>VWZS01007831.1:454993-570587 GCA_013397075.1 Rhabdornis inornatus
GGGCGCGGCGGGCACCGGAGCCCGGCAGCGTCGGGGGGTCCGGGCCGGGAGGTTCCCGTGGGAACCGGGACCGGAGCGCGGAGCCCTCGGGGGGGTCCGGGCGCGGGGTCCTCGTGGGAACCAGCGGGATGCGCCAGGTCTGGGCTCGGCTCTTGCGGGAGAACCGGAGCTCGTTGCCGGCGGGAGAACCGGGACCGGAACCGTGTTGGGAGAGCTGGGCTGAGCCCTGCGGGGGTGCCGGGGCCGGACCGGTGCGGGGGGAGCGCGCTGAGCCCGGGGCTCGGTGCCCCGAAGGAGGCGCTCGGGGCCACCGGGAGCCGGAGCTCGGTGCCCGGGGCTGCCGCGGGGAGCGGCGCTCGCTGCCGTCGGGGGGAGCGGAGCTCGGTACCGAGGGAGCCGGGGCTCGGCCCGGCGGAGGAGCGCGCAGGGGCGGCCGCGCTCCTGCTGCTGTTCTGCGAGAGCTTTTGACCGTTTTGCAAATTTTTTCTCGGTTTCCTGTTTCTTGAAAGCCGGGGCCCCTCGGGGCCCCCCCTCCGGGGCGGGTGCTTCTCCGCAAAGCGCTGCGCGACCGTCGGGGGCAGCGGGTCGGGGGCACGGGAAAAGAGCGTCTAAAGCGGCCGGGGGTGCGGGACGGAGTGGGGGACAGCCCATCGCAGGAGGTCGGGACCCTGCAGTGCCCCGGGACCGAGCTAGTAGCCCTCTCCGGAGAGCCCTGAGAGGATTTTTGGGGAGCGAAGCGGTGGGAAGCAGCGGTGCTGCTCCCCCAACAGAGCTGGGAGCCGTCGAAGGCTAAGTTTGCAGAAAGTTGTGCCCGGTCGGGAGCTCCAGCACCTAGCTGGAGCGGTCCCCAGCACCCCAGTCCGTCTGCCGTGGGACACGGAGCCCCACCGGGGTGAGCCCGGGGCTCGGCACCCATCCAGGGCAGGATCTGGGTTGTGGCGGTGGCGGTGCGAAGCTGCAGTCGCTCAATGTGAAACTGCCCCGGCTGCACACGCGTGTCGCAGAACCAGTTACCGTGAAGAGCAAGCGGGCAGAGAAGGGGAAGAGCGAGCCGGGGTGGAAATCGGAAGCGATTCTGGGTACTTTCAGCGAGTTGCTGTGGTAACTCTGCAGAATTTGGCTCTGAGGGCCAGACAATGAAACCTTTACTCATAGCAAGTTATGACGGGCGACTCATTTCGTTACCGAGCTCATGGTAACTAATCGGCCCCGGGCTGATGTTTTTTCCCAAATGGCATTTGTCAATCAAGGGCCTGATCTGCGGTCTCTCTCTGTCAGTCCTCCTGCTGGAGGAGCAGGCACAGCATACCCTCAAACCCACCCTGGGTTTATTTTTAGGTGAGCTCTCAGCGCAGGGGCCACACAGTCCCTGCCCCGTCCATCACCCTGCGGGTGCTGGACCCCACCTCACCAGGCTGTGCAGGGGGTCTGGGGGTCTCAGCGAGCCTGTCCCCAGCCCAGGTGACACCAGGGGACACAGCCCCCCTGCTGCCACCAGGGCCCTGAGCTGTGGCTAATGCTGTCCCTCTGTTTGCAGGTTTACGGTGCTCGCAGCTTGCCGAATCCTGCCTCAACGGCGGCAAGTGTGAAACTTTTCCCAACGGGACGGAGGTGTGCCAGTAAGTATGGAGCAGCCAGAGGATTTTCATCTCCCCCGACCAAAGTTATTGACATGCATGTTGACTTTGCTTTGAAGGCTCTGGATTTAATAGGGCAAGATGCGTTTTCTTTCCTTGAGTGGCAAGAATAACCTGCTTGTGTAGGAGTCACCACGAGTTTGGCAGGATCGGGCTTTGTTCCTGGCTGGGTGGAAAAACATGGGCAAAGGGCCATGTTTTGCTGGTGTTAGCCTATGCAGACTGCCCTGCTGATGGAGCAGGAGGCAGGGCCAGCCCGCGGTGCTCCTTGGACCGTCGGGCCGGGAGGGAGGCTGGCTGTCTGTTTTCCAGCTACTCCCTCCTGGCCCTGAAGCATTGCCTTTCAGTCCCTTGCACACTAGGGTGACCAGTACATCTCCAATAAACACTCAAGAGAGGTTCCATGGCGTGGCTCTGGCTGCTGGAGCTGCCCCAGTGGTGTCCGTGGGCCGATGGGGCATCTCCAAGGGAGCAGGGCACCTCCTCCTGCAGCCCTACTGGTGCTGGTGCCAAGCTGTGGTCTAGCCTGGCATTCCTGGTGGGACCTGGCACCCAGGCTGGGGCTTTCTCCAAGCTGATTGTGGGGAAACGGATGTGTAAAGCGTTGGGACTCTTTGAAGGACCAACCGACCCACCGCAGCGATGGCCGATTCACTCCAGGCTCCCAGGGGACAATAACCAAGAGAAATGAATAAGACTCCAGCTCCCTTTTTAAAACTATTCCATAAAAGAAATGTGAATGGGCAAGGCTCTGTTTTCCGGCCAGATTTCCCCTCTGCCTGTTGAACATGGCCTGAGCTGCGAGCAGGCGGGCAGACGTTCCCACCCACCCCAAATTTCCAAATAGGAAGTCCTCGGCGGAGGAACCTGAAGGCATTTCCAATCCCAACCTGTTGAATGGCAGTTTCCCTTGACAATGTGTGTTGCTTTTTTGCAAATCCGCCTGGGTGCCGTTACTCTGCCCAGTAGCCGGGCACCTCCCGCCCCCTTCTCCAAGCTGAGCCCCCCAACCCTTTGGTGCAAATAAATCAGCAAATCAATCAGGCACATGAGCAATTTAATGGACAAAGGCTGGGTCCCTTTGTGAGGCACTAATGAATGCACGCCACTTTTTTTTGCACAGAAGCCCTTACCAACGCTTGACGCTCTAAATCTTGTTTTCTTTCATTCAAAGAGCGACAGCTGGGATTCGGTCGAAATTCGGCAGCTATTGTTAAGGGAGGCAGATTAATGCTGTGTGACTAATCATGTATGGCTTCCCAGAATGCCCAACCCTCCACCCCCTCCCCAACCTTACACCCCTCCTTTTCCTTGTGGTCATTCTTTCCTTTTTTTCTTAAGTCTCTGCAACTCCTGATTTACATTTCATGTGCAGATGGTGATGGAATCTAATTAGATCTGATGTGTGTGAGCTCTATCTGGAGAAGCCTCCAAAGTAGGCTTGGGGTGGGTTGGTTTTTTTTTTTTTTTTTTAGAGAAAAAGTTAAATTTAAAAAAGAAGTTCTTGGTTGCTGGCTGTGAATAACCACTTCTCTCTTGGCTGCAGATGCTCCATGAGTGTGTGTGAATTATTTTTGCAGGAGCACTAGGTGTGTGCTCTGGGTGTGTTAAAGCTCTTGTCCCGTGCAGGGCGATGGGGGCAGATATTGGAGGTACAGCCAGACTGCAGGAGGTGCAACTTCCTAAGTTACCTGATAGCAACTTGCAAAATCCTGGTTTTTCGCTTTGTTTGAATATCTCTTGACGAGGAGCTTTGCTTCCAAGCTTCTTAAACAAAGCAGAGCCAAGAGCACAAGATACCAGACGCAGAAAAGCTTGGCACTGCCCTTTGGCGCCTGCGTGAAATGCACCATTTTGGCTGCTGGCCACATCTCTGCTCGGCCTGGCACTTAACAAAGTTTGGCCATAAAGCCCCTTTGTGCTGCCCCCACAAATCCAATTAGAAAGTGGAGTGAAATAAATAGTGTATGAGGGGGATGCTACTCCAGAGGACGAGTGTCCCAGCTCTTGTGGCGGGACAGAGCTCGTTGGGTTATGTGGAGCCAGCTCTGATAACTCCAAGCCCAGGTTATCAGCCCTGGTACGGAAAGGGAACCGCCGGCGCAAGACCAGGAGCTTTCTCTGCCTTTTATTATTTTACAGGGGTAGTTTGTAAAGCTCCAGGTGCCTTATCTTGCTTTGTCCCTTTGCCAGGCAGTGCAGGACATGCAGGGTTTTAATTAAATGGAGGGGACCAAGTATTGGATTGGAGGGCTTGGGACAGAAGTGCCCTAATTAAGCTCCTTTGGAGCTGCTTTCTGTCTTGGCTGCATTATCCGGGTCTTTCAGCACAGGAAGAGCAGCAGCAGTTTTGTGGGTCTTGCACAGACCCCAGCTGAAGGCTCTGGGTGTTTTTGTCCCAGAGATGGAGCTTTAAAAGGTCCAGGCTGGAGCTGGTGGCTGCAGTGAGGTTCCGTGGTGCTGGGGAGCTGTGGTATTCCAGAAAAGGCACTCGCCTTGGACTAAGGCATTTTCCCAGACTAAATGAGAAGGTTTTTCCAAGAGGTCGTTTTTGACTTCTAGTGATAGCTCCTAATTAGACTGTTGGATAACCCTAGTTTTGACTGGCATCCCTGAAAATGAGTCGGGCTGATTTTAGCTCCCTGTGCCATGTGACATTTATTCCCAGGACCTCCCTTGCTCTGCTAGTTAAAAGCAGATGGCATTGAGAGAGGGCTGAGCTTCCAGCCCTGCCCCACCAGCCTCTCACCACTAAAACCAGAGGAGCTGTGCCTGGCTTCTCCTCTTTCTCAGAGAAGCAAGAGAGACAGTGGAGGGAAAAAAATAAGTAAAATTAATCACTGGGCTTGTGCTGAAAAGGGGGAAAAGTCAGTTTGCTAAAGTACTTCCTCTGTTTATGAATCAGCACAGCGTTGTCGTTCAGCCAGGGCAGTGGCTCCTGAGCTGGTGCTCATTGCCACCACCAGCTTCCATGGGCAGCGAGCCAGAAACATGGGAAGAAGCATTCTGAGGGGGACCATAGCGGGAAGAGGTGATTTTTTTAGCTCAAAACTCTTTCAGGAGACAACCAGGAAGGCAGAGGAGTGATGTGAGCCCCGCGAGTTTCTGTGCCCTTCAAGTTATTCAGCTGCTCAGTCATTGTTATCTCATTGTAAAGGGCGGAAGTTTCCTTCTGGTTTGGTTTTTCTCATGTGCTTTAAACCCAACGTTATTTCCATGAAATAATAACAAAGAAAAAATGAAGTCTCGGTGCTGGAGAGGAAGAGGGTGGAGTGTTGAACAATCAAGAGGAAGCTCTTAAAGAAGTAGACGAGCAGTGATTCAGCCATGTTGAGAACTCTTGATGGCTCTTTCAAGTCTGATCTCATTCTGGGAAAGAACAAGGTGGAAATGGGTAAGAGGGGAGATTAAAAATGCCAAAGTGTCACCTGTTGCGGATTCCAGTGGAAGAGAAACTGAAGCCCAGCTGCTGAGGTCATTGAGACAGCAGTGGGGGTTTTAGCTCTTGTCTAGAAGAATCTGTTTGTGCTCTCTGCAAGGTGTCTCGATGGTTATCAGGTGTCTCAGGTTGTCCCACTCACTCCTGCTCTGTGTCCTTGGGATTTTATTGCTTGGGCTGAGGTTTTTTCCTTGGTTTTTCTCTTGGCTTGCGTACGTGTGGTGTCCAGAGGGTTGTCCTGTGTGACGAGCATGGGATATATTTGAGAGGAGATGTCTCTGGAGGTCCCTCAGCACAGAGGGATGAGCAGGAGAGATGGGGTGATGCAGAGGGGATCAGGAACTCACAGTGGTGTTCATCACCTCAGATTAGTGGGGCTATTCCCCCCCAGCTGCTCGGAGCTGTGTGCTCACAGAATGGTTTGGGTTGGAAAGGACCTTTAAAAGTCATCTGCAATGAGCAGGGGCATCTTCAATTTCTGTGGTCTCGTGGTGTGAGGCACTGCACGGGGCTCTGCTCCCTGGGGCTGGAGGTCACTCATTCCGTGGTATGGGGTATGTTTTATTCCACCAAAATCTCTCCCATCTCAGCACCTGACTCGCTGTCTTCCTTCCTGCTGGCAGCCACAACATGTCCATTTGTTCCAGCTGATACCTCACACCTGGCCTCACCTCCCAGGCTCTTATGGTTTATTGTATGTAGAATGAGGGTGACACATATAAGACCAGGCTATTCACCAATTAAGGGCTTGGACAACATAATCAGGAGGCAGTTAGCAAGTTTTAAAATAACATTGTTTGGAAATTAACCTGCTTTTTCCAGGCCTGGAGGTGTGGTGACCCTTGTTTTGCTCGCGTTGGTTGGTGTCCCAAGTGGTGGCAGCGTGTGTACATGAGTGGAATGTGAAATTTATAGAGCATCAGCGTGTTTAACGAGGGAGTAGCCCCAGGGTGCACTTAGGGAGAGCTGGTGAGCTCTGGATCTGGATGGAGGCTTCTCTGTGGTTAACATGCTGCCAGGTGAAGGTTTTGCACCATGTGTTGGGGCCACAGAGTGGAAGAGCCTCTGGGATATAACTTAACCCCCCTGGAAAAGCAGACCTGCTGTGGGGTCTTGGTTGAGTCCTGTCTTCTTCCCAGTGGCCATAAAGGTGTTCAGGGTGCCCTGCTCCACTCTAGGGCTGTGTGCAGCCATCCCTGAGGACCTGCCAGGCTCCTTCTGCTGCCTGGAATGGGGCAGCACCAAGGGGCACTTGGGTTGCTCATTCCCCAAGCTGGGCAATTCCTGTAGCTCTGCTTTGGTTCAGGGTTAGAAAGATCAGCAGTCTGGAGAAGTGATGGTTTGGGATGATTCCAGTTTCCTCCCAAATGATGTTTTCATCTCATTACATGGCACATGGTGCTGAGCCCCATGCCTGAAGGATGGTGCTGCATCCACCCATCCCAGCTCTGTGCCCAAATCCCATCAGTCGCTGATGCTGCCTTGCTGCATGGTGCCCTCATGAGCCTGGGTTTGCTGCAGCCAGAGCTCTGGAATGAGGACAGAAATGCTGTTTTGGTGTCAAGGGGGAATGCTGGATTTTTGATGCTTGGGTGTCTGAATGTGGAGGCACCCAGGAGCAGAGAGGTGTGAGGGTCAGGCCCTGCTGACTGGACTTTATAGCAGAGTTCCTGTGTGTGATGCTGAAAACTTTGCTTTGCAACACCCTGCTGGTCCCAGGCCGTGGCACCTCCCCAGGACAGTTAGAGATGCCCACGTGGGAGCTCCTCAGTGTTTAACACCTGGGTCTGGCTGGTAGAGCAGCTCAGTGCTGCTTCCAGCTGAGCATCTGGATTCCGGCTGAGTGATGGTGCCTGTTCACACCTGGACACCCACATCTGGACTCTGCCTTCCTCTCATGCACATCTGATGGGTCAGGTCCTCTCCTGTCACCTCCTCATGCTGGCAGGTCCCCCATGGGCAGGGTCTGTGGTACTGTGGTCTTGGTATCTCAAGTGATTTACTAATGGTTAATAGGGTGATCATGGAACTGTGGAATAGTTTGGGTTGGAAGGGACCTTAAACATCCCATTCCACCCCCTGAAATGGGCAGAGACACCTTCCACTAGCCCAGGTGGCTCCAAACACTGTCCAACCTGGCCTTGGACACTTCCAGAGATGGGGCAGCCACAGTTTCTATGGGCACCTCGATGATGCTGGAGGTTCCTGTTGGTAAATACAGTGCTTGGTGTGAGAGATGCAGGAATAAAAAACTTCTGTGAGGTGTTGGAGATGGGTTGGAGATGTTTGGCTGGGCTATATGGGGAGCTCTGTCCTCCAATAGAATATTTTCAGTTGGAATGAATCTACAATGATCATTGAGTCCAACTCATGCCTACCACCTCACATGCAGCAGAATTCATGCTGTGCTTCAAGCCAGCCATACCCAAAATCGGTTCTGTTGGGAGTCATAGAATCACAGAATACCCTGAGCTGGAAAGGACCCCCAAGGATCACTGAGTTCAGCTCTTGGCCCTGCAGAGAACCAGCCCAAAATCCCAGTGTGTGCATGGGAGCAGGATGCTGGTGAGAAGCGAGCTCGGGGTGTGCCTCCCTCGCACAGCAGTAATTAATGTCTGCTTTAAGCTCTCACCCATCACGTCCTCCCCTTCCCCCCATGGCAGCCTGGAGTTAATATTGGAAAAGCCAGTTAAACAGTTAATGTTTAGGCCATGGTTATTAGGCCCTTGCACATTTCCAGCAAAGGGAGCCGAGTCGCATTTTAATGGGAAACTTTCATGCTCAGTCAAGTCGCAAAAATTTATTTGCGCCGAAGTCATTTTCTTTTAACAAGTTTTCACCCTAATTCCCTTCCCCAAAACCTGAATTTAATGGTATTTATATGGGAAATGGATTTATTAAGTTTTAATGATGCTATAACGTTGCCCTTATTTAATAGAAGGGGCACCCTGCAGGCAAGTGGCCTGGTGGTGGTGGGCTGGGAGGGCTGGGTGCCACAGGGGCACCCAGGGGTGGGGAACCTCTTGCTTTGGCCTTGATTTAAAATCACCATGGCTGAGAGTGGCAGTGCCAGCTTTGCTTCTACCCTCTGGGCTGTGCATGATGTGTTGTCAGGACTAAGTTTGGCATCCTGCTGCCAATTCTTCCTCGTCCTCTGTGGTGTGATGTGACGTTACCTGTGCCTGTCACACCTGTCCCCAAGAGGAGCATGGAAAGGAGCTTTTGGCAAAGCTTTTGGCTTTGTCAGCTGCTCTGTCCTGTGTCAGTGATGGAGACCCCAAGGGCCACATGCTCCCTGCTGGCTGTGGATTGAGCATTTGTGAGTGTCCCGTGGTTTATTTTAAGGAATTTTCTGCTGTCAGTGAGCAGCCATGAAGGAGAGCATGTTCCCATCACTCCTGCCCTGCTGGAGCATCCCTGCTTGGGGGGAACAGGAGGAGACCCTCCCAAAGACACTCCTGGATGGTTAACCCTTGGGATGGCTCCTCTGGAGCAGCTGGAGGAATGTGGCTGTCCTTTGGGATGTGCAGCTCCTGCTAGGGAGCTTTGGGGCGGGCTGGGAGAGTGACCCCACAGGGGAGCAGCCCGGGAGGAGGGGGGTCTGTCCCCGGCCCCCAGCCCCTATTAAAATGTTAGACATAGACCTCCAAGTCAAAAGGCAGGGCGACAGACGGCCCTTTCACAGGGCCTGCTGCTCCCCACAAAAGGGGGGTTTCCAGGGGAGGGGGGCAGGAATGCGGGCTGCGGCCGGAGGGCAGAGCCGCCACCATTGTCCCTGCTCCCTCGGCGAGGGCGTCATGTTGACACAGGGATTTCTGCCGGCAAAAGGTGTCGGAGGCAGAGGTTTCCCTCCCTCTCTCGCCGTTTCCTTGGTTAGATTCAGCAGAAGAAATCTGCAGCAGCAGAAATCCCGGGATGCAGATCCCAGGAGCTGACACCCGCCTGCATCTCGGATGGTTTCCAAGCGGGCAAGAGTTTTGTTGCTAATAACTATTTTTGGGAGTTTTGCTTGCAAAAAGAGAGACCAGCACCTCCATGGCTGTGAGGTTGAGGGGAGCTGGATCCATCCCTGTCTGGCACCTTTGCCTACTCCCCATCCCACTGAAACATCCCCAGCAGGAATTTCTCTGGCTTTCAGCTGGCTTTGTGCCACGGGGCACCCGTGTGCTCTGCAAAACCCCCCTCTCCTCCTTGTTTATAAATATCAGGGCTAAATTTAGCTTGTTTAAACTTTTGGTGGCTGTTCAGATCCTAATCGTAGGTTTTAAGTTCAGGATTAGACGAGTGGGATGGTGGGGTCACGAGTGGGAGTTTTCCATATTTGGCTCTGGGGCAGCACGGTGTTTAGCCAAAACTTGGTTTGAGGGGGAAAGGGGAGAAAAGGAGTCCATCATCACTTAGTGAGATGGTGACACTGGGGCTGTGTGTGTGCCAGAGCTCTGAGAGCACAGCAGAGTGAATTCAACCTGCATGGGCAGCAAGTGCTGGAGGAAAACCAGGAGTTACCCCAAAATGGGTGGGGAGGGAAGAGTGACATCAGGCACCAGCAATGCTGGGCTGGCAGGCAGCCTGTAGAGGTAGAAATTCCTTATCTCCCCCAAATTCTGACTTTTTCTTCTGCTGGCTTAAAGAATAAAACATTTTTAGAGGGCAGGAGCAGCGAGCAGTTGCAGGGAGTGCTCTCAGGTGCCACAGGTGCCATTGCAGTGTCTGATGGGCACTGTGGGTGCTTGTTGGGGGACCTGCCCCCAAAAATCACACGGGGGGATGATGGGACCAGGCTCAACTCAGGCTGTGTTCTTCCCTGGGGATCCTCTGCTGGAAGCACATCCTTCATGGTCACCCCATCAATGGGCAAGAGGAGCAGGGGCCAGGGTGAGCAGAGTGAGCCCACAAACAATGGGGCTGTGCAGCTTTACACCGGCAGAGGATATAAAAAACATCGACTGGGGAAAACAAATATTTCATAGCAGCCATTGTTGAGGGTGGGAATGAGGCAAGTTTTGTCTTGGGCTCTTCCTTCGACATCTTTCATGTTTGTTGTGAATGAAGCTCCATTGAAAGGCAGCTCCTTCCCAGGTAGCCAGTTACCACCCGTGAATAGCCTGCCCACTCTGCTTAGTAATGGGATTATATTGTTTTTCATTACAATGGAAACTTTGGTTCCCAAACTGTCCTGACTAATGTCTGCTTAAGAAACAAAGCCATTTTTTTTCCTGCATAGGAGGAACAGCGTTCTAGCATGTTTTTTTCCCCACTCCTGTCCACGAATATATCCAGCTTTGGGAATTCCTTTAGTTCCTCTCCAGATGAAAGTCTGGATCTTAAAATCTCAATTAGATGACTTGGGCTAGGTCAAAAATGAAATGGAACAAGAGAAAAAAAAAACACATCAAAGACTTGGGATTGCAGTTTGCTTTTTTAATTAAACAAGAATGGAGATCTGCTCTTGCTTTATTAACCTGATGTCACTTGGAGTAACCTGCTGCTTTGCCAACCACCTCCCTGTGTGAAACTCTGCTTTTTTCCCAGGCTGGTGTCCCAGAGTGTTTAATAAAGCAGGACCTGGATGAGACTTCTTAAAAAACCACCACTTAGGTTTTGTGCTGGGTTTTGGTACCGGCAGCTCCATCGTGGCTGCTGGAGGTTTCTGTGGGGCTGTGCTGGCGCCGGGGCAGCTTTAGGGTGCATCACCCAGTCGGGGTGCCCCACATGGGTGAGGGCAGCTGGGCAGCTCTGCCTTCATGCCTTGGCTCTCCTGGGAGCTGTGGTGAAGCCTTTGGCTTCTTAACGTGCCAGGAGCCACTGAGCAAAGTGAGGTGTGGTGAGCCTGGGTGTACCTGCTGCCAGAGGGGGCTCAAGCAGCCCCCCAGCCTCTGGCTGCCAGGGAACAGGGAACATCCACAGCCCCATGTGCTCCAGGGAGGTCAGGGCAGCATCCAAAAGTGTTCCTTGTCTCCCTGCACCCGTTTCTTTCAGTGTGCTGATGATGCTGGGTGAGGAGGTGGGGGCAGAGAGCAGGGTCCTGAGCTCTGATTTCCCAGCAGGATCGTTTTCCAGACCTCCCTGCCTTCCCCTGGCTCCAGAGTGTGCTCCTGTGTCAGCAGGATATTTCCAAGGCATCCTGGAGTAGCACCTGTTGCTCCATGCATCACAGGAGGGATTCTTGGGGAGGCAGTGGAATGAGAATGAATGGAATAAGATGCAGTGAGAAGCAGGTTTCCTCTCTAAGGGACATGGAGACATATCCCCAAGCACTGGCCTTTTTCTCTGGTCAGATTGGAGCCAGGGGAGATCAGGATTCCCTGGGCTGGCAGCGAGCAAACGTGTCCTATGGGGAAGGGTGTAACCAGGAGAAAGCTGGGGTGTTGCTCGCAGGCTGTGCCAGCCGAGGAGCCACTGGCACAACTGGAAAGGTGACTCTTGTGTGTGGCTGCCTGATGGAAAGCAGGCTCCCTGCTTTCTGTGCAGCTGCTGGGGTGCAGGGGAAGGTGTGGGGCAGGAGGCTGGATTCCCATTGTCACCCCCAGACAATTGGTTATCCCGAGAGCTGTGGGGACAGCAGGGTAGGGCTGTGTCACTCTGCACCTGGCAGCAGCCTGCAGTGGCTCTGGGCTGTTGTGCAGCTAAGGGAGACTCTCCTGAGGGTTGTTTCTCCTTCCCTCAGCTGTTGCCAGCAAACATGTGAAATCTGAGTGTCCTGCTCACGTTCGGCCACTTGCTTCGCTCCATGGGGTCCTGACCACGCTGGCACAGCCACCCACAGGTCACACAGCACGTTTGCTGCTGCACAGGGCTCTGGGGGTGTGAAGGTCCCTTGGGGGGACCCTCTGCACCACTCAAGGTCACAGTTGTGGTCCTGAACCTTCTCTGTGCTGGGGTGGCTCTGCCCGAGACACTGAGGTGTTTGTTCTGAGCCACAGGTACCACAGAGCAGAGAATGGCATTCCCTAGCCAAACCTGTTGGGATGGGGGCCTCTCCCCATGGTGGGAGACCCTACACCCAGCACCAGGGAGTGTCCTGGTCCCATTAGTCTTAAAGTGCCCCCAAAATGGTGCTCGAGTAAAGACCTGAGCCTGCTCTGCTCAGCTTTCCCACGCTGCTCATACTTTGGGGAAAACAACCACGGCCGTTTGTTCTTCCAGCAGTTGAGGGTGAGGAAGAGGTTAGGTGATAGCAGAGCAGATAAGAGGCAGCCTGGATGTGGGGCCAGGATGGGGGTCTCTGCCAGCCCCCTGTCCCCTCCTGCTGTGTGGGGCTGCCCCCTGAACCTGCCCCTCCATAGGGTGGGCATGGGGGACAGCCCATGCGTGTGCTCCAGTTTATACTTTGCTTGTTGAATTTTTTGGTACATTTTAATCCCAGAGTGGGTTTCACCTCCAGCCCTGCCACGATCTCGGGGTCCCTTGGGAGGACCAGGCAGGAGAGCAGTGGGTGGTGTGAGCTGAGGGGTGATGCAGGGCTGTGCATCCCCAGTTTGAACAAAGCCCCCGTGCTGCCATGCGGGAATGCCTGGGTGTCATCTGTGCTGGCCGTGGCAGATGGCAGCTTAGTGCAGAAAGGAAAACATTAGTCTTGGGTCAGAGGTCACAGAAACATCTGCCTCGGGATGCTTTCAGTGCCCGCATTGCTGCAGAGGGACAAAACCTGTTGCTGGTGGCTTGGAGGAAAAGCCTTGCACGACAGAGTGAACAAAGGGCTGGCAGCACCAGAGCCACACACGGGGAGCACCCAGAGCAGAAAACACAGGCTGGGGGGCATCAGAAATCAGAAATTACAGGGGATGGGCACCCCAACTCTGCCAGCACTGCTGGGGCTGGAAGCTGTGGTGACACCCAGCTAGCAGAGGTGTAGAGCAGAGCTGAGCAGCAGCTCTGATACTCCTGCAGCTCATTCATGCTTTTGGTTATGTGATCTGCTGAGCTCTCCTGGAGCCTTGCTGGAATAGCTGCAGCGTTGGGCCACTGGTTGTAACTCCTCAAGGATGTGCAGCAGACACAACAAATGCACGTGCCCGTGCTGAGCAGATCCAGATTTGGCCCAGGCTTGGTGCTGGGAGCAGAGTGGGAATTTGGGGCCGTTGTTGCTGTTCCCAGGCTGTCCCCAGGGACTGCTGTCTGACCTTGGACAAGGCCTTCTCCATCACCCTTCATGCTGGCCATGAATCATGCAGATTTATGGGCCAGCAGCTCATTATTAATCGTGTCCCCCCTCACCACAGTCTGCACTCGGATGCTCATTCCAAGGGGGAAGACACATCCCAGCCTGGTGCTGTGGGAATCCAGCTCCCAGCCTCTGCCTGACCCTCGGGAACAAAAAAAGCCAAAACTGGGATGGCCAGCAGCCCCGGACACCCAGGGGGTGTAAATCAGTGTGTTCACCCCTGCAAGGAGCACCCTCATCCACAGGGATGGGGACTGGCTGCTGTTCCTGTCCTGCCTGGTCCCTTGGTGGAGCACACCCCAGAAGTGTGGGGCTGTGAGTGTGTCTGCTGGAATGGTGCTGGGAGAGGGAGCGTTGTGTGTTGGAGCAGGGCTTGGCCATCACCAGGATTGGGATGGGATTGGGATGGGGATGGCATCACCCTCCACCAGTGGCTAAAATGGAGCATTTGTTGCCTCCTCAGCATGTTAATGAGTCAATGGAAACAGTGAGGGAGACACACTGGTATTTTTAGCCATTCCTGCCTGGTTTGGGAACAGGGTGCTCGTCATGCCTGGAGCTGGGACTGTGACCACACCAGCCTAACCAAGGCTTTCACAGAGGCTCCTCAGGACCCCAGGCAGCTTGGCCACATTTCACTGCCTCAAAGCCTCTTTCTAATGGCCCTCCTGAGCTGTTTTGATCCTGCAGCACCCGCCCTGTCCTCTGCCAACACATCTATCTGTAATTAAAGCCGAGCTTTAATGTCTCCTATGCTAATTTCCATGAGCTGCTTGGGGTTTGGTTTGGGTAGCCCTGGCTTGGGAAATGCCAAAGGAAAAACCACAGGGTGATCTTCACCTGGCTGAGCCTGCGGGGATGTCGCATCCTCCACGTCTGCTCAGCTGGAATCCCTGACACCACCTCGTGGTTTTTACAGAAAATAAAGCTCAGCTGCCTGGGCTGAGCTTTAGGAGAGGTTTTTAGTCACTGGAGAGACAGGTGGCTGCATGGTGAGGTTGTAGCATAGCTGGGAGTTGCACTTAGCTCTGTTGAATCCAGACCTGGAAAAGTTGAAAAATAACTACAACTTGGATTGCCTTGATTCTTCATCTGGTTTTTGATCTCTTGCTTTGCATGCGAGACTTGTCTCCAGGCTTTCCTCTCTGAATCTGCTGAGGTCGCTGGGCTTTGAAATTCAGTTCCAGTCTCTGTCTGTGAGTGAGCTCAGGGACCCATCAGGGGAGGGAGCAGTGAAATTCATCCTGTGGCTTTATCCATCACTGGGAATGTGCTCTTCCCTGCTTGTCTCAGACCTGCTGTTGCAGAGGGGGCAGGAACAGCCTCATTCTGTGCTGGAGCATCTACAGAAAATGCAGGAGTGGTGTGGAAGCCACCAGGTGAGAGTGAGGAGGATGTCCTGGGCACAAAGAAACCAGAATGACTTAGAAACCCTGGAAAGATTTGGAAGGTTCCCTGTGCTGGATGTGTGAGGTTGGGAGTTGTTGGGCACATTCAGGGGGTCTGTGCTGCACAGCTGCATGTGGCAGGATAG
Organism: Rhabdornis inornatus; assembly: GCA_013397075.1. Classification (NCBI taxonomy): domain Eukaryota; kingdom Metazoa; phylum Chordata; class Aves; order Passeriformes; family Rhabdornithidae; genus Rhabdornis; species Rhabdornis inornatus. The sequence continues at coordinate 469,768 of VWZS01007831.1, forward strand.
AAACTCCTCCTTGGGTTAGAGCAGTGACTGCTAGGTTGCTTTTTTCCTGAAGATTTGCTGGGAATGCCCCTTTCTGGGAGGAGAAATACGGAGCATGAGTGTACCCTGGACTTGATGGCCCACATGTGCCCATCTCAGCCCTTCCAAGGTGAACTCTTCCCTGCCATCTGCTGCACTCTCCTCACTTTCTGCAGCTGATTGCGGCCATAAATCAGCTCTTAACATGAACAAATAGAAACTAAATTTTAAATAATCTACCAATTTGAGTGGTTTCCTGAAGCACAAGCCTGGAAAGCACCTGAGCAGCCCAGCCAGGTGTGAGGCAGCCCCCAACCCAGGCACTGCCAGTGACCCCAACCCGCCCTGTGCCTTCAGGCAGGGGCTTCCCTGTCCCTCAGGGTTCTTCCAATCACTAATTAACCTCCTGGCTAATAACCATGCCCAGATTCAGGCTGGGATTTACCTTGGTTTCCCATCCATGTGTTCAAACCCCTACTTGTGCCTATGCTGGAATTGGTCTGAAAACTAATTGGGTGCGATGGCATTGGGCTGTGTGCCCCTCTCCCCAACCTCACAGCGCAGGAACCCCAAATCCAGAGAATCCTCCTGCCCTCCTGCCTTGGCTGGGATGCCGAGCATCCCCTCCTGGTCCTCCTGTCCCTGTCCCATGGTGTCACCACCGTGCTCAGCGCTTCCCGCGCTGCCACCAGCGCTCTTTGTCCAGCATCAAATTTCCTTTTTTTTTTTTAATTCTCTCCTTATTCCTCTTTTTTCCCCCCAACTTTCCCTCCCATTGCAGACTCTCTCCGCTATCCTCCATCCACCGCGATAGTGCAGGGAGGGGATTGCTTTAAGTTTAAAAAAAAAAAAAAAATTTAAAAAAAAGACGTGTGTGCGGGGGTTTTGCCAGATGACTGCACAGCCCAGCGGCGTGCCTGTGCCTGCTCCTATCCCCGCACAAAGAGCCCTTCTCAGGCGGCCCCAAGCCCCGCATTCCCCCGCGCAGCCACCCAGAAGCGCCGCCGGTGCCGGGGCTCGGAGCCGCCGGCGAGCCGGGCACGGTCCGCGGGCGCCGGCAGCTGCTGCGCCTCATTAGGATGCACACCTGCTCCCCGCCGCCCTTTGTGTGCCGAGCAGATGCCCCTGATTTATTATTATACACATTTTCTTTTTCATTTGGCCTGGATAATGCCGTCTCATTAACTCAAAATGTCTCCGAATCCTGACAAATTCTCACACAATCCCCGACAATGAAATCAGAATTGGGTTAAAAAAAAAAAAAAAGATTGGGGGGGGGGGGGGGGGAAAAAGGAAAAAAAAAAAGGGAAAAAAAAAGAAGTAGGGGAAGAGGAGGAGAGGGGGAGCAGGGCTGAAATGTGGTCTTGCTGCCGGCAGAGTGCTGTGGCTCCAGGCTGGGGTGGATGAGGGTGGGGTTTGCTGGTTGTGCTTTACCCAGAGGAGCCCCACGAGTTTGTTTTGGGGGTTGCAGGTGACCTCTGTGCTCTGCAGCATCCTCTGGGACCCACCCTGCTCACCCCGTTGCCAGAGGAGGCTTGGAGGCCGTGCAGGAGGCTCGGGGATGGGTTGTCCCAGCAGATCTGGTGGCAACAGGTGTGAGCTCGTGGTGCCCTGAGCCTGAGCTGCCACAGCCCCCCAGTGCCCAGGTGCTGTCACCGTCCCCAGCCATCACCTCCAGCTGGGGTTGCCTTACCCTGAGCTCCTGGCCATGCAGAATCCCAGATTTATTTCTGCTCTCAAGGGCTCTGGTAGATGTTCTGGTGGTGCACCTTGTGGTGGCATTGCCATCATGGTGTGGGACAGCAGAGTGCCAGCACTGTCTCACTCCTCCCGTGCCTTACACACCATGACTGCTCAGCACAGCACAGCCAGGACAGAACATCCCTCTTTGAAGAGCTGTAGTGTGAGCAGAGCTGGCTGGGGACAAAACCTGTGGTGGCATTGCGTATTGTAGACAAGAGATGCCACGTGGGAGGGTTTGTTCCTCATCCCTGGGATTGTTTTGTGTCAGGTGCACAGCCTTGCTCCATCCTCATCTTCCCCCCTCTGCAGGGTCCTGCCAGCCACACATCCTGCCCAGACCCACCAGGATGGCTGGTGGGATTTGCCCTCAGGGCATAACCCTGGTGCCAGCTCCAGCTCTGCTGCAGCCCAGGTGGCCAGTGGTGACAGGTGGCAAAGCTGGTGGTGGCATCAGGGGTTCTTTTCTCAGAGCCCCCATCCGGAGAGATGCAGCAGCCAGGGCCACTCACCCTCCCTGTGCAGGGTTTGTCTTTGGGGAAGCTCTCAGCTAACTGTGAGGAGCAGGAAACTTGTCCCACCTGTTGCCAGCCAATGCTGAGCCCCTGCTTAATTATGTTTGAGTGATTTAGGACTGAGGAAGGATAAAAATAGCCCTGGTGGAGTAGAGACTCCAGCGTGGGCAGGGACAGGCAGAGAGCAGGGCTGTCCCCAAGCTGCCTAGCCCTATGGATTTGGGGTATGGGGCTGCTCCTCTTAGCCCCACCATGTGTCCCTTGTGCCTCAATTTCCTCTTCAGCTGGGAGGGGAGGGAGAAGAATCTCCCTGGGATGAGACACAGGATGTCAGCCACGGCTGCGGTTGTGCAAGTCAGCACAGGCCCCTCCATGGGGGACGCCTTTGTTCCCAGCACCTCTTTCATCTTCCTCTTCCCAGCCTGGAGCAGCCAGGGCAGAGCCTCCCCACTGCCAAACCCGACGCGCAGGGCTGGGCTGCTCCCCGGGGCACCCCACAGCCGCTCGGGGGCCATGCCACTGATGTGTTCCACCTCTGCCAGGTGTGGCGGTGCCTACGTGGGCGAGCGGTGCCAGCTGCCCAACCCCTGCCTGAGCTCCCCCTGCAAGAACGCGGGCACCTGCACGGCGCTGGTGCGCGGCAGCACCGTGGATTACACCTGTGCCTGCCGCCTGGGCTTCACCGACGAGCTGTGCCTGACGCCCCGTGACAACGTCTGCCTCAGCAACCCCTGCCGCAACGGCGGCACCTGCGACCTGCTCACCCTCAGCGAGTACAAGTGTCGCTGCCCGCCCGGCTGGTCAGGTGAGGGGTGGCACCTGGGGACACGTGGGGTGGGGTGTGACGGGGGTTAGACCCGTGGGTTCAAGCTGCGTCAAGGGAAGGTTAGGTTGGGTGTTAGGAAAGGGTTTTTTTTTCATGGAAAAGAGGGATAAAGTGCTGGAATGGTCTGCCCAGGGAGGTGGTGGAGTCACCGTTCCTGGATGTGTTTAAAAAAGATTGGATGTGGCACTCGGTGCCGTGGTCTAACTGAGGTGTTAGGGCATGGGTTGGACTTGATGATCTTGAAGGTCTCTTCCAACCTAGTCAGTTCTGGGTGGAGAGCTGCCTGTGATTTGGCTTTGGGGGGGGGAGGGTGGCCTGCAAACCTGATTGGGGATGGGTGGATTGCAGCTGAGGGAGCTGTGACCCTCCTGCACAGTGGGGATTTAAGGTCGGTTACAACCAATCCCAGATCCAGGTCTGCACCCCGGTGTAGATCACTGCCACCAAGAGCTGAGCTGCTGTTTGCATCCTCACCCTCCCTCCTTGCCTTCCCCAGGTAAAACCTGCCAGCAGGCCGACCCCTGTGCCTCCAACCCCTGTGCCAACGGGGGCCAGTGCGTGCCCTTCGAAGCCCACTACGTCTGCCGCTGCACCGCCGGCTTCCACGGCGCCAACTGCAAGCAGGACGTCAACGAATGCAACATCTCCCCGCCTGTGTGCAAGAATGGGGGCAGCTGCACCAACGAGGTGGGCACCTACCAGTGCTCCTGCAAGCCAGCCTACACTGGGCAGAACTGTGAGCACCTCTACGTGCCCTGCAACCCCTCGCCCTGCCAGAACGGGGGCACCTGCCGCCAGATCGGGGACACCACCTACGACTGCACCTGCCTGCCAGGTAGGGAGGGAAAGGCTTGGGGCAGCACCTTAGTGCACCCTGAATGAGTTGTGAATGAAATGAAATGAGCAGTGCCTGAACTTCCTGCAGGTTGTGATTCTGGGAGGGGCAAAACCCTCTGGCTGCGGGCTCGTTGTGCCGTGTGCTCTAGGGAAGATGTTGGGCAGTGATGCCCGAGGAGCAGAGTTCATCTGGGGGCTTTATATACTTTGTGTTTCACCAAAATAGCTCTTCCAAAACAACTGTTTGAGCAGAGGCCCCTGTGCGGATGCTCATATTCCAGAATAAGAGTGCCTTTTTCCGCTTTAGCTTAATCCACTTCCAGAATGGAATAATTAGCTCGGAATAGCTATTTTGGAAAGTTTCCGAGTGTTAATGGAGCTAGGGAAGGAAGACCCTCTCTGTGCTCACTGCTGCTCCCTCTGGCAAGCTCTGGAGCAGCCCAGCAGGATTGCAGCCTCTGGCATGGAGAGCTCCTGTGGAGGGGCATGGTGGGGGCTGTCCTGGGAGCTCAGCACCCTGGGTGGAATTTTGGCACCGTGGAAAGGAGCTTGGCACCCTGCAAACCCCACAGAAGAACAGCAGCTGTGAAAGGGCCCCCTGACCCCTGCAAGCCCTTTCACTTCTGCCCTCAGACACTGGCTCTGCAGTGCAGTCAGGTCAGGGAGAGGAAGGGACTGAGCAGTTCCACGCTCCCCCCATCCCTGGGTCAGCTGGAGAAATGAAACTGGAGTTTCAACGCAGAGCCATGCTCAGACTAGGCTGTGTTTCGTGGGATGAATGCTGCTCCTCACCCGAGCCAGCCACACTGGCCAGCTGTGGCAGATGTGGAGGGGATGCACACACCCTGGCCCTGGGAGAGGAGCTGTGGGCAGCACTGTGCTGCCTGAGGAGTCTCTTGTGGGGTTGGTTTGAGGCTCTGGTCACCCATAGCCCAGCAGTGGCCAGAGCAGGATGAGGGGTGGGTGGCTTCTCTGCTCTGCACCCTGGCCAGGGCTGGGCATTGCCATGGGGAGCTCCAGCCTCTCTCCCTGTAGCTCCTGCCCCATCTCTGCTGGGGACGTGGCATCAGAGTGGGGATGGGGTCTCCCAGATGGCACAGATACCCACACCCTGCTGGCAGCCCAGCCCACTTGAGGGGGAGATAAGTGATCCCTGTGAGCCGTGTGGGGGATCTTGCCTTGATATCTGACACAGGTTCAGAGGTTCCATCCCCTTCCCAAAGCTTTTGCCTGCAGTACCTCAGGAATTCCATTAAGCATCCAGAACAGATCCCTGCAGGATCTGCTGCCTCACCTCCACCACAGCTCACCCAGGCTGCAGCAAAGCTCCTGTCCTTAGGGACAGGGAGGTGTGGGGCTGACCAGGCAGTGCCAGGAAGGAAACCTTTCCTTCCAGGATGAGCTCCCGGGGGCAATGCTCTGTTGGAGCAGCTCCGAGCCCTGTCCCGCAGGGATGGGCAGGTGGAGGTGGTGGCAGGAGGAGCTGTGCTGGCCCTGCCCTGCCATTCTGCTGATGAGGCACTTTGGCTGAGCACCCTGAGCGTCGGGCACGGTGGGGTGAGGCACAGCCCTGGGGGAGAGCCCTGCTGCCGGCAGCATCGCTGCTGTCACACCCATCTGCAGCTCCCTGGGTTGATTCCAGGAGATTTGCATCCTGCAGGAGCTGGTTCACCTCCCGTGGGGTGGCACAGCCCCTGCTCCAGGGAACAGGGGGTCCCTCAGCACCTCCTCCATCCCACACGATGCAGGAGCTGCACCAGCAGCAGAGGCAGAGGGGCAGGGGGCTGTTCCTCATGATAAGGGGGTGATTGATATGCTGGTATGTAGCACAGCAAACCTGGAACAATGTCCCCTTTTCATTCCCAGAGAGGCCTGGCCCTACCGGGTTTCTTCGAGTTAAACTAATCTGGGCTGTTTTATCGTGCCATCGCTGCAGAATGTAACCCTGAGTTTAAAGTAATTGCCGTACTAATTACTCATTTGGATGGTTCAAAATGGGTTAATCCTGGTATCTAGGACATTGCAAGTTATTGCTGCTCGGGCTCAGCCCCACTGCTTAAAAATGAGGTGCAAATCAATGTTATCTGCTCTGGACTCCTACCAGCCATCATAAAAAGACTGTGGTTGCTCCCCATGTGATGGGGCTGGGGAGAGGAAAACATGGAGAGAGTGAGGGGAAAGCTCCCAGCTGGACCAGGGTCTGAGGTCCCACAGAGGATGAGTGTGGACACCTCGTCCTTACCTGTGGAGGTGACATGTTGTGATGCCTGGGTGGGGAACAGCCTGGTCTGGACCTGCAGAATGCCCTGGGGAGTTTGAGGGAGCTGCAGGTGGACACTGGCATAGTGGGCTGGCATTGCCATCCCAAACCCCAAGCAGCTCGGTCAAGAGCTTTGAGGGTCGTACAGTAAATGCAGCTTTTAACAGGAATGTCAGTCAGAGGTGGCTTAGGAGATGTCGTGAGAAGGGCCTGGCTGCTGTGCTCCTGCTGGAGAAGCTGGGGGTGGCAGGGTTTCCATGCTATCAGCTGGAGGTGATAACAAACCCAAGCAGGAGGTGGGCTGGGATGAGCCCAGCACCGTGTGGGATGGTGGCTCGCCCTGGCAGGGATCTGGATCCCCCTGAGGGGCAAGCAGTGCTGCTGAGGCTCTTTACAAGTGAAATTAAACGCTGGTGATTCAGCACTGGGTGCCACAAAGCCTTCGTGGGAGCAGCCCTGCTTCGTTGTGGCTTGTGTGGAGTCAGATCCTGCACTGCTCGGGGCAGGCGTCTCCAGAGCTGGAGGCTGTGGCAGCAGGGACACCCTGCCCTGTGCAGAGGAAGCTGGTGCCTGCCAGCCCCAGCAGAGGCAGATGGGGATGAAGGTGAAACCAGGCAGCTGCTTCAAAGCCACCTGGCACACGCTCAGCACCTGATAATGAACCTGCTGGAGGTGGGGGGTGGCGAGGGGCAAGGTGGTGACACAGCCAATGGGGGAGTTGGCATCATGGCAGGTGTCTCCTCTGTGCAGGGTTCACGGGTCAGAACTGTGAGGAGAACATCAACGACTGTCCAGGCAACAACTGCAAGAATGGGGGCACCTGCGTGGATGGCGTCAACACCTACAACTGCCAGTGCCCACCTGAGTGGACAGGTAGTGCCAGGAATGAGGGTGGCACAGGGCTCAGAGGATGGGTCCTGCCTGGAGGGATGTTGGGCACAGTGTGGGCAGAGCTGTCCTGCTTCACGTGGGGAGTGGTCAGTGCCAGCTTCATGCAGCTGCCCTGTCCCCTGGCAGGTCAGTACTGTACTGAGGATGTGGACGAGTGCCAGCTGATGCCCAACGCTTGCCAGAACGGTGGCACCTGCCACAACAACCACGGTGGCTACAACTGTGTCTGTGTCAATGGCTGGACGGGCGAGGACTGCAGCGAGAACATCGATGACTGTGCCATGGCCGCCTGCTTCCATGGGGCCACCTGCCATGACCGGGTGGCCTCCTTCTACTGCGAGTGTCCCCATGGCCGCACAGGTGAGGCGCTGTCCTTGTGCCACCTTGTCCCCTGCCCTGCATGTCCCCTGGCTCCTTGCTGCAGTCTTGTTTTGCAATGTGCCCATCATCCTTGACGTGCTCCTGCCTTTTCCTGCCCAGGTTTGCTGTGCCACCTGGATGATGCCTGCATCAGCAACCCCTGCAACGAGGGCTCCAACTGTGACACCAACCCTGTCAATGGCAAAGCCATCTGCACGTGTCCTTCAGGGTACATGGGGCCAGCCTGCAACCAGGACGTGGATGAGTGCTCGCTGGGTGAGCTCCCATGGGTGACAGCAGCACAGCTAGGGAAGGCTCTGGCACAGCCAGGAGCAAGTCCTGAGAGCTGTGCTTGTGGTTTACAGGTGCCAACCCATGTGAGCACGCGGGGAAGTGCATCAACACCCAGGGGTCCTTCCAGTGCCAGTGTCTGCAGGGCTACTCAGGCCCTCGCTGCGAGATTGATGTCAATGAGTGCCTCTCCAACCCCTGCCAGAATGATGCCACCTGCCTGGACCAGATCGGGGAGTTCCAGTGCATCTGCATGCCCGGTGCGTGGGCAGCCCTGCGGGCTCAGCCTTAGTGCTGGGGGTGGGCAGTGGGAGGGCTTTGAGTGCCCCTGAGCTTCAGCTCAGTGCAGGGTTGGGTCAAAAGCTTCTGTGTGCCTGGGGACAGCACCTGGAAGAAAGAGCTCAGTAAAGGTTGTGTGGTGAGGGGACAAGAAGTGAGAGCTGGACACCATCAGCCCTACACTGAATTCCTCCTCTTGCCGACTTTGTTGGCTTGGATCAAGCCAAAAGCTGTTGATCCAAGGAGCTGCTTGTGCATCAAATCCCACCGTGTATGGGGTTGTGCCAGCCCTATGCCATGGTGCTGACAGTGCTGGGTCTCTCGGCAGGGTACGAGGGGGTTTACTGCGAGATCAACACGGACGAGTGCGCCAGCAGCCCCTGCCTGCACAATGGCAACTGCCTGGACAAGATCAACGAGTTCCACTGCGAGTGCCCCACTGGTACGTGCACCCCTCCCACTGCCAGCAGCCATCCCACTGCCTCTGTGCTGGAAACAAAGCCAGGATGCATCCTGGCTCCAGCCAAGAATGGGCTCCTTAAATTTCATAGCCTTCCAAAATGGGGAGAGTGTAGTGAGCACCTCTTGGTGCCTCGGAGGGGACTTCTCCAATTGCAGTGAGGGGCTGAGCCCGTGCAGGAGATGCTGCTCCAGCTCCGGCCCATGGGAGAGGGGAAGGAGGATTAAACCCCACGGCTTTGCACTTGAAAAGGCCCCTCTTTGGGAAGGAGGGCTGGGGGCTGGGGGGGCCGCACCAGCGGCTTTGAATGTGGTGTCAAAGTCACGGGGTGGAGCAGAGAATGGGGAGACGGTTAATCTGTGAAAGGAGGTTTTGAAGTTCAGAGACTTTGCTCCTCTAGAGATGTAAATAAGATGCTCTCAATGGTGGGTCGCAGCCCCGCATTCAGGGCCCCCAGCAGCCATCCCCATGGAAACCCGGCGCCCCAGCCGGGATGCGGGGGGCCCGCGGGAGCTGGGGAGGAGCAGGGAGGGGACCTGATGGGTCCCGCCGTGCACAGGGACGTGACTTCACCCTCTATTCCAGGCTTCAACGGGCACCTGTGCCAGTTTGACATCGACGAGTGTGCCAGCACCCCCTGCAAGAACGGTGCCAAGTGCGTGGACGGCCCCAACACCTACAGCTGCGAGTGCACTGAAGGTGGGAGGATCCTGGGGGGCTGCCCTGTGATGTGCCATAAAACCACGTCCACAAACCATTTAGTGCCCACCTCTCCAAGCACCTGCTGTGGCCGGTGTCCCCAAACCATCCATCATGGGGTCAGTCCCTGCTGGTGTGACTCCAGTGGGGGCGGGATGTCCCTTTCCCTGCTGGTGGCAGAATAAGTCGAGCTCTGGAGCCTGCTGGAGCCAGGTGTATGGAGCCTGGCACTCCTTAGGTGTGGCCCCGCAGCCGCCGTCCCACCGTGCTCCCGCCCGCCGGGGCGGCAGCGAGAGGGGGAAGGCAGGAAGGAAGGAATAAAGCCGCCTCTATGGGGATGCAAGGTGCACGGCCGCGGGGGCTCGCCGACCGAAACCCAAGGAGCAGTTGCACAAAATGATGACTTGAGCCCTGGTGGCAAACAGTGGCTCTTTTGTGGAGCAGCTCCCGCCAGAAATCTTCCAGCTGAATGGCCTCTAATTAGTGTCTTGCTAATGCCAAGCCCCGATGAAAAGCTGCTATGTGGGCTTGGCGGGGTCTAGTCAAAGCTGTACTTTGTCCTCGGTTCTCCACCCCCAAACCCGGCGGGGAGGGAGCCGGCCAGGAGAATAGGAGCTGCCGAGGGGGGGGAGTGATTATTCGGGGGTGCTTGCACCGGCCCCCCCGTGCGCTCCGGGACGAGCTGCGGGCGAGCGCGGGGCCCCGCTCCGCAGCCAAGGCGGCTTTAATGCAGGTCATTGTGCACCCCGGGACAAAGCCCCTGGGCTGGGGTCTGACCAGCCCCACCACCAGCACATCGGGGTGCTCTCTGCCTGCACCCCGCTCCTGGAGATCCCAGAGCTCATAGTGGGGCAGGTAAAGCCGTCCCAGTGAACTGCCTTACACCTAGACAGAGTGGGAAGGAGTGTCCCCCATCCTCACCCCGTGTCTCTCCTGTTGCTGGCAGGTTTCACAGGTGCTCACTGCGAGGTTGACATCGATGAGTGTGACCCTGACCCATGTCACTATGGGACCTGCAAGGACAGCATTGCCTCCTTCACCTGCCTCTGCCAGCCCGGCTACACGGGCCACCGCTGTGACATCAACATCAACGAGTGCCAGAGCCAGCCCTGCAAAAATGGGGGGACCTGCCAGGACAGGAACAACGCCTACAACTGCATCTGCCTCAAAGGGACCACGGGTGAGCATGGGGAACCCCTGGGGCTCCTCAAGGGTCGGCAGTGCCCGTGCAGCATCCCGCTCCCATCCTCATCCTGGGGCAGGTTGGCCCTGGGCCACCACCAGCAGCTGCCCTGGTGCTGGGGCTGGCCTGGGGCATCCTGGGTGAGGGCGAGTTCTCCCGGTTTGGTGCCCAGCTCTGGCAGGAACCGCACCCCAGCCGGGAGCTGCCCATGGCGGAGGTGCTTTGTTGTGGGGTGGTGGTGGCAGTTGGTGCTAGCGGGCTTCATTTTACTGCTTTGATGGGGCTGGGGACCTCCTAATGACTCCCCTCTCCTCTTGGGGATCCTCTAACAACCCCTCTTTCCACCCCAGGTCCCAACTGTGAGATCAACCTGGACGACTGTGCCAGCAACCCCTGTGACTATGGCAAGTGCATCGACAAGATCAATGGCTACGAGTGCACCTGTGAGCCAGGGTACACAGGTGAGAGCAGGGCCTCACACCCTGGGGACCTGCAGCTGCTGGTGCCTCACAAAACCAGGACAAGGTTGCAATAAGGAGGGGGGATGCTGCCATCCCGCTTGTCGGAGGTTTTACACCCTCCAGCGCTGCTGTTTGTTCAGGAGGGTGACCCCGGCTCAGTCCCAAATCAAAGGGGTGTCTGGTGCTGCGAATTTGACTCCTGCTGCGCCCACTCCCATGGGTATCAGGTTGCTGCCTTGTCAGACTGGTTTGTTTGATGGCTGCTGGAAATGGTGGAGGGCTTTGATGGGAGCAGCCCCCACCTCTCCCGGCTCGCACGGCCCCTTGTCCTCGGGCCCACTGGGAGCTGAAATAAAGCCTGGCTTTGTCAGCCATGGCAGGTAGGGTTACAGGCTGAAACCTCCTCCCTTCGGTGTTCCCTCCTGGACCAAGGCAGCCCAGGGCATGGCCTCTTCCCAGTCAGTCACATTTAATGAAGGCAGGCAGGGGATGCGGGGTGTGAAGTCAACCTGCCTGCAGGGCAGCCCACTCCTCCACAGCCAGAATACCTGTGTCCTGAAATCCCAGCCTCCAGCAGGCATTCCCTGTGTGCTGGGAGAGATCCCAGCCTCCAGCAGGCATTCCCTGGGTGGCTCGAAGAGGCACTACCTGAAGGGTGCACTCCCCACACCATGCTGTTCATCTTATGGGGTAACTGTTCCTTGCTCCCCCTTTCCCAGGGCGCATGTGCAACATCAACATTGATGAGTGTGCCAGCAACCCCTGCCACAACGGGGGCACCTGCAAGGATGGCATCAATGGCTTCACCTGCCTGTGCCCCGAGGGCTTCCATGACCCCAAGTGCCTGTCTGAAGTGAATGAGTGCAACAGCAATCCCTGCATCCATGGGAAATGCCACGATGGATTGAATGGGTAGGCTGGAGGGTGCAGGGGCTGCTGGGGGGCTGCAGGGCTGCAAGGGTCCCCAACAAAGTCAGGGTTAGAGGAGGGCAAGCATCTGTTCCCTGAGCTGGTGCTCTGGGATGTTTCCCTGAAGGGACAGGATTTGCTGGATAAATGATGGCTGGTGCAACCTAGAGGGCCAGGATGGATCAGCTCTTTATGGCCCAATTTTTCCCCAAAGCTACAAGTGTGACTGTGACCCTGGCTGGAGTGGGACAAACTGTGACATTAACAACAACGAGTGTGAATCCAATCCCTGCATGAACGGTGGCACCTGCAAGGACATGACCAGTGGCTACATCTGCACCTGCAGGGAGGGCTTCAGTGGTAAGTGGGGGGTTAGATGGGATATTCTGGAAAATTTCTTCCTGGAAATGGTGGTCAGGCACTGGAACAAGCTACCCAGGGAAGTGGTGGAGTCATCATGATTGGAAGTGTTCGAAAGGGGTGTGGATGTGGAACATGGTGAGGCTGCGTTAATGGCTGGGCTTGATGAGTTTACAGGGCTTTTCCCATATTAATAAGTCTATGATTCCATGATCCTAAGGCTGAAGCCAGGGATGCTGCCACATTTCCCTCACACTGAGGCCTGTGTGGGAGCTGTGGGAGGGTGTTCTCATGATGCTGGGTGCGCTGGGGTTTTCATTTTGGGGACAGTGGAGCCCCAGGTGTGGCTGGGAGATGTGGCAGTGCAGCCATCCTGGAGACCTTCAGCAGAGTTCAGGGCTGGAGCTGAGCCCAGGAGGCTTTCCCAGGGCAGTGGGTGTGCTGTTGTCATTGTCACCGTGTCCCCACTGTACCCTCAGCCCTCTGCCACCAGCACACCTCCATCACAGCCTGTTCTATCTATTTTTCTTAACGCAGGCCCCAACTGCCAGACCAATATCAACGAATGTGCTTCCAACCCCTGCCTGAACCAGGGCACGTGCATTGATGATGTTGCTGGCTACACCTGCAACTGCCTCCTGCCCTACACAGGTGAGGGTACACCCTGAGTCCCACCACTGATCTGTGCAGTTTCTGCTTCATGTGCGACCCCAAACTGGTCCCCAGCACATGAACTAAGCATGAAGGCTTCTCTCATTCTGCCCTGCTGAGGAGCTGCCACATCCACAGCTCCACCTCTCCACGGTGCAGCTGGAGGAAATTTGGGAAGCTGCCAGCCACAGCTTCCTCCCTTCCTCATCTTCCTCCTGCTCCTGGAGGGCATCAGGGCGGTGGCTCGGGGGCAGCAGCACGCAGGGGCTGCCCCACTCACACCCCACCGTTCCCCAGCCATGATGCCCGTGCTGGAAAAGGCGATCCAAGGCCGAGGGGCCGGGGGATTCTGCTGAGCCAATTCCTGTTTGCCGGCCCTGCGCTTCCGCTCGCGCAGCCCAGCACAATTGCAGGAAGCCATGAGCTGTTTCCTGCCCTCGCCAGTGGCCATAGAAACCCCTGGAGGGGGGGGACGGGTACTGGGCAGGCAGGGAGGGGAAGGCTCTGGAAAATAGCAAAGGCCAGTTCAGGAGATATTGGCTGACAGGGAAGATAAGGGTTCGGAGGGAACGTGTCCCTTGGCTGGACGTAAACAGGAAAAGCAGCAGAGAGGGAAGGGGGGAGGGAGTGGAAGGGGGAAAAGACACCCCGAGCAGCACTTCCCTGCCAAAGGAAGTGTGCGGTGCTGTCATGCAGCCCAGATAGGCAGGGCTTGAAAGTTTGTGGGGGTTCAGGCTCATGGGTGACCTGGAGTGGAGGAGACAGCCCCAGCTGGGCTGCCCTGGGGTGCTGGAAAAGTCCAGAACCTTCCCCACACTGGCAGCAGCCATGGGATAGTAGGGTCTTGGGCCACCTGTAATTTTGGAGGGTGTCAGCGGGTGCTTGTGCCTGTGCAGGAGCCACCTGTGAGGATGTGCTGGCCCCCTGTGCTGGCAGCCCCTGCAAGAACGGCGGCGAGTGCCAGGAGTCAGAGGACTACAAGAGCTTCTCCTGCAGTTGCCCCACTGGCTGGCAAGGTATGGACAAGGCCCTTTTGGGTGTTAGAGCCCCCTGCTAGGGTCCTGACCTGCCCCATGGTTCAATTGGCTGGATGGGACACAACCATTGCCTGCATCCCTTGGCTTCTGCCCTGGTGTGAGCAGCACCCATGGTCACCCCTGGGGCTTTTCACCAGCATCCCCAGCCCACACAGTGCCTGTCCTGCTCTGTCCCCAGGTCAGACCTGTGAGATTGACATCAATGAGTGTGTGAAGAGCCCCTGCAGGAATGGGGCCACGTGCCAGAACACCAACGGGAGCTACCGCTGTGCCTGCCGGACCGGCTTCTCCGGCCGCAACTGCGACACTGACATCGATGACTGCAAGCCCAGTAAGAGCAGGGGCTGGCCCAGACTGCAGCCAGCCCAGCCCTGAGCCTCATAGCTCTTCCTGGGGCTGGGATTCTCCTCCCCATGCATGGACCAGCCTGGCTGCCACTGTGGCCTGGGCTGTGCTGAGAGCCCTGCTTGGCTTTTGGGTCACTTCACACATGTCCCTGTTGAGCTGTGTCAGTCCAAGGCCAGATGGGAGCAGGAGGAAGGAAGCTGGGGGCAATGTGTGCCAGGGGTTCTTCTTGTGCCCAGTCTCCTGATGGGGTTGTTCTGGCTTCTGGTCAGTCCATGGGCTCAGTCCCATTCCTCCATGTGGCCAGGGAATGCATATGGGGACAGTGCCATGGGGCAGCTCCCGGGCTGGGCTGCTGCACCCCAGCTGGACCCATCACATCTTCACCTGCACGTCCCTCCTCTCCAGATCCATGCCACAATGGTGGCTCCTGCTCTGATGGCATCGGCACGTTCTTCTGTGAGTGCCTGGCTGGTTTCCGTGGGCCCAAGTGCGAGGAGGACATCAATGAGTGCGCCAGCAACCCCTGCAAGAACGGGGCCAACTGCACCGACTGCGTCAACAGCTACACCTGCACCTGCCCCTCCGGCTTCAGCGGCATCCACTGCGAGAACAACACCCCTGACTGCACAGAGAGGTACAGTCCTGCCAGCTGGGCCAAGGGGCTGAGGTCCCTGTGCTGCCCCATAGCCCTGGGTTGGTGTGAGGAGCCTTCGGCGTGGGGCACGACCAGCAGTGACTCACTGGGGTATGATGTTGTGTCCCCAGCTCCTGCTTCAATGGTGGGACATGCGTGGATGGCATCAACACCTTCACCTGTGTGTGCCTGCCCGGCTTCACGGGCAGCTACTGTGAGCACAACATCAATGAGTGTGACTCCAAGCCATGCCTGAATGGGGGCACATGTCAGGACAGCTACGGGACATACAAGTGCACCTGTCCCCAGGGGTACACCGGGCTCAACTGCCAGGTATGGGAAGCTTGGGTGGATACTGGTGTGGGGATCTGGGGGTCACTGCATTCTCCACTCCTGCAGGGGCCCTGCTGGGTTCTCACCCTCATCTCTTGCTCTGCTCCTCCAGAACCTGGTGCGTTGGTGTGACTCCTCACCCTGCAAAAATGGAGGCAAGTGCTGGCAGACCAGCAACCTGTACCACTGCGAGTGCAACAGTGGCTGGACAGGGCTCTACTGTGATGTCCCCAGTGTGTCCTGCGAGGTGGCTGCTAAGCAGCGAGGTAAGGCCCTGCCATGTGTACAGGCTGGGGTCCCCAGGTGTCTCCTGTGCTGGACACTGAGCAGGGATGTGGCCGGTTCTCTTGGTGGGGATTTTTGGCACAGAGTGATCTCGAGGATTGCTCTAGCAATGCACCCTCAAGGCTGTGGTTCCCTGTGGGATGTGTGGTGGTGAGGACATGGCCCTGTGGTGTGTGGGTGTCACCAAGGTCCCTGCATCTCACTCTGCTCTCCCTGACAGGTATCGATGTAGCACACCTCTGCAGGAACTCAGGGCTCTGTGTTGACAGTGGCAATACTCATTTCTGCCGCTGCCAAGCCGGCTACACCGGCAGCTACTGCGAGGAGCAGGTGGATGAATGCTCCCCCAACCCCTGCCAGAATGGAGCCACCTGCACAGACTACCTGGGAGGATACTCCTGCGAGGTGGGTGCCTGGGGGGCAGAAATTCCCAGGGAAAAAGCCTCAGTTACTGCCTTTCTGCTGCCCAAGGTGCTGCCCTTGCATGATGCCCCATTACCAAGTTGGAGACTGGGGTGCTGGCTATGCTCCTAGAGCCGTATGGGAATGGGAGGAGCCTCTGTGATAGTTCCCCTCTTTCCTCCTTGCAGTGTGTGGCTGGTTATCATGGAGTTAACTGCTCAGAGGAGATCAATGAGTGCTTGTCCCACCCATGCCAGAATGGAGGAACCTGCATCGATCTCATCAATACCTACAAATGCTCCTGCCCCAGAGGAACTCAAGGTAAATTAATTCCCCAGGCTGGGGCTTTAGTGGGCTGAGTGCAGATATCCTTGGATTCTGCTCATTAGCTGCTCGGGCTGGCAGCAGCAAACGCGGCAGACGAGGTTTGTGTTCGCTTGTGGGCTTAGCCATCAAGGACACATGGCCTTGGCCACGTGGTGCCATGTCCCTCCTGCCCCAGAGGTGGCTCAGGCTGCCACTGACGTGGTCAGGCTCAGCCCCTTGGCAGGGCAGGCTCACACAAGGGAGCAGCAGCCCCCCCGATACTGTTTGATGAGCTGTGTGGGTTGTTCCCCCCTCTCTCTAGGGGTGCACTGTGAGATCAATGTGGATGACTGCAGCCCTTTCTTTGATCCTGTCACCCTGGGGCCCAAGTGCTTTAACAATGGCAAGTGCAAGGATCGGGTAGGTGGCTACAGCTGCATCTGCCCCCCTGGCTTTGTAGGGGAGCGCTGCGAGGGAGATGTCAACGAGTGCCTGTCCAACCCCTGCGACGCCCGCGGCACCCAGAACTGCGTGCAGCGGGTCAACGACTACAAATGCGAGTGCAGACCTGGCTATGCAGGTGAGCACTGCGTGCCCTCTGCTCCCAGGGTCCAGCCTGCAGCCCCCAGCCCCCCCAGGCATCCCTGCAGGCCTTCGTCTGCTCCTCACACACTCCTCTCCCTCACAGGTCGTCGCTGTGACACCGTGGTGGACGGCTGCAAAGGCAAACCCTGCAGGAATGGGGGAACCTGTGCTGTTGCCAGCAACACTGGCCGTGGCTTCATCTGCAAGTGCCCCCCGGTAGGTGCCCACCTCTCCAGCTCTGAGCAGGGAATGTTGCATGGGCATGAGGGGTGATCAAGAGGCCAGTTTAGCCCCTGAGGCTTCCCCAGCTGGGATAGGCATGGATGGGAGGATGCTTTGCTGTGGGTGCATCCATAAGTGTGCACCCTCCACGCTTGCAAGGATGCTGGAATAGAGTTAAGGAGAAGATGGCTCAGGCCTGAAGGTAGAACAGGCTGAATGTTATTTGCACCACACCGAGTGGGACAGGCAGCTGTGGAGAACAGCTCCCTTCACTTTGAGGGGATGCTCTAACAAGCTTAACACTCAAGATTATTCTTGCCCATCACCAGTTTTAGAGGGTGAGTTTCAGTTTGCCAGAACACACGTGTGTTAATGCTGCTTGTAGCACACCATCAGTGGTTCTGACTCCCTCCTTGCTGTGCCTTCCCCAGGGATTCGTGGGTGCCACCTGCGAGAACGACTCCCGCACCTGTGGGAACCTGCACTGCCTGAACGGTGGCACCTGCATCTCAATCCACAAGAGCTCCAAGTGCATGTGCACACCGGCCTTCACGGGCCCTGAGTGCCAGTACCCGGCCAGCAGCCCCTGCACCTCCAACCCCTGCTACAACGGGGGCACCTGCGAGTTCTTCAGCGACGCCTCCCCCTACTACCGCTGCAACTGCCCCGCCAACTTCAACGGCCTCAACTGCCACATCCTGGACTTTGACTTCCAGGGTGGCATCGGGCAGGACATCATCCCCCCCAAAATCGAGGAGAAGTGCGAGATCGCCGTGTGCGCGAGCTACGCCGGCAACAAGATCTGCGACGGGAAATGCAACAACCACGCCTGCGGCTGGGATGGGGGCGACTGCTCCCTCAACTTCAACGACCCCTGGAAGAACTGCTCCCAGTCTCTGCAGTGCTGGAAGTATTTCAATGATGGCAAGTGTGACTCTCAGTGCAACAACGCTGGCTGCCTCTACGATGGGTTTGACTGCCAGAAGTACGAGGGGCAGTGCAAGTAAGTCGCTTCTTTAAAACGTTGTTTTAAAGCCCGTGAGGGTCACCATCTCTGGTGACAATTTTCTGATTGTTTCTGGTATAACTCCTAGACTCAGGCCTGCTGTTCACTCCCAACATTCTTTTCTGCTGCTTGTGGGGCTGCAACTCAAGCATTCACATCTCCCTGTGGTCCTTCTGAGTTGACATCCACTTGGAAGCTCTCTGGGTTTGACTCATTGCAGATGGCTTCCCTGTCCTTGCTTGTATCATTCCACAGAAGTGAATTCTTCCACTCACAGCAGTAACACAGTCAGTTTCAAGGCAGGGAGACCCCAGATGGAAGAGCAGCCAGGAAACATGATGATGTTAACATCCAGGCATTTCCCAAACATTGTCTTTGGCAACAGCGGGAACTTAGCCCCAGATTCCTGGACCAACTGTGGTCTTAGTAACTATTCTGTGTCCCTATGCCTTCTCTGAGTCACAGTAATTTCTCCCTTTTTCTTTTATAATTTAACAGCTGCTATCTCACCTGCAGCAGTGAATGCCTCACAGTGCTGCACAAAACAGCTGCTTTCTGTGTAAACTGCTTTAGTGTCTGTCAGGGTGAAGAACATTTATACCAAAGAGACCACCACTGCTTTTCTCAGCATATAGGTGTTATTTGCAGTACTTGGTCTAATTCTTTCTTCTGCCTTGCTTCTTCCTCCACCCAGCCCTCTGTATGACCAGTACTGCAAAGATCATTTCTCGGATGGTCACTGTGACCAGGGCTGCAACAATTTTGAGTGCGAGTGGGATGGTCTGGACTGTGCAAACAACATGCCAGAGAAGCTGGCAGATGGCACACTGGTGGTGGTGGTCCTCATCACCCCCGAGAACCTGAAGAACAACTCCTTCAACTTCCTGCGGGAGCTGAGCCGTGTGCTGCACACCAACGTGGTCTTCAAGAAGAATCCCAAGGGGGAGTATATGATCTTCCCATACTATGGCAATGAGGAGGAGCTGAAAAAACATTACATCAAGAGGTCCACAGAGGACTGGTCTGATATGCCCAGTGCTGTCATCAACAAAGTGAAGAGCAGCCTCTACTCCAGGGCTGGCAGGAGGCAGAAGAGGGAGCTCGACCAGATGGACATCAGAGGGTAAGAGGGTTCCATTTTCTCTGAGCAGCACTCAGAGTGTGTTTTCTGTGTTGATAATAGTAACACGCTAGGGAAGGGAAGGATGTAGGCCAGATAATTGTGTTTAGATGGTGCTTTCTGTGTGAACAGAAACCGGATTTTGCTCTCATGTGGGAAAATGGAATGATCATTCAGGAGTCCCTGGTACAAAGCTGCGCCGACTCTCACGATTGAAGGAGTCCTGTGCATTGTTGGGACCCGGGGCTGGGCTGGGTGGGACCTGGAAGCAGAGGTTGGCCTGACCGACTGTCTGACTTCAGGAAGTCATTAAGTTAAGCCTCATTTTCTCCCTGGGAAATGCTTTCTAGAGCTTTGTTGTAAAACTCAATTACTGCAATCTGTGTTTGGAGATCTTTGGTGTAAACATACACATCTAACCTGCTCCCTCTCCATGGACTCAATCAAAAACCCTGAAAGCAAAGGAGTTAGAGCAGCAGAACTGATGTGAGAAGATCTGAAGGCTCCCAAACAGCATAATTTAAGATACTGTAGTGTCTGGGTAATTTTAAAACATTGTGAAGCAGAGACTCCCTTCCATTCCTGTAGATAAAGAGCTGGATTTTACAGCATTCACTGAGGCAAATCCAACTGACCATGAGTGTGAGCTGCAGGCTTTGGGCCACAGGGAAGCAAGGAGATGGGTTCCCACCTTCTAATTGCCACTGATGGGGGTTAAAGAGGGAAGGGAGATGGGGCTCACCCATGTCCTCAGTGTGGTCATCACTCCCTGTTCCTTATTGACTCTTTTTTCTCACAGATCCATCGTCTACTTGGAAATTGATAACCGCCAGTGCATCCAGTCATCCTCCCAGTGCTTCCAGAGTGCCACGGATGTGGCAGCATTCCTGGGAGCCTTGGCCTCCCTTGGCAACCTGAACATACCCTACAAAATAGAAGCTGTCAAAAGTAAGTACAGCTGGTCAGCCAGGGAGGAGAGACAGCCAAAACTTTCCTGCCTTCCCCAAGTTTAGTTATCTGTCAATTGGCTGCATTTGAGCACAGTGTGGTTTTAATAACCTCACAAATTTTTTTTTCCTTTTAAGTCTTTTCTTTAAAAGAGTTGCAAGCCCGCTTTATTATTTTTGCTTATTCCAGGTTTTATTTCAAAATCATTATCACTCTAAAAGTTATTAAAAAAAAGAAAAGAAAAAGAAAACCCAAGCAGCTCCAATCAATCAGTGACATGCAAGGAGTTGAAGTTTGTATCTTGAAAATCCCCCTTAAATCCTTTTGTCTTAACAGCTCAATGCAAGCGCAATGATTTGAAGTTTGCTAATCCTTTTCCTTAAAGGAGAAAAAAGTGAAGCTGTCTCCTGGTGCAGGCTGCCTTGTGCAGCCGAGAATTTGCCGATAGTTTGCAATTCTGATTAATAGCGTATAAAATGACCTTATTTTGGGGAGGGGGGGGCGGCTGATTTAGATCAGACTTAGGTACCTCTATTAACAAATTTTCCTTCATTTCCACTCTGGTTTGCTATGCAGCTTAATGCCTCAGCATCTCTTTGTGCCCCACTGTTTTGTAGGTGAAACAGCCGAGCCCACGAAGAGCTCCCAGCTGTATCCTATGTACGTGGTGGGGGCTGCGCTGGTCTTGCTCGCCTTCATCGGGCTGGGGGTGCTGGTGTCTCGCAAGCGCCGCAGGGAGCATGGGCAGCTTTGGTTCCCTGAAGGCTTCAAAGTGACAGAGTCGAGCAAGAAGAAGCGACGGGAACCCCTCGGGGAGGATTCTGTTGGACTGAAGTGAGTAATTTGCTTGCTAACCCTGAGTGGGCTGCTCAGGGCTCTTCTGAGAGAGCCCGGCGGAGTTTTGTTCTCTAGTGTGTCGCTGTGGTGTGGCAGGGAGGAGAAGAATGCAGGGGTCTTGAAGTTCTGCATGGGGAAAAAAGCAGTGTTCAGTCTGGTTCGTGCTCTGCAATCTTTTTGAAATTGGTAAAAAAATGAAATGCAAGCTGAGGAGAACCCCCTGGAAATCGGTTGATTCTTCTTTCAGTTTGTGTCTGTACAAACATCACAAACAGTTACTGCAGAGGAGATAACTTTTTTGTGTGGTTTTATTTTTAAAGACCTCTCAAAAATGCTTCGGACGGCACGCTGATGGATGACAACCAGAATGAGTGGGGTGATGAGGAGACCATGGACACCAAGAAGTTCAGGGTAAGCCCTCTGCCACATTCCCTGTGCTGCAGGCAGTCACTCCTGGTTTGTCACAAAAGGAGCAGAGGGACTCTCAGGGCCCTCATTGCTGCTCTCAGCTCCTTTGTGACAAACACACACCTTGGAGTCTCGCAGAGCTTCCCAGGCTGGATCTCAGCCTGGGGTGTTTTCCTGGGAGCTCATTCCCTGCTGTTCCCCTCAGTTTGAGGAGCAGGCAATGCTGCCAGACACAGATGACCAGACAGATCACAGGCAGTGGACACAGCAGCACCTGGATGCCGCTGACCTGCGCATTTCCTCCATGGCCCCGACGCCTCCACAGGGGGAAATTGATGCTGACTGCATGGATGTCAACGTCAGAGGGCCGGGTAAGGACCCCCTGTGCTTCTGCACTGGCTGTCACCTCATGTCAAAGCCTCCCTCAGCCCCTGCACAGGGGCAGCCCCACAGCCCTCCCTGTCCCTTGCGGGTGCAGAGTCACTGCTACAAGCTCTGCACTGCAGGGTTGCTGTTGTGTGTGATTTAGAGAGAGACCTTGTCACATTTTGCTTTCCATGAGAGCTCTTTTGTTCAGTGACTGAGATGGAAATAACAGAAGTACCTATTAAATCACTCAGGTTATCTCTCTGCTGCTCCTATATTCCTCTCCTCCCACCCAACTGTCCATTTCAGAGTCTTCCTTTAAGGTTTTTAATGGTAAATAGCTTTATAAATTCTTACAAACACTTGGTCTTCCCTGTGTCTGTGAAATTGTCCTCTGAAATAATGAAGGTATTTGCCATACTCTATTTGCTTTGAGCAGCCTTCCGTACAAACTGCACCTTACATGGAGCAGATGAAATAGGGAAAGCAGTGAGTAGTGAGATACCACTAAGGAATTTCAGATCCATATCAGAGGAAGGATATTCGTGTTTGATGTTCAGAACTAGTCAGGAACTCAGTCTCGGCGCACCCAGGAGAATAAGCATCTATCGCAGGCAGAGCATTTGGCTGAGCCTCATGCATTACAGAGGGTAAAAAACCCTTTTTTCCCCGTGCTTTTCAGATGGCTTCACCCCCCTCATGATCGCCTCGTGCAGCGGAGGAGGGCTGGAGACCGGCAACAGCGAGGAGGAGGACGATGCTCCTGCTGTCATCTCGGACTTCATCTACCAGGGCGCCAGCCTGCACAACCAGACCGACCGCACGGGCGAGACCGCGCTGCACCTGGCCGCCAGGTACTCCCGCTCCGACGCTGCCAAGCGCCTGCTGGAGGCCAGTGCTGATGCCAACATCCAGGACAACATGGGCAGGACACCCCTCCACGCCGCCGTCTCGGCCGATGCACAAGGAGTCTTCCAGGTAATCGATGTTTTGGCCGCCAGTTTGGGGGTTTTTGGGGGGAAGTAGCGGTGCTAAGTGAGGTGGGCAAGGTATAGGGTGACACATTGGGTGTCACCCAATGCTTTCATTGTAAGGGTGACGCTTTCATTGTAAGAAATGAAGCCCCTGTTGTCTTGGGGCACAGCAACCCCAAGGTAGCAGCCCTGGACAGGGAGCAGAGCTGGAGAGATGAACCTTTGGAAAGGGCATTGAGACCCGGATACCTGCAGTGCCTTGCTGTCTGCCCCTCCTAACGTTTGTGTTCCCTCTGCTTTGGCCCTTCTTGTGGCAGATCCTGATTAGGAACAGGGCAACAGACCTGGATGCCCGAATGCATGATGGGACCACTCCCCTGATCCTGGCTGCACGTTTGGCTGTGGAGGGGATGCTGGATGACCTCATCAACTGCCACGCTGATGTCAACGCCGTGGATGATTTAGGTACTGAGGCAGCTAAAACACCAGTTCACCCAGACTTGGGACAAAAGGGCTGCTTGCTGTCCATCTCAGCACTCCCTAATGTGTGTTGTATTTTGTGGTTTTCCTCTCCAGGCAAGTCAGCCCTGCACTGGGCAGCTGCTGTGAATAATGTGGAAGCTGCAATGGTCCTCCTGAAGAATGGTGCCAATAAGGACATGCAGAATAATAAGGTAGGATCTCCTAGGCTGTGTTATGCGAGGGAAGAACCATTTGGGGACTGTGTTAAAGAGTAATTTCTGGCTAAAATACAAATGTCTGGTACTGAGACTCTGATTTGATTGTTCTGCTGTGAATGGAGTTGTTGGATTTGGCTCAAAGGAGCACTGTGGGATTTGGTTGTAGTGGTGATGTTGAGGGGCCATGCAGTGTCTTTGTGGCTGCCTCCAGCATGTTCTGGATCACTCATAGGGTTCCTGGTTTGATATCAGTACAAGGCTCAGCAGGGTAGGAAAAAGAAGGAGCAAACCCTCACCAGAGGAGAGATGACGGCAGAGCATCTCTGCCTCCCAGCAACATAGGTGCGCAGCTCAGGGTAGCACTAGCCAGGAGAATCTCATTAACTCAACCCTAACCAAACCTTGCTGGCTTTGCAGGAGGAGACCCCACTGTTCCTGGCAGCCAGAGAAGGGAGCTACGAAACAGCCAAGGTCCTGCTGGACCATTTTGCCAACCGGGACATCACGGACCACATGGACCGGCTGCCGCGGGACATCGCCCAGGAGCGCATGCACCACGACATCGTCCGGCTGCTGGATGAGTACAACCTGGTGCGCAGCCCCACGCTGCACAACGGCCCCCTGGGGGCCCCCACCCTGTCCCCCCCGCTCTGCTCCCCCAGCAGCTACATTGGCAACCTCAAACCCGCCGTGCAGGGCAAGAAAGCCAGGAAGCCGAGCACCAAGGGGCTGAGCTGCAATGGCAAGGATGCCAAAGACCTCAAAGCCCGCAGGAAAAAGTCCCAGGATGGAAAAGGGTGTCTGCTTGACAACTCCAGTGTGCTGTCTCCAGTGGACTCCCTGGAGTCACCGCACGGGTACCTCTCGGACGTGGCTTCTCCCCCTCTGATGACATCTCCGTTCCAGCAGTCCCCTTCCATGCCTCTGAACCACCTGCCAGGCATGCCCGATGCCCACCTGAGCATCAACCACCTCAACATGGCGGGCAAGCAGGATATGGCCATGGGCAACTCCAGCAGGATGGGCTTCGACTCGGTGCCACCACGCCTGTCCCACCTGCCGGTGTCCAGCCCCAGCACGGGGATGAGCAGTGCCCCCATGAGCTTCTCAGTGGGCAGCGGGGCTGGGCTGAACGGGCAGTGTGACTGGCTCACCCGGCTGCAGAATGGCATGGTGCAGAGCCAGTACAACCCCCTGAGAGGCAACCTGCAGCCCGGGGCTCACCAGCAGCCCCAAAACCTGCAGCACGGCATGATGACCTCGCTGCACAACGGGCTGCCCACCACCAGCTTGTCACAGATGATGAGCTACCAGCCCATGCCCAGCACACGGCTGGCGTCACAGCCCCACCTGATGCAGAGCCAGCAGCTCCAGCAGATGCAGCAGCAGCAGCAGCAGCTCCAGCAGCCCAACCTGCAGCCACCACCGCAGCAGCAGCAGCCACAGCAGCCAGCACAGCAGCCACAGCAGCCACAGCAGCACCACAACCCCGGCTCCAACGGGAGCGGCCACATGGGCCAGAATTTCCTCGGTACGGAGCTGAGCCAGCCCGAGCTGCAGCCGGTGAGCGGCAGCGCCATGGCCGTGCACACCATCCTGCCGCAGGATTCCCAGATGCTGTCCACATCCCTGCCCTCCTCCCTCGCCCAGCCCATGACCACCACGCAGTTCCTGACCCCACCTTCCCAGCACAGTTATTCCTCCCCCTTGGACAACACCCCCAGCCACCAGCTCCAGGTGCCCGACCACCCTTTCCTCACGCCCTCGCCCGAGTCGCCGGACCAGTGGTCCAGCTCCTCTCCTCACTCCAACGTGTCCGACTGGTCCGAGGGCATCTCCAGCCCTCCCACAAGTATGCAGTCACAGATGGGACACATCCCCGAGGCCTTCAAGTAAAAAAAAAAAAAAAATTAAAATAAAAAAAGATGTTCTAGAGACTCTCACTGGGAGCCAGATGCTTGAGGGAGATCTTTTTTTAAAAAGGACGTCGGATGCTTTTATTAAAGGATCCTTTTTAAATATGTTTTTATAAAAAAGGAAAAAAAAAAAAGAAAAGAAAAAGACTAATTAATTCCTTTTTTTTTTTAGTATTTATTTATGTACTTTTTATTTTACATGAGAACACTGCCTTTTTATTTATATGTTCTATTGTTAAGAACTCAATGTGGGACACCAGTTGTGTTTCGAGAAATCAACAAATTAGGTTTTTATAGGACGTTCTCTTTTGTTTGGGGGGGTTCATTGTGTTTGATTTGAGAGGAAATGTTTATGTAAAGCTATAAGCAACGATTTGTGATTCTGAAATGCCATTAATTTATTTTTTTCTCTTTCAACTCAGAAAGAGAGGTGAGAAAGAAGAGGAGAAGGAAAAATTGACTAAAAATACCATTCCTTAAGGGGAAAAAATTAAATTTTTAAAATGTACTTTAAAATGTTTCCTTTGCAATTATATGAGAGGACATTTTATGGTACCAGTCATGAATCTTTGTTTAAATTTCAGTATTATATAGTTGTACATTTGCCTTGATAATAGAAGTTTTTGTTCTCTCTTGTTTTTATATATATATATAAAAATATATATATTTAAATGATTTTTATGATCTAAAAGAAAAGAAAAAGAAAATCAGGATTATAGACCTGTAAGAACAGTTTCTAAGCTAAAAAAACCCTACAAAACATGAATACTGTCCCCCATCAAAAAGAAATGTATTTGCCAAACTTCCAAGAGAGCAAGCCCATAACTATGGAGTATATACACAAAAGAGACTTAATTTTACTTTGAATATCTTTACTGATTTTTTTTTGTTTTGTTTTCGTGTTTGCCTTCGAGTAACTGTTTTGAGAAATAAATGCCAATATAAACTTTGTAAACCACATCCTTATTTTAAGGATGGGCCTGCCTATTTTTTAAAAGAAGGTGTGTCTGGCAGTGCAGACACCCTGAGTGAGATTACAAAGCATTATCACACTGCCACCCCCTCGCTGTGCTCGCCTGGCCCCAGCTCCTCTGGCAGAGCCCTCACTGGGTGCCCAGTGGGATGTGCTGCTGGTTTTGATGGGAGGCTGGACTGGCCAAACTGGAGGGCGAGGGGCCAGCACAGCTGTGCTGTGAAACGTTGACATTTTGTTCTGTGACGTTAGCCTGGAGTGATGCATCTTTTTTTATATTGATGTGCACTCTTTCTGTGTATCATGTAAAATATAGTATAAGCCTGTGGCAGATTTAATGTTTGTAAATATGGGGGTTTTTTGGTTTGGTTTTTGTTTTTTGTTTTGTTTTTTTTAATCAAGAAAAGGTGGATTTTGTTTCAAAAATCTAAATGAGCAAGTCTTAAATATATCATAAATATATCACCTTATAGAGGTGTTGGAATATCACTCACTCGGGTGCAAAAGCAAGCAGACACCCTAAGACTAGATAATGTGTATGGCACAGGCAGATAGAGAGCAGTTAATCAAGAAAACCTAAGAAAAGGGTTCCTTTTCCTCATTCCTTTCTATTAGAACACCAAATAAAATGGATATTTCTCAAGGCACAGTGCCTTGCTGAGCACTCATCTTAGTTAACATTTCAGACCATTGTTATTGTGACACGCCTAATATGAGTGATAAAAACATCACGTGGTGTTGAATCTTCCTATGTTTTATAAACTAGAGTGTAGTTTAAGAAAAGATATCTTCTGTAATAAAGTTATCTACATGCAAAGTTGTAGTTTGCAAAAATGATGTATTTTTTTTGGTTAACTGATTTGCAATAAATGATGCTTCTGGGCATCTAGATTTTACTAAAACTGGAATTTGGTGGTTTTGTTACGGGTCAGTTGAATTCTGGATTTGACACCCGCTGTCTTTCCTTGCACAGAGGGCTGGAGCTTCCTCAACACCTTGTTCTCTGTGTAAAAACTCAGAGAGGAGCTTTAGACAATGAAAAATTCTCTTTAACTTCTGCTAAACTGTGACTTGAGACACCTGAGCAAGGCAGGAGGGGCTGTACTCAGGCGGCTTTTACCTGCTGTGGGTGCTCTGATATCCTCAAGCCATTGGGTCAAGATCTAAAAGGGGAAACATGGAAAAGTTGTTTTAAAGAATGTCCCTCATGCATCTTCAAAAAAACCAGGAACAGCAGCACCAGAGGGACAGTTTGACTTGTGCCGCTGCAGGCACAAACACCACGTAGAAATGTTTGCTGTCCTTGCTGTGCTCAAGATTTTTAAGGTAATTTAATTTAATTCAATTATTTCTCTACCCCACAGGGACTCTGCAGTGCAAATGCAGCTGCAAAGTCCCCAAATAACTGGATATAAATAGCAGAGCCATTGACCTCCTCCCAGATCACATAAGCCTGGAATGCTGGTATTTTCCACTCCATGGCTGGGGAGGGAGAGGGGTTGTGTGTGCACAGGGCTGGTATCCAGCCCCAGACACATCCAGGGCCACCAGAGTGATCCAGGGCCACCAAACACCTGCTGTACACCTGGTCACCTACTGCTGCTGTGACAGTGGGGTTTTGTGTGCCACCCACAGCAGTGACATGCACCTTCAGAGGTCAGGGAGGTGACATTCCAGCAAAGGGAGCATCAAACTTAATGGAAAGGGGTATTTTAACAGAGAACAAACCCTTCTTCACCCCTGAAAAATGTGTCACCAGTTGTGGGGGTGTATGTTGGGTTTTGCACTATTTATTAGTAATTTGTTATTAGTTTTGTTTGATTTTTTTTCAGAGTTAGGGTTAATAGAAATGCAATTGAGGCAATTTTTGTGTTTGGGCTTGGATGTTTATTATATTTTATCAGAAATTATAGAAAGTATGACAGCACTTCTAGCTTCTTGCTAGAAGTAGGAAAAATGGTTACAGTTGAGCTTGCTTTAAGGTTTTTAAAGTTAAACAAACTAATAAAAGTTTAACACTTATTTTTTTGACTTAATAATAGATTTCTATGACTTTTAGAGTGACATTTGACTGACCAACTAAAGGTTACTGAGTTCCGTGAAGATGGAAGAAGAAGATGAACAAAGAGAAAGTTACTACTCAAAATTTTTTATCTTGTCCCATAACCACCACTATACTGTAAAAGCCTCAAATTTAAAACCTATCACCCAGTGAAAATACACACATCTAACCCACTACACATTTGTGATTTCTAACTCATTATTCATATTCACAAGCTTTCTCCAAGGTTTCAGCTCCAGAGCAGTGTTTTCCAGTGGGTCAGTGCCTGGAAGCACAGAAAGCTCAAAAACTTCAGATTCCTGAGATCCAACAACCAGTGAGGATCTCAATATCCAGAGGGACATCCTGGAGATGGGCTTGCCAGGATGTGTCACCCCCCTGCCTGTGTCTGGCTGCATCCCATCAGGAATGCACTAAATGGAGCTTGTCTGCCTCCAGCGTGACTCACACATGAGCTGCTCAAGAATCCCACACAGCCCAGCCTTCCAGGCTTCTCCCACACATTCCCATCCCAGCACCAGCCCAGTGCTGCCAGCAGGGCTGGGAGAGGCTCATCCCAAAACGAGCAGGCATTAGAAGGATCCTCTCCCGACCAGTGGAAAAGCAAGTCATCCATGGGCAAGGCAGAAATTTTGGCTGGAATAGATTAAAAAAAAGGGGTTTATGAGGACATGGGAAATAATGTGACATTGCAAGAAGCTCGTTTAGCAAGAGGGGCTGCAAAGCATGGGATTTTCCATGAGGAATGGTCAGAGGGACAGGATGAGGAAAGGAGGGGCTAAATACCATGGAATGGATAGCTACTAATTAATTGTCCACAAGGTAATTCATACTAGAAGTCAGTTAAGGGTTTTAAGTAGTAGAGGAGTAAGGATACAAAAATTGAGGTTTTAAGTATTTAGGTTTTGAGTGTTTAGTCTAAATGACTTAGATTTATGAAGGCATCTGGTGACCAAGCAACCTGTGGGTACACGAGATGGTTGTGGTGCCACAGATCCAACTGGGATCGAGACAAAGTTAAATGAGAAATAAGAGAAATGGCCCCAGTTTCAAACTCTCACATTTAAGGCTTCTTCCCACACCAACCAACCCACGTTGTCCCACCACAAGCTCATCTTCACCACCTCGTGTGGGTAAAGATTTTCGGGAGCTGAATTTCAAGCTCCCAGCACCAGAAGATGCCGAGGAGTGACTGGATCACAGCAAGCACGGCTGTCTCAGCATTCCAGGTGAAAAAGGCTGAGAAACACTAAAATCACATCCCATGCCGAGGGAAGGGTTCAGGAGTGTTGGAGTAAAACAAGATTAGCACTGGCTATTGCCATGGCAGGTATGTTGGTGCTCTGAGGAATCCCTGCACCTGAAATATTTGTTTACATGCTGGAGGGCTTGTTTTTTTTTCACTCTTTGTTTTCATTATTCTTGCTCAATTAGATGGGACATTTAGAAACTGCTACTCTGTCTTGCTTCTCCCTCCAGGCTGTTGGTGTTTGCTCACAAAGTTGCTCGCAGCTGCTCCAGCCCTGACTGAGGAATTGTTGCTGCAGCTGAAATCAGCCCCTGAAGAATGTACAAAAGCAGCCAAATTCATCTCGGGTTTAGCCTTGCTCAAATCACGCAGGGGTTAATGTGGCTGGGGTAGTCTGAATAATCACAGCAACTGAATGAGTAAATAAATAAAACTCAGATTGTCCAGTTGGCCAACACGGTGCAGGATACTGGTAAGGAATAGAGATACCCTCCTGCAGCATTTTCCATGCTTCCAAACTCAAAGAATGATCCTTTTCACAGCAAGCTCGTGGGGCAAGGTTGTGTTTCTGGTTGTGTGCAACCTGAAGACTGAATAAATTATCAGAAAAAAGGTCAGAATTGTTTGTGGTGTATCCCAGGTGAGCTGAGGAACAGAGAAGCTGTGGCTGCCTCTGGATCCCTGGGAGTGTCCAAGGCCAGGTTGGATGGGGCTTGGAGCAACCTGGGATAGTGGAAGGTGTCCTTGCCCGTGGCAGGGGGTGGAATTTGATGATTTTTAAGGTCCTTTCCAAACCATTCTGTGATTCTGTGAAGCAGGAGAGAAGGACACACACTGTCCTGACTGGCAAAGGTTTTAATTTATAATGGGTCACTCCAGTCCAAAATTACTGCTGAGTACAGGAAACCAGCCAGAAAACTTCAGGCTAAAAAGGGATTGAATGCTTTAATGTGGCAATTCTTTATAACCACGAATTCACCAGGAGAACAGCAAAGGTGAGATCCCATTGTTGGTGTTTGCATTGTGTACACTTGTATAAGGAAGTTAAATATGTAACATAAATATCTAACTATAGGCACACATGTGAGCTATTGATGGTACTTAGCACACAAAAAGCCAATCAGGCTAATTAAAACCATGTTTCCTCAGATTACACCTGTTGGGGGGAAATACCAAGGGAGAACCAGGGCTTTATCTGCAGCTCATGCCTGCGCAGGGAAATTGTATTTGACAAGCTGGTTTATAAGAATGTTCCTACAAAAGAGGGAGATGAAAGGCACTTAAAAATCACAGTGCTGCCTCTGGTTCCCACACCAGCATCAAAGTGCTGCTTCCCCTGCTTGGCCGGGGCTTTGAGGATATTCCCCTGCTTTAATGATCGAGCGTGCAGGAACAGCTCTCGCACTGATAACGACCCTTGATTAAGATGTTTGTTTAGGTCGTCGTGTTTTTCTCTCCGAGGCTTGTTCTTGGGACAGTATCAGCACGAATGACAGGCATTCTTCTGGTGCTGGAAGAGGGGTTCCCCACCCCAAAAAAGATAAATAGAGCTGCAGCTCACAGAGGCACTAGGATGATGAAGGGTCTGGAGCACCAGGAGCGGCTCAGGGAGCTCAGCCTGGAGAAAAGGAGAATGGAGAGGGATTGTTTTGTGCTGCTTCTGTGCTTTTGAGCTGTTTTCATGGAGTTACAGACTGGTGTGGGTTGGAAGGGACCTTAAAAATCATCAAATTCCACCCTCTGCCATGGGCAGGGACATCTCCCTGACAGGAGGATGGACACAGGGCTGTGCTGCAGGGAACAAGGGTCAGGGTGAGAGGAAACAGCCCCGGGTTGTGCCAGGGGAGGCTTAGCTTGGCTATTTGGGAAAATTTCATCGCAGAAAGGGTGGTTAAGCCTTCGAACAGGGCTGGAATCACCATTCCTGGAGTGTCCAAAAGGGCACCCAGATGTGGCACTTGGGGGCTTGAGGTTTAGTGGTGAACACGGTACTCGGGAATCTTAGAGGGCTTTGTCAGCTTTAAGGATTCTGGGATTCGTGTCTGATTTTGATGCTTTTGGACACGTGCACCCCAGCCTTCCCCAATTAATGCGCCCTTCCTAATTAAGCCCCCACGGATGTGCAGGGACAGGACCTCGCTCTGAGGCAGAATCTCATTCCCTGTGTCTATAAAACACGGATTTCTCAGTTCCAGCAGCCCTGAGTGAGCCCCTGACCCGCCCCGCTCCCCCGGGACTGGCACCGGACCGGCGGAGCTCTGTCCCGCCCTGGTGGCCAGCCGCGCCACTACACCCGCACTGGGCAACCGAGGGCACCGGCACCTCCACGGAACCCGCACGGGGCCGCGCTCCGTCACTCCCGGGCCAAGGGGCGAGACCGCGGCGACACGGGGGACGCACCGGGACGAGGCGTCCCGAACGGGACTCGAACCCGTGAACTTCGATCCCGTAGCCGTCCCAGCCGGGACTCGAACCCGCGGTCCGTCCCGCCCCCCGTTTCTCTCCGCGGGGCCGCCGGCTGCGCGCGCCGCCGCGACGTCATCGCGCGCCGCGCCGTGACACGTCGGCGGCGGCGGCGGAACCCCGAGCCGGATGTGCCAAGATGGCGGCGGCCGGTGCTGGGGCCGCGACGGGCGGCGGCGCCCGCGCCCGCTGCTGAGGGGCTTCGGCCGGCGGGGGCTGCCAGGTACCGCGGGGCGCGCCCGGAAGGAGGGGCCGCGGGTCCCGGGTGGGCTGCGTGAGGAGCGCCGGGCCTGAGGTGCGGGCCCCGGTGTCTCCGGTGCCCACCCCGCCGTGCCTCAGCGTGGGCCTCAGGGCTGTCGCAGCGTAGGGAGCCGGCGGGTCCCGCAGCCCCGGGCTCGGCCCCCGGCCCCGGCCGGGGCGGGCTGTGGTGCCGCAAGGAGGGGCGAAGGCGCTGCCGCAGTCGCGGGGCTGCGCTGCCCGGGGCTTTTCCCGCAGGATATGGGTTGCTCTGGGTGGTTTCGAGTGGGGCGGCGGGACAGGGACACTGTGCGGGGGTCCGAAGGTTATTCCGTGGGGCGCGGGAGGGAGGAGGTTCCGTCCGGTTTTGGCCATCACGGATCCCCTTTGACAGCGCACGGCTGGTCCCGGGTCAGGGTTGTTTTTCCGAGCTGTCAGGTGCCACAGGTCTGTGCAACTGGTGCTGACTCAGGAGTGCGGCTGCCTCAGAGCCTCGGGACCTGCTGCGGTGGAGAACGGGTGGTCGGGCTCCTTTGGGAATAAACGGAAATGCTTTGTGCTGCTTCTGTGCTTTTGATTCCCAAAGAGCTGTTTTCATGGCATCACAGACTGGTTTGGGTTGGAAGGGACCTTAAAAATCATTACATTCCACCTCCTGCCATGGGCAGGGACACTTTCCACTATCCCAGCCTGGCCTTGGACACTGTCAGGGATCCAGGAGCAGCCACAGCTTCTCTGGGCAGCCTGTGGCAGGGCCTCACCACCCTCCCAGGGAAGGATTTCTTCCTGATATCTCACTAAACCTGCCCTGTGCCTCTTTAAAGCTCTTCCCCCTTGTCCTTTTGCTACGTTTTAACAGGATAACATTTGTAGCTGTGGTTGCTGTTTAGGAAAAGCCTGGTAGGAATCTGTCAGGGGCATCGATGATGTAGAATGTGTTCAATCTGTCACCCACATGTGTGCAGATGTGCAGCTGTCCAAGATAAAACTGAAAAAAGTTGCTGATTTTAAAGCTGCAAATCTCATTTTCCAGCTGTTCCTGTGTTTCAGATTGCAGTGGGTTGTTTTTAGTTTTTTTGTCGCTTTGTTCTTATTAGAAATCTGTGTATGAGCACATTATTTATTGTTTGGTTCATGTGTGAGGATGAGAGTTAATAGTCCTCTGTAACCTGCTTTATGGGCATGGTTATTCTGTTTAAGAGTAATTTATTTAGATAGGTTTAAATTAACTGCCCCCAGAGAAATTATTTCTTTATAGATGAAACTGTAGAGCTCATCAGGTGAAATTAATTTTATGGCCTTGTCTAGAGGGTTTTAATCTTTTTTTCCCTCTTTGGCAATGTTTTTTTGGTACGCCTGGAAACACCTTCTGCAATTGTTACTCCTGGTGACTCATGTTTAGCAGGCTGCTCCACTTTATCAATTAATAAACCAGCTGAAAGTTAAGAATTTCCAAACTAGATAAAGCAGAAATGGATTGCTCTTAACTTGTGTAGTTATTTCCAAATTCCTTAAAATCAGCATTTCAGTTAATCCTGGACGAGGCACAAGGGAGGGTCAGTAGCACTGAGTTATCTTCTGTTTAATTACTTGACATGGGCATGTTCATTTTATTTGGACTCAATTCCTCAGTCTTGCTTGCTTTTACTACTGTGTGCAGTCTGTTAATATTAACTTTGCTTCTGAGGAAGCTTATCCCTCATATTGAACCTCTGTTATGCACCATCAAAGATCCTGTTAGAGAATGACAAGTTCTGCCTTAAAGTAGGACTTTACACTTATTTTTATTAGCTAGTTACTGGTACTGGCTGTTACCAAAATGTGGCAAAGTATTAGGATTTGTTTTAAAATAAGACACTGCAAGGAGTAAATTCCACATTAGGCATTTGGAAGTGGGTATTTAGGTTGGCTTTTGTGCTCAGCTGTATTTCAGAAACAACTGTTCTATGAAAACCAGAACTATTTAGTAGATAACAATATTTTGTTCAGTGAAGTTTGTGCTTTCCAGGACATAAATTCCTTGGCAGATGGTTTAATTGGCTTTTTTCCTCCCCAAGCCAAAGTATGTTGCATAAATCCATGCATTTATTTGGAAGGGGGAGAGGAATTTTTAAAATCTGGTTGATACAACAAAAAACATGAAGAAAAAGAAATGGGGATGCTCAGAACAGCCAGAGGTTCCTTAAGCATGTGGAAATTGGGGTGGGTGTTTGGGCAGGATCTCCTGGAATTGTGGTTGGCAGCAAGGCTGGTAAGCATGGCCAGCTGGAAAACCACCTCAGGATTGTAACAGGAGAAAGGATTGCAAAGTCCTGAAACCTTTTTGTAAGCATTCCTTGATGGAGTTCAGCAGCTGTGCTTTAGAAAGAATGGTGAAGGCACGTGAAATTAATGCATGGAACTGATGGAGCTCTAATGTTTCTGTTGAAATCTGCTTTGTGTTGTTCTTCCCATCTTAATAAAATACAAATTGATGGAGTTTTAACTCTAGATATGGCTGTGGAATATATGAATAGAGGGGAGAAATTGAGAGTCTCTGTTAACTCTGAAAGAAGGACCTGGATAATACACAGGGTTTTTTCTTTGAATGTTGATGTCCAGTTAAGTCTGTGTGCTGTGGTACTGTCAGTGTGCTTTTTATCAGATTTTTTTAGGTATAAATTTTCTTGAAATACGTGTAGTATTTTTGATAACAAAAAAACAGAAGTGCTTTGTGTTTGAACTTTTCCATAACTATTACAGTTTTGTCCTGATTACAAACATCTGACTTTTTGGCTTCCCATTTTATTAGTCTTAAGACAAGATGCTGAATATTAGAACTCCAAATAAGAATTGCACAGCTTTTTTCTTTTATAGGCAGAAGTGCATCTGGTGTGGAGCAATTGCTGTGGGTGCTTCACTGTGCATACTGTAAACAATATTTGTTGTGTACCATGAGAAAACAAAATTATCCTGTGCTGCTAAGGCTTCACTGAGCTCCACTGGATAAGTATTGATGAATTCCTCTGGTTTGTCAGCCTCCATCATCCCCAGATTGTTAAGAGGTGATAAAATTGAAAATGACACCCTGATGAATTTACTGAACTTCGTGTGTACCAGATTCCTGCCTGGTATTGTTTGGAGTTGGGGTTGAATTACTTCTGAGCGTGTCCTTTCCACCCCGAAGTGCAGCTGTAACCCTGATACTGTGCCAAAGTCCCGCTGGGGTTAAAGTGAGAATGCTCATTGATAAGTGGGGGTAGTTGATGGTTTTTCTATCCTTAAATGCAGATTTGCTATGCAGCATCCATCTACAAGAGAGAATATTTGTGATGAAGATGCAATTGCCTTTCTTAAAATAAATAGCAATGCTGTGCCACACGATGTTTTCTTGGTTAAACCAAAAGTGGACTGTTGAGGATGATAACATCTGATGAATTCCTTCTTGGGATGCTTCTCATTTTAACCTGTGAAAAGGTCCATTCACATGGAGTGCCAGTGCAGCAGGGCTAAAGATCATCTCTAACAGAATTAGAGTTAGATAATGACTTTTCAACTCTTCGTAATTAAATTGAGCAGGGCATGGTGCTGCAGGCACTGTTCCAGGCTGGTTGCTGTCCTGTCTGTGATGCATATTTCTGGGAAATATAACAGTGGGATAGTACTGGAGGGTTTGACACTAGTACATATCTGAACTGTGTTTCATTAGTCTTACTTGGATATATTTAATAGAATTGTTAAATAATGTGCGTTGATACCACACAGCTTTACACTTCATTAATGCCAGACTTGGATTTAGAAATACAATGGAGTGTGTCGGTACTTTATGCATTCTGAAGAAAAGGGAGATATTTTCTACTTCAAATTCTTCGAGCGATTTTGTTTCTAAAATAAAAGTTGCTTAAATGCTGCACGTATTTTGAGGAAGGGAACTGACTTGTACCTGTGTTGTCTCAGCAGGACAGAAGAAGGAATCTCTCTGCTGCCTCCACGGGCGGTTTGTCACCGTGTGACCCTGCCACAAGGCCACCATGCAGCAGCCACCGCAGCCTGTCCCTCCAGGGGCGGCTCCTCCTCCTCCCAGCGGCGTGGCTCGCAACATGTACTGGAGGAACAGCCCGCTGAGCAAACGGGCAAACGCCGCAGCTGCTCCGCCGGTGCAGCCCGTGACAGACCCGTTCGCGTTCGGCAGGAAAACCCCCCAGGGCTCCCCTCTGGATAATCCATCCAAGGGCAACGTCCCGGCGTTCCCACAGCATCCCCCGCCCGCCCGCGCCGGGGACAGCCCTCACGGACCACACACGTCTCTGTCAGCTCCTGTGTCTCAGGCAGGGATCAGCACCAGTACCTTTTCTAATGTTCCAGTTCCTTCTCCGTCCCTGGGGTATGTTATAAACAGTGCTGCAGGAGGGCATCCCAACGCTGATCTCGGACTCCGTGGGCCTGCAGTGCCATTGCATTATAACCCAGGAGCAGCAGTGGAAAATTCTTTCAGTGTGCATCCTGGAATGGTGTCTGCAGTGAACAAACCTGGAGCTAGGCAGGATATTGGCAGGGATCCAAATGATGCACCTCCAGCACCCAACACAGCAGCACTCTTCCCACCGCCTCCCCAGCAGCCTGGGCCCCAGTGGAGGCCTGTCCCAGGGAATTTGCAGTCTCCAGTTAGGAATTTTGTGCCCTATCCTGAGCCATCTCCTCAGACTGATGTTCAGAACATTTCCCAGCCTTCTGTCAGTGCTTCTCACCCTCCTCCACACACAAACGTCCCGCAGGGTCCTGCACACCAAGGGATTCCACAAAACATCGTGCAAGCGCCTTTACCTGCTGCTGGTTGTGAGAAGAATGGCAAAAATGGCCCTGCAAACAGCAGTCATCACATGAACAGCATCCAGCCTGGAAATGTATTTAGGCAGAACACAGAAATGACTAACCCTTGGTTAAGCCAACCTTACCAGGAGCAGTTTTACCCACAGCCATCTTTGCAAGACTCCAGTTTTGTCCTTCCCACAGCTCAGGAAAACAACCCCAAAAACCAGTCTCCAGCTATCTCTGAAACATCAAATAGATCTATTCCCACAGATCGAGATCCAGGAACTCTCTCCATGTTTTTTAAAGGGGATGAAGCAGAAAATGAAGAAATACTTTCATCTGAAAAAAATTATGTAATGGAGAAAACAGCGTTTGATGCCTGTCAGCAAAATTCAGCCTCCCTGTATCACCAGCCTGTGCATCCTCAGCAGGTGGCAACCAATATTGTCTCTCAGGCACAGCTGGGTACAGGTTCAGCTGTTGAGATGGTACAGAAAGGAATGGATGCCCAGTACTTCCCTAAACTTGTCAGCCATCAGGAGGCACAGGCTGCTAAGCACTCTCTGTTTCCTGGTGATGACAAGGCACAGATAGGTGACACAGCTGCTGGGTCCCAGTACGAAAATGTGGAGAACCTGGAGTGCATTCAGAATCAGGAAGTGCTGCCAAGTGAACCACAGAACATCAACACTTCATCCCCTGCTGCTGGTCCTGATCTGTACAGGTACGGATCCTTCCCGGGTCAGATGCTTCCAAAGAATGCTGCTGTGAGCCATGCTGAAGGAGGACCAAACCTGGAGGCACCTGATTCCTTACCTCACCCTGTCAGACCAGACAGTGTCTCTTCCAACTACAGCAACATCAGCCACAGGAGCACTTCCAGCTCAGCACGGCCCCCGGAGCAGGTCGGGACATTTATCCAGCAGGAAATTGGGAAGCCTGATGAGGAATCCTCTGCCAGCTTCTTTAAACAGATTGATTCCTCTCCTCTGGGAGGTGATTCAGGTGAGCTAAACCTGAGCAAGAATTACCACAGCAATCTATCCCAGCCTCCCACTCCAAGTCCTCCTAAGCCTACAGGAGTCTTTCAGACAAGTGCAAATAGTTCTTTTGAACCTGTGAGGTCTCATGGAGTTGGTATAAAACCTTCAGAGATTGACCAAGCAAAGATGGTGGTTGAATTAAGAGAGAGCCACTCAAACCAAAAGAATATCAAGAAGAACACAGCAGTGCCTGCTGCATCTCCTGGCAATCTTGAACAGCCGCCAGATAATCTGGAAACAATTTACATGCCTCAGGTACACCCAGGGCCTCTTGCAGGCATTGGGGAAGCTGGAAATGCGCTGCACTCTGGGCCTGTTGTGGAAAATATACAATCAGTATCTGAGAGACGGTCCTCAACCAGAGCTCAGGGAGCAGTTAAGAAGTGTGATAGCCCAGCAACAACTTTATGGGCTCACAATGAATTACCAAATTTTGGGGGAAATGTTCTCCTAGCTCCTGCTGCTCCTGCAGTGTATGTACCTGCCAAACAGACTGTGGAAGTCATTCAGCCACCAGAAGAAGGCCTGTCTAATCAGCAGCCATGTAAACCAGGGACTATCGCTGTGCAGCACTCCCAGGATGGAAATATAACTTTTGAAAATCTTGAGAATCCTCCCAAAATGGGAGAAGAGGAAGCACTTCAGTCTCAGGCAAGTTCTGGTTATGCAAGTTTATTGTCTTCTCCACCTACAGAGTCTTTGCAAAATCAGCCTATCCTGATTGCTCAGCCTAATCAAAGCTATAACTTGGCTCAGCCAATTAATTTTTCTATTTCTCTATCTAATCAGCTAAGCAACAATGAAAACAATCAGCCAGTGAAAGACTCTGGAGTTGGGGACAAGCCTGCGATGGGTCCCCAAACTTCACATGCTGGTGGGGAAAACATGCCATTACCTGTGATGCAAGTTGGATCTCTCTTAGTTAATGCACTTCCAAATACTAATCTGTTAAAACATAACTTATTACAAAGTCCTGGTAATTCTTCTGATGCTGCTTCTAATCAGCCTGCAAACTTGCTTATGAAAACTCCGCTTAATTTGACTCCAGAAGGGCAAAAGAATGTTACTATGGAAGGCCTTGCTCCTGAATTTGCTAGCAAGCCTAACTCATCTGTTTCTCCTGGGACAAATCTTCCCAGTGGAAGTGCAAGTGGCCTAGTCCCCCCTGTTAATTCCATAGCACAGGCAAATAATTCTGCAAACCAGTCAAGTAGCAAAGAAGCTGCTGGAGTGCTCGACTTCACAGTGTCAAGGACGTTGGAGAAAAGCAGCACAAATAATTCAGAGCAGGTGCACAATCAGTCACCCTCTGGTGCTCCAGTCCAACGGGCAGCCAGTGGTGCTGCTCAGGTGCGTCCTGAGGTGCCTGACAAACAACATTTCTATCAACAGGTGACAAAAGATGTGCAGCACCAGGCTGTAGCACAGGGAGCACTGCCACCTCACCCACAAATGCAAGCAGCTCAAATGCAGCCACCAACATCTGGGCAGTCCTCAGTTCCTCCAGACTCTCAGATTTCCACAGGGGCTAAAGCCATGCAGCAGGGGGACAACCAGGTGCTGGGTAACCGTCCCCAGCCTGGGGGGTCCCAGGAGGCAGGTTCAGCCCAGCCAAGGTACGACCAGACAAGTCCTGGGAAGCAGCCGGTGTCAGAACAGCCTCCAGGTGCTCCAGCTGCCACAGCTCCTCCTGCCACCACTGCTCAGGCAGTCCCACCCAACGGGCAGCAAGACCTGCAGCGTCCACCCCCTCCTCAGACCCCTCAGGAAGCCTTTGGTCCTCCCCAGAACCCTTACTACTACTACAGACATCCTTACGATGCTTACCAGGCCCCATATCCACCACCTTATCCTCCTGCAGACCCCAGGACAGCAGCTCACCTTTATTACATGGTAAGTTTTTATTTTTCCCTTTCTTCCCCCTTAGTATCTACTATTAGTTCTTTTTTTTTTTTGAGTTATGAATTTAAACAGTGCCACAATCAACATTCAGCAGAGCATTTACATAAAGTGTTTGAGTACAGGGAAAATCCAGACAGCACTAACAAAACTGGCACTGTAAAGATTATGGAAACTTAAGAACTTGGTGATACCAATTCCGGTTGGCACAGATGTCAGCTCACAGCAATTTGTTTGGTTCTTGGAAAAAGTTGACAGTCATAACTGGCTTGGCTGTCCAGTTGCTCAAACTTGGTTCCTATCTGCTGTCTGAATTATTGATGGTTTACTAGAGACACTGAAGTGCCTTTAGTCCAGATATAATGAGTTTTCTTTCCTCAAGTTTAGGATATTAATAACTTGACTACAACTTCTGCCACAAAAAGTGCTGAAAGCTAAACTGTAGTTTATTAATCACCGCTGTGGTGTGAATGGTGATGGTTTTTGGTTTGAACTGTGAATTTTGGAGGTGTGAAGCCTCTTGCCTTGCCTGTGCTTTTTCAGGAGGACAGCTATGGGCAGTACGACCCCCGGTACCGACACTACGACAGCAGCGGTGCCTACATGGAGCCCGGGAGTTACCGCTACCCCGAGCCTGAACGGCCCAGCTCCAGGGCCAGCCACTGCTCTGACAGACCCTCCTCCAGGTGTGTAATTCCTAACCTGGGTCAAGATTTGGATACCCCAGAGCAGGGAGTGTAGTGATGCCTGTCGGAGTTTTACAGCATAAACCACGGGGTGGAATTCAAAACCTCTTTGTGTGCTGCCCTAGGGATGGATGGTATCAAATGTCTGGAGAGGATACAATTCCCCTGCCTTTTCTCTTGTTATTCCTTTCATTCAGTTCTCTGGGGGCTGTTGGTGTTTCTGCCAGGCAGGAAGTCACTGTGATAGCCTCGATGCTGATGTTTGCTGTGAAAGTGCAGTGCAGGCCATGGGGTTATTAATCAATACTCATTTATTTTCTGCCTTGCACTTAATCAGAGGCTCCTTGTTTTGTTAATGAATGGCACTTTTGCACGTTGGGTGGGATTTGCCTTGCAAGCACCATGGATACACAGTGGTTTAGGTGCTCAGAAGAGAGTGGTGAGTCAGGTGACAACATCCTGGTGCTGTGTCAGGTCCATTTGTGTGACAATTCCCTGAGCTGTGGATAAGCTTTCCTCACAAAGCTCCCAGAATGTGGTTTGGGTGCCAGAGGTGCTGTGTGGGCATGTCCCACCCACTCATTTCACTGCAGGTTTTGATCAGGGAAACTTAAAACCCTTGATCTGTCTGATTAATATAAAATAAAGGCATTTGAGAGAGGGGAACAATGTGTTCAGATGCTGCTTGAAAATGTTAAATAAAACCAGGATTAAATCTCTACTCAAGCAAGAAGCAGCAAAGTACCTTGAAGAGATTGCTGCTTACTGATGATAATTCTGTAAGTTATTTGTGTGAACTTCAGATTAATGACAAAATGTTACTGGTGTCCTGCTGAGGGGTTTCCAGTTTCTAACAGAGAAACTCCTGTTACCTGTCTGGAAATGATTAAACCCTTTATAATGTTTATCTGTTGCTGGTAGTTCACTCATGGAGCAGTGATCATATTACAAATACAACATTTTGTTTAGCATCTCCAGAAGATTGTAGATTTATTTTGGTCTTGAGGAGAATGAAACAATGGCTGTAGCTCCACGTGATAACTTTTACCATTTTCTTAAGTGAATTTAAGTGTGCTGTGAGCTCTTGAAATAAGATGATAACCTCTAGTAGCACTTCCTGGAGTGTAGTCTCCTGGGGTAGTATTTTTAGAAGGGGTTGAAGTTTCTCTATGTGGCAGTGGGCAGATCAAAGCCTGTTCAAAGTGTCTGTGTCAGGGCTGATGTGTGAGTGCCAGTGCAGTCAGACAGGGACTGTGTGTGTGAAACTGCCCTGAATGTGCTGTGGTGATGCAGCTTTGTGAACTCTGCTTGGAGAAAGGAATAAGATCTCTCTGCAGGAGACTGGGGAGACTGGTTGGGTGGCTAAAGCTGATGTGATAAGATCAAAGCTCCTCCTCTGCAGAGTGAGTGCTGTGTTAGCAGACTTCCCACACTCCTGGACTCGCTGGGCCACTTGGAAGTTTGCACTCTCAGTTGTAAGACCAGTTGTAGGGAAAGGTGGAAGTTTCCATCACTCCACGCTGACATTAAATATTTCCACCTGCTATGTGTGTGCACAGGTGTGTTTGTGAGATTAATGCACCTGTGTGGGTACAAACATACATGGATGTATACATATATATACATTTATTTGCATGCACATACATGTAGGCACTGCATTTTTCATCTAACATTCATCCCCTAGCTTTTTTCAGAAATTCTAGAATGATGACCTGAAAATGTGGTATAATGAAGGCTCATAATATTTCAAATAATGTCCACTTCTTTCCTTTTTTATCAGAAGA
The DNA here is from genome assembly GCA_013397075.1 of Rhabdornis inornatus. Classification (NCBI taxonomy): domain Eukaryota; kingdom Metazoa; phylum Chordata; class Aves; order Passeriformes; family Rhabdornithidae; genus Rhabdornis; species Rhabdornis inornatus. The sequence goes on from VWZS01007831.1 coordinate 512,102, forward strand.
AATAATCTTTTTTTTATACACTGACTCTTACTTTGCTGTGTTGGCTTTAGCCAGGCTTTTGTGCTTGTTTGGACAATCAGCTCTGTAAATGATTATTTTCTTCATTGTAAGCTGTATAATAAAACTGTTAAATTTGGAGGAGCTATTATTTCTTAATGAATTGTTAAATTATCGACTTCTCTGTTGAGACAGTTCAAAGGATGCTAATTATAGCAGTAGTTTTTGTGATTAATTGTCTGTAAGTAATTAAACTTATCACCAAAACAGTTTATAAAGCCACTTAATTATTGTATGCTAAGGGCTATCAGCTTTTGATGGCACACAAGAATTCAGTGGTTGGGTTGTATTTACAACAATATTGGGTTGTAAAGTCTTAATTTTATGATTCCTTGGTTTCTTGGAAATGCATTATTTTAACTATGAAACTTTGTCTAATCAGTTGTGGCTTAGAGTTTTTCCTACCTCCTGCTGAATTTAGAAGAGATTAAGGAGGAATAACAACTCTTTTTATACTTGTGTGCTTTTCTTTCAGGCAAGGCTATACAGAAGATTATTATGGAAAAAGTGGATGGAGTGATTATTATTCAGGCTATTACCCAAACTCTTATGATTATGGAGGTAAGGTGTCCAAAAGAACTCTTGATTTTTTTTTCCATAGATTTTCCTCACTTCAGCTTTCAGTTTGCCTTTCCTTTGTGCAAAACTGTATTGTAAGGGTGTGCAGAACAGTTTTGTTCCATGTGTTGCAAGGCTGCCTTTCACTGGGGTGTGTCCTTGGTGTGTGACCTGAAGGCAAACCTGTAAAGTGAATTTTAGGTGAGTGTTAACAGAAGCTGACTCACAACTGGATTTTGGTTTTGTCCATCATTATCTGAGTGCTCACTGAGACATGCTGGCATTGGGAGTCTGGAGGTAATTGCCTGTGTAGTGCCTGGGAGGGTTTTGAGCAACATCTGTCTACATCCTGAGAAGTTTTGCTTGGCACTCTGCAGACTGATCACAGAGATTCTGTGACTGTTATAACAAATAGTAGGGTTGAGTTTTAAAGATGTTAGAAAAGATCTGATGGCAAATACAGGCCCCTCAGGAGTAACTAACTATAACACCCATATTTCTATGAGAAGTGTGAAATTGATTTTCTAAGCTTTTTATAAAACTAAAAAGGAGTGGAAATATTTATGTAGCTTCAAGTACGTTGCTTTGGTTTTGCTCTGTGCTTCAGGACCAAACCAGCTTGTAATTAAAGAGAAAGGAGTAGAAAAAGATGATAGGCAAAAACTACCAATGCCTGAACCATTTCTTTTTCTTTTCCAAAGATCCAAGTCGCTGGGAACGATACCCATATGACCCCAGGTACAGAGACCCGAGAAGTTACGACCAGAGGTACTGGTATGATGCTGAACACAACCCTTACCAGAAGAGAGAAGCATATCCATATGGCAGCAGGTTTGTGCAGTCTAATCCATGTTCTCCCAGTGCTCTTTCCAGAGCAGACTATTCAAATGCAGTGTTACACATATTTCACACTGTTGCTAGTTCTTTCTGTAGCTTTAACATTGGTCATAGAGGGAAACAAGGTGAGCTGTCACATCACTCTGAGAGAAGGATTGAAGGTAGCTGCACTTGTTTTTAGACAAGTTGAACATTCTGTGGGGTTTTTAGAACACACTCTGAGTATGATGTTGGTCTTGATCTTGGATAATCTGGATGAACTCCATTAAGGAATGCCCGTTTGTTTACTGAACAACAGCCTCAGTGTAGGCAGTGATTTAAGAGCCTTTCTGGAGTGAGGTCCAATTTTCCTGACAATCACCTCCCTCAGTCCCATGGGTGGCTGTTGCAGTGTGTTTCTTGTTAATTGTATGTTCTGATATTACCCAAGCTAATGGTTTAGTCCAGAATTACACCCTCCCACCCACCTTGTCAATCTGTCCTAAGATACCTGTCAATCCTGCTTTGTGCCAGCCCCCTGCTTGGAATTCCTCTTTGGAAATTCCCTAAAACTACAGGTCTCATTAGTCCATGTGACCCAGCTTTCCCCCCTTCTTTCCTCACTGGACAATGCCTTTGTAAACCCTACTCTTTATCCCTCTTCAGAATTTCTCCAGTTTGCTAAGAATTTGTACCATCCCCTTGAACCTCCCCCATATTTAAGTTGTTGCACCTTCACCATTTTTATCTTTTGCCCCGCAGATTTTGCAGAGTAATAAATCCTTTTTATCCTCTGCAAAAGAGCTCCCCCTCCTCCTTGCCTCCTTCAAACACAATCTGACAGCCAAAATGCCGTGGAGTCATGGCTTGAGCCACATCTAAGGCTGCCTTTTCCCAGAGTGTGACCCACTCTGGGACCATAGTGGCAGAGTGAGTGCTGTTACATCAGCTGGCTGAGCTGATTCCTGCTGTCTCTGTGCCTCAGGAATGACCGCTACGAGGAGAACTGGAGATACGACCCCCGTTTCACCGGGAGCTTTGACGATGACTCGGAGCCACACAGGGATCCCTACGGGGACGACTTCGACCGGCGCAGTGTCCACAGCGAGCACTCCGGGCACAGCCTGCGCAGCTCCCGCAGCGTCCACAGCCACCACAGCAGCTTCAGCTCTCGCTCCCAGCAGGTGAGTTCTGGTAGAGCCCAGAAACCTGGGGCTTTTGGAACTTTCTGTACTGTTGTCTCGGTTTGAAAGACAGGTGTCTGCTAAGAAAGGCAGAAGCCTCTCTTTGAAATGGAGAATGTAAACCTTCCCTCCCTCCAAATTATTATAATTTTGAAATTAAGAGGCTCTCAGGCAAAGATACGGGAATAGGAAAAAGTTCTTTACTAGGAAAATTAAAATAGAAATACAGTATTACAGAGAACAAACCCAAAAACACTGACAGAGTCAGAATACAACCTGACACCCCGTCAGTCAGTCAGGGTGTTGGTAGCAGTCCCATTCCATGGTGGCTGCATCCTCCTGCAGTGACAGATGTGGTTCTGTTGGAGCAGTGCTCCTGGAGAAGGTGCAGCTTTCCTCCAAAGGTCCAGTGATGATGTGGAAGGGTCTGGTGTTTCCTCTGGAATCCAGTGGGAAATAAAAGGCTTTTTTGGTGTTTCAAATCTTAGTTTTTATCTAGGTAGGAAAGGCTTGGCTCCTCCCCCTGGGTGGAGCATCTCCCAAATAGGATGATGTAATTTTATCAGTCATACAGTGGGACTCCATGGCCCATTAACAGGAGATATCTCCCTGGAGGAAGGATGGGTTGTGGAAAAGGTAAAGAGCACTGCCCCAGCTGGTTTAACAGATGGCCCATTAGCAGAGAATATCTCCCACAGAGATAACGATCACTGCCCCAGATGATTTCAACAGATGGTGATAGATTACCTACTTTTGGTCACATCCTGTATTGCAACCTAAGACAACTGTCAGGCACTGGAGAACACTGCTTTTGACCTGCAGCCTTAAAAATGGCTTCTAAATATTCTTCTTCATAAGTTTCAACTAGTAGTTTCCCTGTGCTTGGCTGTAGTGGACTGGCTTTGTGTCATGTCATTTTTCTCATCACAAGGTTGGGATGTATTAAAGGACTAATTCCATATTTGTATGATGTTATTTTGACTTTAAAAGCAAAAACCGAAGCTAACTGATTACTCATCCACTTACACCATAAATACAGATACCTGAAAACCTCAGAGAATACTTGGCTAATTTTTGAGGTACAGGTTTTGCTCGTGTAATGGGTCATTTTACCTGTAGTTAGTTCATCATGTTTCTTGGAAATTTAGGTACTTTCCAGTCTGAATTCCAATTCATTTACTAATGTTTGAAGTAGTATTGGAAATCATTAATCTTTAGGCACCTGATGTCATTTGGCATTTGTTGAGGTTTTTCAATTGGGATTTTCTGTCTGTTACAGCAGAGGCGAACAATTATTCTGATCCACAGCTGTTGGTAACAGAACTTGTGCTGTAATCTTAACTTTTCACACAAGCACATAGAAATTCTGTTGTGAGAGAACTGAGCATGCTTGGGTGTGAACAGATCAAATTTTGGTGGAAACATTGAGGGAGAAGACAAAGATCATTAATTATCTGCACAGAAGGGTCTCACAGGGTGGCTTTGTGCAAGGCAGTGGTGCAGTAAGCCTGGTTCACAAGGACAGAAGCTGTCAGGAAGGAGTGCTCACTGCCTGCATGTGCTGCTTGCTCTGTGTAACTCCAGCTAACCCTCACTAATCTGATCTGCCTAGAGCCAGCTCTACAGGAGCAATCACGACCTAACAGGTAATGCCTATGAAACTCCTGCACAGGCAGCATCACTCCATGCAGATTATCCCTATGGAGGCTATGATCCCAGCTTTGATGGACAGCAGCCTTTCCCAGACTATGGCTACCCTGCTGAAACAGGCTGGGCAGCTGTGGAACAAGGTATGGACACAATGGGGAATGAGGGAAAGCACTGTGCTATAGATAGGTGCTGGTTTGAAAGCAAAACCAGTGAGAGACTCCATGTCAGAAATACAATTTAATAGGAAAAAAGAGAAAAAATAAAATACATGCAATAGTACAAAAGAAAACCACTGACAGAGTCAGAATACAACTTGACACTCCTCTAGTTAGGATGGTGGTAGCAGTCCTGATGAAGTGATCTTGTTGAAGTAGTGATCCTGTAGAAAGGTCTGGTAGCTCTTGTCCCCTGGATACCAGTGGGGAAGGGCTGCTTTGGTGTTCCAAATCTCAGTTTTTATCTAGGTAGGAAATGCTTGGCTCCTCCCCCTGGGTGGAGCATCTCCCAGTGGGATGATGGAATTTTATCAGTGGGACACCATGGCCCATTAACAGGAGATATCTCCTGGAGGAAGGGTGGGTCATGGTAAAGATAAAAAAACACTGCCCCACCTGGTTTTAACAGATGGTGATAGAATACATACTTCTGGGCACATCTTTATATTGTAACCCAGGACAAGATACAAAACACTTTCTCTGGAAAAGCTGTTCCAAAGTGTTCATGTCTATTTAGCTCCTTGAAGATGTGCTTGTACACAGATGACAGTAATGTGTCTGGTACAAACAATCCAAGTCCCTGCATTGGAAAAAAAAAAAAGTTCTGGAGTCTGTTTTGTTCTAGTTATTGCAAATCTTCAGCTTTGGGATTATAAAGGAACTGATTGTTTCTTAAAAAGTTCAGCCAAATTCAAAACCAGGTTGTTTTCCACTAACACTGCTGGATTATTGAATTGGGTAAATACATCAGCGAGCTTACTTAGTTGCAGGGCAGGTTACCTGTTCTTACTTTATCTTTTCTCCCCATTTCAGCACCTTTAAGGCCCTCAACACCTGAGAAATTTTCAGTGCCTCATGTCTGTGCCAGGTTTGGGCCTGGGGGCTTCTTAATAAAAGCACTGCCAAACCTGCCTTCTGAGGGTCAGCCAGCTCTGGTTGAAATCCACAGCATGGAGGTAAAGTTTAAAAGGAAAAATGGGAAGTAATGGAATAAAGGCCTTTCTTTTGGAAGGGGAGTGGGGAGCTTGAATCTATAACTTCCTTATTTATTTTTTTTATGTCAGTGCATGTATCTTTATCTGTTTGGGCTGTAATCATAAGTAAAACAGTAAATTTAAAAGTTCCTTTCCTCTGAGAGATGACTTAGTCATGATGAGATCATCCAGCTCCTTGTAATTTTGTTCAGGATGATGTACAGAGTAACTTGAATGTAAAGTAATTTTCATAATTTATCATCCTTGTGCAGGTTGCCACAAAGTCACCCTTTATATTTTGCTTAAAAGAGGCTTGATTATACAATGAGTTATGTTCAGCTCTGGGGGTTTTCTCTGTAAAAAGCAAAATTTAGAGTTACAAGAATTTCTTATGGATTATATTTGTGTTTTAGACTATGTTACAACATTCTCCAGAGCAAGAAGAGATGAGAGCCTTTCCTGGTCCTCTTGCTAAGTATGTTTCTACAGTTTTCAGAAATAATTTTCATACATTCAGAAGTTATTTCTTCCTTGCAAATTACAGGATTTAAACTGACTTAAAATATTTGTGTTTTTTCACCTGCTTAAATAATACATGAGCTTTAAATTTATTCCTCAGACTAATCACAAATAATGACCTGAATGCTTACATTTGTCTCATTAAAAACTTTTTTCTTTTGTTTTTTTTTTTTCCCCAGGGATGAGACACATAAAGTGGATGTTATTAATTTTGCACAAAGTAAAGCTGCACAGTGCTTTAAGAATGAAAATTTAATTGACAAAGAGTCTGCAAGTCTTCTTTGGGACTTTATTGTACTGTTGTGCAGGCAGAATGGGGTATGTCTCACTGCTTGAGTTTTTATCTATGTTGAATTATTTTGTACACAAATAGTTTTTGTGCAAAGGTCAGGTATATCTGTTATAGTAACTGATCTTGGAATATGTCACAGACTGAAGGAATATGTAAGCTGGGCACTCATCAGGGGTGCTGATATTCACATATTGCTGTTGAAGTGCCAAATAAAATGCAGGCAGTGTTGAAATAGCAGATTTTTCAATTTTGTTTTCTCTCCACACACACAGACTGTTGTGGGAACAGACCTGGCTGAACTTCTGCTCCGAGATCATAAAACAGTGTGGCTTCCTGGGAAGTCCCCTAATGAGGCAAATTTGATTGATTTCACTAATGAGGCTTTGGAACAAGTGGAAGAGGAATCTGGTGAAGCCCAGCTCTCGTTTCTCACTGATAATCTTCTAACCACAGTTGACAGTTTTGAGAAGGAGACTGAGAGATTCAGGGAGTTGCTGCTTTATGGCCGTAAGAAAGTGAGTGCCTGTGCTGTTACTTATTTTTGCAACTTTTGTAGTGCATGTAATATTTCATGGCACTGTATTACACTGATACAGAAATTAATACCCTACAGTTCATAATCTAAAGCAAAATTGAGGTTGTGTTGTTCTATCTAAACAAACATATTTTGATTTGATCACAAATTACTGCTGTAAAACTGTTTTTTGTGGGTAATATGTGAAGCTATTCCCAGGAAACTAATTTGTGTCTTTATTAGGATGCTTTGGAGTCTGCCATGAAGCATGGTTTGTGGGGTCATGCTCTGCTTCTTGCCAGCAAAATGGACAGCAGGACACATGCAAGAGTGATGACCAGGTACTGGGTTGCTTTTTGATTAAAAAATTGAAATTTGGCTGCCTGTTCTGCTAGTGAGGTGGAGAATGTCAAAGTCATGGGTTATCTATAGTAGTTCATGCAAGATTTATGCTTTAATTTTACCTGTGTATTTATTTGTCATTTGTTCCTTTTTATTCTGGGGTCTTCTGGCTAAGAATTTAAACCTGAGAAGTTGTGCTGTGCCACCTGATCCATTTAGAGAGTATTTGAACAATGTCATCTGTGGCCCCTTCAGTGTAGTAATTTCCTCTTCAGTATAGTATTTTCAAACAGCACTTCCTTCTCTTGCACTAGGTTAGATTAATTGCCACTGAGGGCTGAAGTCCATTTTAACTGCTTACCCCACGTTTGTGTTTTGTTTTTCTCTGCAATGTCTCTGTAGGTTTGCCAACAGTCTCCCAATTAATGACCCTCTGCAGACTGTTTACCAGCTCATGTCTGGAAGGATGCCAGCTGCATCCACGGTAAGATTCACTGGGAGCTGCAGGGAATAGTGGAGTTCCCAACAGAAATCTTTCCCAGAATGTCAGAGAAGTTGTTTTGGTCCTTTTTAGGTTGAAACACCCATGCAGAGCTGCAGGCACTGATTTGACCTAGTAATTCTTCTAATTTTAGTGCTGTGGAGATGAGAAATGGGGAGACTGGAGGCCTCATCTAGCAATGGTGTTATCCAACTTGACCAATAATGTGGACTTGGAATCCAGGACCATTGCTACCATGGGAGACACTCTTGGTAACTCTTGGGGAAGTGAACAGGGTGATGACTGAAGGAAAGGCTTTGATTGCTCAGCCTATTTTTTTTGCAAACAGGCAATTTCTTTATAAAATACAAAGTGGAACGGTTTTATATTGGCTTGTCTCTATTGTGAAGGCATTTGAATGCAAAGCCAGACAATACAGAACACTGAATGTGCCACTGAAATATCCTGAGCTCTGTCCTTTATTTCTCTGCAGCTTCTAAAGGCCTGCTGGATGCTGCTCATTTTTGTTACCTTATGGCCCAAGTTGGGTTTGGTGTTTACACAAGGAAGACAACAAAGCTTGTCCTAATTGGATCAAATCACAGGTTTGGCTGGTTTTTTTTTTGAAACACAACTTTCTCAATGCAAAAAAGAGAGTTTAAAAGACTGAATTGCACTCTCCCCCTTATCCTCACTAGTTGGTTTTGAGGTAACTATTTGATGTCCTGTCGTGTAGGAGTTGTTGATATTTTGTGTCTAACAGAACTGTGCGTCTGACATTGACACATCTGTGTTTATTGTCAGCTTAAATAACATTTTTCTTCTCCTGTTTGAAACAGCTTGCCATTTTTAAAGTTTGCCACCAATGAAGCTATTCAAAGAACAGAAGCCTATGAATATGCACAGTCACTAGGAAGTCAGCCTGGCTGCTTGCCCAATTTCCAGGTGAGGAGCTGTTCCTGTTTTGGTTTGGTTTCTGTTTTGGCAGATTTCATGCTTTTAATCTCTCATTGCTGTAGTCAGTGTGGCAAATACTTTCTCTGTTATAACGTTAAATATTCATGGATAGTAATGCCATATAGCTGTTTTCCTGTTGTCATTTCATTTTCACTTTTTTCATCTCTATATCCTGAACTTCTGAATTGTAACTTTATCAATTTCAATTCTGTATTCCAAAATAAAAATAATAATCTACTAACTGTAGATAAATAGACAACTTCCACTGTATGCATTAGGTGGAACAGGAGAATTGAATTCTTTTTTCTTTCATTTTAGGTGTGATAATGAGATATGTGAGCTTTCAGCTGAGATGTCAGACTGCCTTTTATTTGTTACCATCCAGAGTGTTGTGATCACTTGGTTTATTTGTCCTGCTTGCCTCCCCAGGTTTTCAAGTTCATCTATGCCTGTCGGCTGGCTGAGATGGGCCTTGCTGCCCAGGCTTTCCACTACTGTGAAGTGATTTCCAGAACTGTCCTCAAAGATCCACATTACTATTCCCCCGTGCTGATTGGCCAGCTAATCCAGGTAACATGAGGAAGAATGAAATGTTTGTGGCTGGATATTGTAGGTGGGAAGCTGTGGCTGATGAGCTCACACTTTGCAATGGTTCCTTTCCTCAGATGTCATCCCAGCTGCGCCTGTTTGACCCTCAGATAAAAGAAAAACCAGATCAGGAATCTTTTATTGAACCTTCCTGGTTAGTGACACTTCGACATGTGGATGGACAGATCAAGGTATGGTGTGTGCTTTTCAGCATGAATTATTCTCTTTACAGGATTAGTGTAAATCCAGTTTTTGAAATGGTTTTGTTAACACTGCTAATCACAGAAACATGGGAGGTGACCTTACATATTCATGTCCTAAATTGCAAATGTTACGGTGTAAATCAAGTGAATTTACCACACTTTAGTGCCCTGAGATTCAATACAGAATAATTAAAGTTACATGAGACAGGTTTTGTTTTTTTTTTTTTAAATACCATAATGCAAGGAGAATCGCAAGACTCTTTAGGTTGCAGTAATCAGGGGATCTGTTTGCCATAAAAATACCTTTTGTGTGGATTGGTGTTGCTAGATTATAACTGAGTGCAAATAATTATCATTTATTTAAAGAGACATGTTAGAAATTTGAACCCTGAGCTAATTAACTGTGTTTCAATTTAAAAACAAATAAACACTTTAAATTATTGGTTGATCTTGGCTTACAATAGCCCTGACAACTTTTTTTTTTTTTTTGACTGAACACTGAAAAACTGTTTTCACACCTAAGATTTCCTTTGCTCTGTGTTCCCTTGGTTATGAACTGAGTGTCTGGTACAGATCAGTTAATAATATCTTGATTTTTCCTGCAGGAGGGTGCAATAGCCTATAACACAGACAGATCCACTCCCCCTCCCTATGAGTGCAGCACTCCCAGCTCTGAACTGGACCGTGCCAGTCAGTGTGATGGGGGAGGTGGCCGTGATGTGGGGCCAGGTGCTGAAAATGCCTTGCTGGCATCCTTGTTACCCAATATGGCTCAACAGATGCAGAGCGTGCAGCTGATGCCTTCAGGTTGGTGTTTCATATCCTTTATGGCAGACAGAAGACAAAGGTTTTGGGTTTCTGATACAAGAAACCACTTAAGAGGCTGGTTGGAGCAGGGAGATTTCACTTCTGCATTGTATCATTCATAGGGTAAAGGGTTCACATTGGAATTTCTGTTTAATTATAACTCTTAACTCTGTTGGTTTTTTTTCATCCTGCAGTACCTCAGGCTGTCCTTGATGGCTCAGCTGCCATGATTCCTCCTGGTGACCAGGGAAGTGTCCCCTTCTACCCAGTGGCTCCTCAGCCTCTTGGCCCAGGACCTGGCTTTGCATCTCAAGGATTTTCAAATCCCTATGGAACTGAACCATCCCCACTGTATTTAGGGTCAACACTACCCCCAGGAGGGCCACCACAAGAAGTGGAACCAAAGCCAGAAGAGCAGACAAAACTGGAAACAGGTCTGGGATCTTAATAAACAGCTTTCCTTCCTTAGAAAGGGAATTAAGCATTTCAGGGAATAATTCAAAATATGAGTATTTTGAAAAAGAGTCACGTTTTGGGAAATGAAAATTTTAAACGCCATGTAATGGTATAGAAACATCTGTAGAAAGTTCTAGTATTCATCCTGCTTTTTTGGCTTACTTTAAAAGAGAGGTCAGACTCAGCAGGTCGTGATTTAGACCTTGACAGATAATCCCTGAGTGCAGTGAGACTGGCAGTTCTGTTTCCAAGGGATTTCCAAGTGATATCAGGGATTTCTGCCTCTTGACATGAGTTTCTAGGGCCCTGCTACATTTTAACTCTGTGACAGCAGAGCCTGACATGTGGAGGGAAGGAAACGTAAGTTTGGCAGAGTTTGAGATGTGAGGAGCTTTTAACTGCTCCATCCTCATGGTTGCATCCCTCAGCCTGCTCTGGCCTGTGTTCAGAACAAACACAAACCCAGACAGGAGAGGAAAAAATCACAGCAAATGCAGCTCTTATTCTTTAAAAGACCAGCTTGTCTGTATCACAAAACTCATTAAGTGGTGAAAACTTTTGCCTTAAAACTGTTGTGGGGCTTGGGGACTTAAGTGTTTATTGTTGGTTTTTTTGTTGGTGTGTTCCTGCTAACATAATCTAATTTTTTTTTTTAAGGAATGCAGAGAATTGCCCCAGAGTCTCCTCCACAAAACTCCTTCCCTGAACAGAGAGAGGATGATTTCTATGGCAGAATGGCTAACATGGTATTGTTGTTTCACACATTTCTTCAGCTGCTTTGCAGCACAATGCAAACATAAGAGGATTTGGGGCTCTGTATTGCTCTTCAGCAAGACTTGAAGCTTGTTTTTTAGAAGTCCCCAAAGAGCCAGATTAAATGTCTTTGTGTAGTAATTCTTGATAAAAAATTAATGCTGTGTCAGATATTTATCTGCTTGTTTATTATGCATTTATGTCCTGGCCTGATATCTAACCAGGCAGCAGGACAAAGATCTATCTTAAGGTTTATTTTGTAGGAACTTTTAGATCTGTTCTGCTTATGGATTTTTCAAAGAAGGATTTTTTTTAAACAAGATGAAATGTGATCCATCACTGCAGCAGTGACAACTTTGTGCTTTCCTGTGTGTTTGTCACCCAGGGCTATGGACAAAGATCCCGAACAACCTCAGAGTCCTCTGCTCATTCTGTGGGACGAGAGAGATCCAACTCTGCAGCAAAACAACCCTCTCCTCCTCCCTCTGCTCCTGCAGGGAAAGAGACTAAAAAGGAAACAAAAAAGGAGGCAGCACCTAGAAAGGTAAACCTCCTTAGAAAGGTACCTACAGCTGGAGGAGATTTGTTAGTAAATGTGGTAACTCCTGGTCCACAGTACTTAAGAAGTCCTGACTAAACCGTTTATTTCTACTTACTAGTTGCAACTTTGGGCTCAGAGTTTAAGTCCCTTACAGAAAATGTTGTTGCATGAAAGTTTGTTTTAACTTGCCTTTGTGGTGAGACAAGAATTAACTGAGAGGGAGACAAGTAACTGAGTAAATTTAATTTGTTTTTAGACTGGTGGAACCTGGTTTCGCTGGCTGATGGGAAAAGGAAAGAATGAGGCTCACCTGCCAGATGACAAGAATAAATCAGTAAGACAGCCAAAATCACAAAAACCTTTATATACTTGAGTTTGTTCCTAATGTTCTCCTGGATGACAGATGAACATTGTTTTGATGAGTAAACAAATGATCGTAAAACTTTGAAGATTATTCTTATCCTAAGACGAGCTTTTAAAAAAAATAGTTACAGTTATTTTAAACTATTTTAGCAGCTTGCTTTGAGCTCTTTGTTTTTGACTGTGATTTTCTTTTAGATTGTTTGGGATGAGCAGAAACAACGTTGGGTTAATCTGGATGAACCGGAAGAAGAGGTAAAAATCTGAGTCCTCATAATTTCTCCAAGTGGAAAACAAAAATCTGTACTTGGCACACAATTTTCTTTAATCTGTTATTGTCTCTTAAGAGCTGCTTTTTACTGAATTTGGATTAAAATGTGCAACATCAATCAGTGATGTGATTGGATTTTTTTTGTCTCCCTGCAGAGTAAACCTCCTCCACCACCTCCAACAGGATTTCCTAAAGCTGCTCAGGCTGCTCCCCCTGGGCCTGGGGGTCCACCTGGTGCCTCTGTCAATGTGTTCTCCAGGAGAGCAGGTAACAGCCAGCACTGATATTTGAAGACTTGCTCCTGCATAAAATATGAAGGCAGAAGTGCTGACTTTCCCTGGGTTGTTTGGGAACAGTTGGCAGCTCAGTGGAGCTGTGGCTGTTGCTGGCTTTGCTCATTCCCAGCTCCAGCACTGCTGTCACAGTATCATGACTTGGGTATTAGTGTTTGTATCCATGGCTGTTATTTCCTGATCCTGAAAGATGCTTTAACCAGCAGGCTATTCAAAGTAGACACAGGCATTACAAACACAAGTGTTATTTCTGTTTTTCTGCGTGTTTCTGGTTTAGCTGGAAGCAGAGCCCGTTATGTGGATGTCCTGAATCCAGGAGGAACCAAGGCAAGTGGTGCTGTTCCTGCACCATCAGACCTGTTTGCCCCCCTGGCACCAATGCCCATTCCTGCCAATGTGTTTGTTCCAAACTCAGGTGTGTGGATAGGATTGTGGGAAGGTTTTATGGCTATTTATGGGGTGTGTTTGGCTAAATCCTAATTCCTCTGTAGTTCCAGGGGAATCTCAGCCCGTGGAAGGGAGTGGAGCAGCAGAGCAAACACCAGCTGCAAACCAAACCAACACAGACCCTGCTGCAGCTGTGGAACCAGAGGTGGGTTCAAAGGAATGTCTTGGATACAGAACTCAAAGTTTTGATTCAAATCCCCTCACAATTCTGAGCAGCAGTTTCACAGCCACAGTACATGAATCATGATGTTGTTGTGGGGTTTGTGGTTTAACATCTTACTTAAAGAAGAGGAGAAGGGAAATGTAAATGAAAATGGAAGTGGGAGGTTGCATTTCATAAACTGGCAGGGCTGCAGCTTCCATGGGTGCAGGAAAGGGACTGAGAACATGGGAAGAGTCTTAGACTGCACCTTACACCTGCCTGATGTGCTGTAACATTGTTCTGCCACAGTGGGGTCTCTGAAGGAAATGGGGAATAGCCTTGTAGTAATGATGATAAACAGAAGTGCCTTGTTTTTCTTCAGTACTTAAACCCTGCAGCCCTTCCCCCTGGATCTGGACTTCATGTTCCTAACCCTGATGGTTCCCAGTCAGGCGAGGTAAGGTTTGATGCAAAGTATTTAATTAATGACTTTTTACAGTTAATTGTAGTGGTCTTATAATGGGCCATCTTAAAACAACAAGTAACTGATTCAGATGCTGATAAATAGCCAAGATGAGATATGACTGCCTCCAGAATTATACAGGAAAGACTTTAAGCCCATATGAGAAGTTCAGCCTCCATGCCCTACGTTCTGTGATCTCCTTTTCCTATAAAAATAGTTTTTAAAGCTTTTTTCAGAGTAAAACGTCAGTAGCAGTTGAAGGGTCTCTTCTTGCCTCCATGCATGCATATAGTTTCACTAATATTAAGTGCAAGACAAAAGAAGAACAAGTTGCTGTGTGCCAGGCAGAGTAACATGACCTTTGTTCCTACTAAATGTGTTCTATACCTACATAATTTCGTGCTTTAAGAAGTCCTTTTGATTTAAACTAACTTCTGGCTTTACGTTTGTTTTTGTTGTTTTATTTATTTATTTTTTTTAACTTGAAGTTGGTTTAACCTTTGGCAGTGAGACTTTGACAATGAAATAAAACAACTGAAAGCTTGGGGCAGTGACATGCATGACGACTTTTTTTATTTGTGTTTTTTTGTATTTGTGTGTTCTTGCTGTTTTGTAGCTTTCGCGCTCTAGTTCAATGAGTTCATTATCACGTGAAGTAAGCCAGCATTTTAATCAGGTACATGTGGCTGGCCATTCTCATTTATGTTAACTTATTTGCTTTCCCCCTTCCTCTCTTTCTTTTGCATTTGCTCAAACACTAATGCTACTTTTAGTCATTTCCCTCTCATTTCACAGAAATATCATTAAAAGTAGATCATGATGTAGTGTTCCTTTTTACACTCAAACAGGGTCTTCAGTTTTGTGTATTTATGAGAGTGCATGTAATCCAGGCATGCTTTTTATTTTTGTTCCTAAGAGATTCACATTTCATCATCTTTTTTCTGGGATACTAAAGAAATCAGTTGATTTTAAACAAAAAACCCAAAAATCTTCCAACGAAACCTAACAAACCTCCTAAAAAGACTCAATACAAGCAAAACTCGGTCATTCTTCTGTTGCCAGTCTCAAATTAGTAATAAACCATCTGCAAAAGTCCCTGTAGGAATTAAAGGAATGCTTCATCTTTGCTGGAAGTCCCAGAGCTGTGGGGTCACACAAAGGGGTGACACAAACCTTTCTGATATTCCTTAGTAAAGCAAAACCTGACATAGAATGTTTATTTTGGGGCAAGTCTTGAGGTGTACTAACAAAGGCAGAAGGTACTAATTGAGTGGAGTTGCACTGGTGTCTTGTGTTGGTTTTGCATGCTTTGGACCTGCAGAGCTATTTGCAGTTGATGCATGTGACATTGTTTGGCCAATTCCTACATTAAGCCAGCCCTGTTCTAGACCTGGATGCAAACTGTACCAGCGCTGGAGTTGTTCCAACAGGCTGCGCTCTCCATGTTGTTGGCATTATTCCTGTGGATATTTGCTCTGTATAACTTAGCACACCACGTTTGAGAGGCTCTGGGGTGCCTCTCTGCCCTTGTCTAATTTCAGTGTTTTCTCTTCCCAGCCTGCCACTGTTCCACCCTCGGGGGCACCTTCAGCAGGAGCGGTACCATTCTACAACCCCTCTCAATTTGCACAAGTGAGTGAAGGCCTTACCTTTCCTTTTCCTTATCCTTATTATCCAGCATTTCCCAGAGAAGCTGTGGCTGCCCCATCCCTGGAAGTGTCCAAGGCCAGGCTGTTCAGGGATTGGAGCAGTCTGGGATAGTGGAAGGTGGCCCTGCCCATGGCAGAGGTGAAATGTGATGTGCTTTGAGGTCCCTTCCAACCCAAACCAGTCTGATTCTATACTTTGAACAAAACATGATTTTGTGCTTTACCAGCTTAACTTGGCTTGTTGCACATAGAGTGTTAAATGTGCACAAAGATCAGTCTGGCACCTTCAAGTTAACAAGTCCATTCAAAACTTTATTCCAAATTTTTTGAATTTTGTCTCCAACATGACACTTTTACAGAACATTTTATTTATTCTTGTTCTTTTTTTAGTCTCCTGCAGCCACTGGAAGTTCAAGACTGGGAAGAATTGGACAGAGGAAGTATCCAACATTGAAGTAGAATACAATGGCTTTGTATTTGGAATCCTCACTCATGTTCTGAGTATGCAAAGAACTATTCAGCCTTTTATGGCATGCAGTTGACATGACAGAAATCTAATGATGGGTGATCTTTTTCATGCTTGCACCTCATCTACGCAAACCATTACCAAACATGAAATATATGTAACTTTTCCTTTTCAAAACCTGGCTAGAAATAGCTTTGCTGTGATAAAGAATAGACACAAGAGAGGAAATAGTTGCTGTCTGTTACAAAACCTGTTTGTAAATTGCATAAGCAATTTATTCCTTAAGTTTATTTTAAACCTTACTAGCGTGACCTTCCGAGACATAGTTTCAGGGATTCCTTAATTTCTGAAGGATGCTCCCCTCCCAGCAAGGGGGGAAAAAATAAAAACCCGTGTCCACATTGTAAGATAACACTGTGGCCTTAAGAGGACCATGCACAATTGTGATGCTTTCAGCCAGAGTGTGGAACCAGAGATGTTCCCCTGGGAAAGACTCACCCAGGAGCTGCCTCGTGCTGGTTTGGTTTTTGGGAGGCGGGAGGGGGCCACAGCTCATCCAAATAAATCGACCTATATTGAATGAAAACTGTGACTGTAATCTAATCCTGATTTGATTTGGATCTTTCCTATTCTGTATGTAGTTTGTGGTTTAGACTACCTGTAAAGCCAAGTGTATAGTGGGAAGGAGCTCTGTATCATAGCCAACGCTGTTCTCTTGATGAGTGAGTGTTTGTTTAAGTGCAATACGGTTACTTTGCTTTCTCTCAAACTGCTGGCACTCTGCAGCTGGGGGGTAACAGCTTGAAAGTTGTTCATTTTTTTTCCTTTTGGGAGTGCCAGAATCAGTGTAATAATCTGTTCTGTTCTTGAATCTCCCTTACTAAAATAACGAAGGTCTTAAATAGCTAACAGTTAAATTTCGTACTAAAAGTAGATGGATTAGACCTCTACAGATGGATTTTAAAATCTTTAGGTTTAATGTAGGAAATCTTGAAAACCATGGTATGCAGCGTTTATATTCACTGAAAAATCTGAATTATCTGCAAAGAGAGAAATAAACTTTAAATATTTATTAAATCATTAGGCCATATTTTATTTAGAACTTGCCACCAAACTATTTGATTTTACTTGAATTTCTGCCCAGGAGTAGAAGTAATATGAATGTGAAATTGCCAGTATTTGTCCCCATTTTTTTTTTCTTTTCCTGAATAACACCACTTTTCTAAGATTGTGATAGCCTTATATATGTCCCAAAAGGTTTGTATGCAGCCCAAGTAAAACACTATTTGGGGGGATTAGAAACCTTTGTGTGCTGGTCCATTCTCAATTCCAGACATGGACAGCAGCAGTCAGTGTGGTTTACTTTTCTATAATTGAAACCTAATCAGACACTTGGCTTTCCTCTAGTCCAGCCAGGCTGCTGATTATTTTCTCCTTTCAGTAGAGACTGCCAAACAACTTCATTCAAGGAGGCTCCCTCTGAGCTGGGAGCTGCTGTCTTTCCTAAGTGTAAGATTTGACACTGTAAATTCTTAAATAAAATATTTTGCGCTCTGGAGCACTTTCACATTTTACTTTCTTCTTGTGGTTATTGCTTTAGCGAGGTGGGTGGAGGAACCTTTCCTGTTTGTCTGGGAATGATCTGTGTGAGGAAAGGCAGAAGTGTTTGGTGTTTGGAACAGCTTCATCGGAGCAGGTTTAGATGGGATATTGGGAAGAAATCTTTTCCTAGGAGGCTGAAGAGGTTCTGGCACGGGTTGCCCAGAGAAGCTTTGGCTGCCCCGTCCCTGGAAGTGTCCAAGGCCAGGCTGGACAGGGCTTGGAGCCTATGGAAGTTGTGTCCCTATCCATGGTAAAGGTTGGACACTGGGTGATCTTCAAGATCCTTGCCACCCCTAATCTATGATTCTGTGACCGATGTTTGTACTGCAGTGTTCAGAATAGAAGCTTTCTTTTATAGGCAACCTTTAAATGTTTTTAGTGACAGTCGCGACTTCGGGCGGTCGCTGCGGCGCGCTCCTCCGGCCGCCAGGGGGCGCTGCGGGCGGGGCGGGCCCAGCGCTGCCCCCGTTGCCACGGCCGGGCCGGGGCGGCACCGATACCGATACCGGCACCGGCACAGAAACGGGCACCGGCACCGAACGCTGCGCTCACGGACAGCGGCGAGGAGCCGTGAGGAAGCGGTGAGGCCCGGGCTGCAGCGGCCGGGAAGGGGCGGCCGTGGTGAGGGTGAGGCTGAGGGCCGGGTCCCTCACGGGCGGCCGGGCCGTGCGGGCGGCGGCCCCTCAGTGCCGACCCCGCGCTCTGGGCTGCGGTCACCGCGTGTTGTTTCCGTCCCACGGCCGGGGGAAGGCTGGTCCGCGGTAGCCGCGGAATGACGACGTGCTTCCCCCGTGTAGAAATGTACTCGAACCCCGTTTTTGTACCCTAAAGCCGCCCTTGGGGTATTTTCTCGGTATCAGCGGGGTTGGTGCAAGGCAGGAGAAGGCGGCAGCGATTCCTCGGCTGTGGCATCACTGGAAATTTCCTGGCCTCGGGCAGCAGGTGCTGGTGACGCCGTGTGTGCAGCAAGGACAACGAGCTGTGCTTTCTGTGCAGCGTACGTTTCTTTTCGTGCTAACAGGGCGCACAGCCTTTCCTTAAAGAAGGGTGTACACAGTCCTGATGCCTGCAGCAGGGAGGACGTCTCTGCTCTGCTTTCGGGGGAAAAAAACGGGAAATAACTGATTTTCTAACAAGGTCACGTTAAGGTGTGAGTTGTGCTAGAGGGAGGTCCTGCAAGGAGATGCTTTCTGATCAAGGGGTGCAGCTAGCAGCTCGATAACTTTCCCTTCTTACATCTTTCTCTTGGGAGAATCCAGGTATCCCAAGTCTTGGAATTTTGCGGACAATGCATCTGCCTGCGCATTCACCTGCCCTTCATTCCCAGCTGAAGGCTGAGCTGTCTGCAATTCCCACGTCTTGCTGGCTGAGGAAAGCCCCGTGAACCCACAGGGTGATAAAGGGAAGGAAACTATGCTTTGAGGAACTTTTCATCTGGGGCAGCATCCACAGCCGCTACCTGGGGGACAATGAGTACTCCAAATGGATTTCCGCAGCACTCAAGGGTGTGTCTTACTCGGAGCATGGAGGGTGGAGCAGTACAGGACCTGCAGGCAAAAAAAGCTGGAAAAGCAGCCAAAAAGGAGGCTGGGGGCGATGGGGCACCTCCGAAAATAGGCACGCCCATAAGTGAGACCTTAAAGCTTCTGCCAGAAGAACTCAAAGCCAATATGAAAATTAGATCCATCACTCCAAGGCCCCCTCGGAAGCCCCGGCTGGAACGTGCTGCATCCTTGGATGAAAAGAGCTGGAGGAAGTGGAGACGGTTTAGGACAAGCCAGGAAAGTCTGACTGATCCCAACGAGACGAGCTCCTCCAATGGTTCCCTGCAGGAAGCGTCCCCCAGCCCTCCCACCAGGGGCAGGGCCAGCCCCTGCAATCCCTGCTGCCAGCAGGATTCCTTGCACAGTTCACCAGACGCCTTGGAAGCCAGTCCCGGGGGGAAGAGCAGGGGAGGCGCCTCGGACCTGGGCAAACGAGCCTCCGAGATCTCCAGTGCCTTTGGGGGGCTCCTGCGGGGGAAGGGGTTCGCGGGGGGCAAACCCCGGCTGTCCCAAATCATGCCGGCCCGCCCCCTGCCCCCCATGGAGCTCAACGTGGCCTCCCACTCGCTGAGGACAGCTAATAGGATCGACTCAGATTGTCTGGATTACCGACATTATTCTCAGCACAAGTTTGGGAGGGTGAGCAGCAGCCTCAGCGACTCCAGGCTGCAGGGCAATGGGACGCTCTATGACAATTACTCCACAGATTCCATGAAATCCACCTTCAGCGTGCTCACTCCCATCCGAGCCAAGGATGTTCGAAGCAGGTAGGGCTGCCCCAGCTTTACTCCTGGTTTTTGGGGTGTTAACAGGGAGGAGGATCCCACTGGGCAGGGGCACGGAACTTCTGAGCTCCTGGTAAAGCACAAAAGTCGTTCTGTGTTATTTAACCTGCTGTGCAGAGAGGTGGAAGAGATCGGTACAAATACTCTGCATTTGCTCCTTTTAGATAAGTATTTTCACAAATACCAGTCTGATTTGCTGCCAATTTGCTTGTAATATTAAGATAATCTGGTTTGAGAATTAAGAAGAGATAGCTGTGCATGCCAGCAGTCGGGGGAACTGTTTCTTTAGAAAAATATAAAAATACATTTCGTTTGAACCGAAATGATAAACTGGAGAAAAAAATAACGCCAGGTATTTAAAATTGAGATTGTCATGCAGCATTATCACAGTCCTGTGAGATGCTGAGCAGATGCTGCACTTGTTTGGTTTCTGGCAGGATCAAATTATGTGCTGGGAACTACTCCAGTACCCACAGGAGCTCCTCTGCCCCAGCTTCTCCAGGAGAGAAAAATTGAATCATTGATCCAAAGCGTGGGAGTCAGTAGTAGAAAGGAAATAATTCTGAAATAAATTTAAGTGTTACTAGCTAGTAAAAAAGCCCCAGAGATAGATTGTTACTTGCTTGCCATGAGGGTTTTCTTCCTCATTCCTCCCTAAAGCAGCTGGAGCCTGGTGAGCAGTGTTGGGTTGCCTAGAACTCCCTGACATTATTCTCTCATCATTATTTGCAGAGCTTAAGCAAGATTAAAAATGCTTGTTCAACATGCAGTCCCTGTGCCAGCATCCCTCACCTCTGTAAGAGTGTCCTTTCAGAGAGGAAGGTGCTGTGGAATGCATCTGTCCGTCCCAAAGGGGGTATTTTGAGACCTCAGGCTCAATAAATGATTTTCTTGAAGCTGATTTGATGAGCTGAATTGAAGGAAGGATGTGAATTTGAGTTTTTGTTTAGGAGAAACCTGATGCCAGAACACTGGGAACGGCGGAGCTGTTTTACATTTGAAATAAACAGAGCTGCTTCAAGATACTCAAATTAAATGGAATCATAGAATCACAGAATGGTTGGGGTGGAAGGGACCTCAAAGCTCATCCAGTGCCACCCCTGCCATGGGCAGGGCCACCTCCCACTGTCCCAGGGTGCTCCAAGCCCTGTCCAACCGTGCCTTGGACACTTCCAGGGGCAGCCACAGCCTCTCTGGGCAACCTGAGGTTATCAAACCAATTTCTTTGTTCTGTGTCTGGATGAGTATTAGTGGGGCTGAAGACTTTGGATGGCTTCAGCCTTCTCATCACAGAACTGGAGCAGCATCAGCCTCACCATCACCCTCATGTCCTGGCTTTGGAAGGAACTTTAGGCAAGCAGAACAATTTATGAATATTGAATTCCTTCTTCTTAAAGGTGTATATGCCTGATTACTTCAAGATTCAAACATTACACATCAATATCCCAGCTGCCATGCCCTTTCCTTAGGTGCTCTTTTTTGGGTCTTCTGTCCACAGGAGCTATTTGGAAGGCAGCCTTCTGGCAAGTGGTGCCTTAATGGGAGCAGAAGAACTCAGCAGATATTTCCCTGATCGGAGTATGGGAATCTTTGTGGCCACGTGGAACATGCAGGGGCAGAAGGTGAGTGCACAGAGGTCTTCACAGGTCCTTTGGCAGCAGTGAAGTTACCCCAGCTCTACTGAGAGGACTGGGGTGATGTTTTTCTGTTCATGACTCTGTTCCTTGTCAACCTGAGTCATCATCTTTGTCAAATTACAAGGTATTTTTCTAGTAAATCTTTGCATAACTAATACTGCTTTTCTTTTCTTTCTTTTTGTTTTAAATTTCTTGTGTAATAGGAACTTCCAGTGAATCTGGATGACTTCTTATTGCCAACAGATCCAGACTTTGCCCAGGACATGTATGTCATTGGGGTTCAAGAAGGCTGTCCAGACAGGTAGCAAAAACAATGTAATGAACCATCTTCTTTTATTGTTAACTAATCATTTTGCTTTGAGTTAGACTAGAAATAGCCTCCATTATATTCCTATTATTTTCAATAATCAACCCATTTAACAAGACTGAATTCTACTGCATGAGCACCAGAGGAAACGGGATTTAGAGGAAGAAGTCACAGAGATCTGTAAATCATAAAATCCCAGAATGGTTTGGGTTGGAAGGGACATTAAAGCCCATCCAGTGCCACCCACTGCCATGTGCAGGGACACCTTGCACCAGACCAGGGTGCTCCAGGCCCTGTGCAGCCTGACCTTGGACACTTCCAGGGATGGAACAGCTTCTCTGGGTGTACAGAATTTCATCCTGATGGCAAACTCTGCTGATTTCTGTGGCACCTCAGCAGCCACTCCTTAGTTCAGCCCAGGGAGGTTTTGCTTCTGACTTGATGTTCTGTGTGAGAGGGATTGCTCTGAGTGCACAAGGCTGATCTGCTCTCCTGGTTGTTGTCTCCTGTACTGTCTGTGTGATCCAGCTGTTGTTCTTTCCTGCAGAAGAGAGTGGGAGATCCGCCTGCAGGAGACGCTGGGCCCCCACTACGTCCTGCTGCACTCGGCTGCTCATGGCGTGCTCTACATGTCCGTGTTCATCCGCAGGGACCTCATCTGGTTCTGCTCAGGTGTGTGGTGAGCTGAAGGCACTGCTGCCAGCCTGTGCCCTGCCCTTTTCTGCCCCTCATAACCTCCCTGCTCACTGTCAGAAGCGTTTCAGTAACAGCACTTTCTTTTCCTCCTTCCAGAAGTGGAGTATGCCACGGTGACAACTCGAATCGTGTCTCAGATCAAAACCAAGGGAGCTCTGGGAATCAGCTTCACGTTTTTTGGGACCTCCTTTCTCTTCATCACCTCCCACTTCACATGTGAGACATTTGTAATCTTGCTACGAGTGTCTTGGTTGAGAGAGGAGGGGAGGGAGCTGTACAGGCTGAAGCCAAAGCTCAGGATTGCTGAGCTGAGAAGGATAAGGGAGGAGGATTGTTTGGTAACAAACTTACAAAAGAACTGTGTTTATGGAAACAGAAATGAACTCTGCACCATTGTATCCCCTTTTCCACACTTTCTGCCATCATTATTCAGTGCAGACAATCCCAGAGTGTCCCATTTTACATGTGGAAAATGTCTGATACCCTTTGGAAGCTCCTGGTGTAACCAAAGATGGTCATTGAATGAAAATGATTCATTGTTGTCAGTAATGGGCTTTCTGTCTTGCAGCTGGGGACAGTAAAGTGAATGAGAGGAAACTGGACTACAATAAAACCATTCAAGCCCTTACACTTCCCAAGAATGTTCCAGACACGAATCCATATCGATCCAGTTCTAGTAAGTGTGAAACCATGAGCGTGGGGGAGCCCAGATCAGCAGAGTCTGTGCATTGTGTCTCAGTCTGCACTGAGAAAGACACAAGAAGAGTGATCATTTGAGACTGTATAAAAAGAGACTACAGATCTTTTTGGTCTGAGGGTGATTATTACTCCCATGATTTATTTTTTTTCTTGAAATTGGAAATTTGAGAAAAAATTTGAAATGGGAGAGAGAAAATTCAAAAGGGAGTTTTTACGTGATGTATTTTTTTAGCGATATGATAATTTTAGTTTAATTATTATGGATATTACAAGTGTGTTTCACTTTCTAAGTGTTTTCTAGAGCAATTAGGAATTACTTGATTTCAAAATTTAAGAGAATAAGCCTTATGTCACTTTGCATGTACACAGACTAGAGCATTGTTTGCCAAAGTCCATTATTGTTTTCTTATATTGTGGTGACAACTTGATGCCTAGATAAATAATTAGGTCCTTTAACTGGGAAATTGAATATACTCTTTATCTGCATGTGTGTAGCATGAATTTTTTGTGTTCCCTCTGGTGTTAGGTCCTATAGACAATTTGGTGTCTTTCCAGCTTTTTCTATGGTTTCTAACATTTCTGTTCTGTTTTCTCCTGGGTTGTTAATTCCCACATCCAGGTAGAAAACACACTCATTATCACATCTCAAGGTGGTGAAAAGAAAGAATTTCTTCCTGTTCCTCAAACTCATTCAGCAGCATCCCTTGAACACTTTTGGTGTGAATTTGCAGGTGATGTCACAACTCGGTTTGATGAAGTTTTCTGGTTTGGTGACTTCAACTTCCGGCTGAATAAGGATCGGGAGACCGTGGATTCCATCCTGAACCAGCACCCCGACACAGACGTGTCCAAGCTCCTGGTGTATGACCAGCTCACCAGTGAGATGAGTCGGGGTAAGGGGCAGCTGTTTGTCTCCCTCCTCTCCAGAAACAAAGATACCTACACACAGGAGTAGTGTCAGCCCAGTCCCCATTTCCTGGAGACCTTTCCTGCTTGCTTTGGTTAAGTTCCCTAAAAAAGGGAGTCAGCAGCTGACAAATACAAGGGACCTTTGGCTGTAGCAGTTTGTTCTATTTAATGCAACCTCCCAACCCATTTGCTGCTGTTTCATCTGATTCCTGCATAACCTGGGCATCATTCTGTCCCAGTGCCCAGGGAATTTAGATTTGAACAACATCTACAAATCAGCACAAGGTTTCAGTGGAAGGGGAAGTGCATGGACCAGGTCTTCTTTGTTTAACTGACCACTGGCTTAACAGCCACTGGCTATTTTTTATCCTCTCCATGTCAGGACTGGAGCTTGCTCCCTTTCTGGAGCCCAAGCCCAGGTTTTTCTGGGATGTACATGGCTGTTGTTTCTAGGCAGAATTAGTAGACACAGTGCCCAGTTCTCAGGACGAGGAGTTTGTTCATGCTGTTCTCCCCTTCCCTTACAGGGTCTATTTTCAAAGGATTCCAAGAGGCTGATATCCACTTCCGTCCTTCCTACAAGTTTGACATAGGAAAGGACAGCTATGACTCCACTTCCAAACAAAGGACTCCCTCCTACACGGTAAGGGATGATTTCAGAACCTAAAGGGGATTCAGTTGTGCTGAGATTCATTGCTTAAGGGCAGCTAGGACTTCTGGAAGAAAGGACTGTTGAATTTTATGGGCACAGGGATAGTTTGGCACAGGTTGTTCACTCTATTTTCCCTGCCTTACATCTTGTCTGAGTGGGCTCTCCCCTGTGGTCAGAGCTGGCACAGAACAACTGTTGGGATCAGACACTTCATGAATGGATCCCCATCCAAGGACACATTAATTTCATTAAGTGGAGCATGATGAATAAATGGATTTGTGTCTTGTGAAGTAGTGCTGCTTTCCAGGGTGGATGATGTGCAGAGGGAGTGACCATCACTGTCCCCTCTGTCCCTGCCTCCAGGACCGAGTCGTGTTCCGCAGCCGCTACAAGGACGACATCCAGGCTGTCAAATATTCCTCCTGTCCTGTCATCAGAACCTCAGACCACCGGCCTGTGTTTGCCTTGTTTCGTGTCAAAGTGAGGCCTGGCAGAGACAAGTGAGTACCTCCTGCAGCTCCACAGGATTGCTCATGGCTCCAGTGATCCTGAGGATATTCTGCTCTGTCTATCCCTGCAAGCCTGTTTGGGTTTTACCCACTGAATGCTGGTGGTCAGAGCAGTAAGAGCTTAAACCTTGCACTGACAGCTGAAATCCCTGCTGCCTTAATCCTTCTGAGGGGGATAAACAGAGTCCACAGGAATGGAATATAAATCTGTGTTTTATCTGAGATGCAGCTGTTTTCCCTATCAGCATGGGCAGCTTTCCTCTTCATCTTTCCCTCTTTAGGATCAGTTCTGTTTTCCCTCCCCAGTGGTGGCTGCAGTTCAGCACAGCTGGATGTCAGTGGAGTATTTTGAGATCCTCCAAGTTCTAATGTCCTACTGCAGGCAGTTGTATTAGTAGAACTCCTTAGAAAATTTGGTTTGGAGTTACTCTCTTTTTTTGTGAGTAACATGGTCAGGGATTTCAAGACCTGAATATCTAGAAAAGTGCTTTCGCAAAGTATTTGATCAGCAGTGCAATTACAACGGGAATTTTTGGTTTGGGGTATTAAATACCCATTAAATTGCAGCATGTGATGGGCTGCTCAGGTTTCCTCTGGCCTCTCTAAAACAGACCAAGGTAAGAATTGTTGAGATGTACAACACCAGTGAATACATCAGGTTAGCAGTAACCTGGTTTAGCTTTTCAAATGAGTGGGTTTTAGTTCAGAGTCATTAAGAAAGTCCTCTGTATATGAAAGCAGGCAAGTTCATGCTAAAATTTAAAGTACATTTCCCTTTTACAACCAGCATTTTAAACTATTGTGAAAAACCTTAACTTGTTGCTGTGGAAGAACAAGTTGTTGGAACCCTTGTTCCTCCCACAGCAGTAGCTAAACGCCTTAAGAAAGTAAAAATCAGGTTTGTGACTTTTGTTGTATGAAGCAGTAGGGAAATGCTGGGCAAACAAGGATTTCTTTCTGCCCTGACCTGCTGGCTTGTGTTCCTGTTGCAGCATCCCCCTGGCTGCAGGGCTGTTTGACAGAGATCTGTATTTAATTGGAATAAGGAGGCGGGCTACAAGGGAACTTCTGAAACGCCGCGAGCAAAAGGACCAAAGATCCAGCAGCATATGTAGCATTTCTTGAGCTGAAAGCTCTGCAGTGCTTGTGGTAGAGGTGCTCCAAAAGAGGATTTCAGGCCATGGCAAACTCTGCAGGGAATTGCCTGCATAAGCACCTCTGGCAGATGCTGTGGCTTGTGAAGAATGTCTTAAACCTCATCCTGGATTCATTTGCATGAGCTGATCCATGTAGCTCAAGTGCTTCTGCCGAAGAAAAGGAGTCAGTTGTTTAAAACATCCATCCCAACTGGTGTAATTGATTTATTTTTAACCAGACTATCTTAGGAAGCCACTGGGTGAAGACCCTTGGTTCCCCTCCATGCAGGGGCACAGCTGCTGGAACTGGCATCACCCAGGGCAGGGGACCTAAGAAAAGCCTGCAGAAAGGTGAATTCTTTGTTTGTCTCTTTGGTTTGGTCGGATTAACTTCCATCCAGTGTGGGGTTGGGTTTGCTCCTTCTCTGTAGCCAAGTGTTGGTATTCTGTACAAGGAGTAACAGGGACCAGTTCACAGCAGTCCTGTCCTGTATGGATGGTGCTCCTGTGTTGGGCTTTTTGGGTCCTCTACAGCAAATTGTGTGTGAATGTACTCCTGTACATTGAAGTGTAGAAATATTGCCTTTCAATAACCATTCTATAGGCCTTCTATTCCTAAGGGGGTAAATACCAAACTCTCAGGCCATATATTTGTCTGCTGAGACTGCTTGAAGCAATCCCTTCTTGAACTCACTTGTCCTCCCCAGGGCTGATTAAGCACTACTTGCCTTCAGCAGCAGCAGCAGCAGTTGGAATTTATCTGAGAACAGGGCACTGTGTGATGCTTCACCAAAGTGATGCCAAGTGAGTGCACTAGGGAGGTTTGCAGAGTAACTGCAGCCACTCAGCTCCACACAGCTCCATTACCTCCAATCACAGTCAATTCCTTTTGGTTTTATTTTTCCAGATCAGTAAACTGTGAATAACTTGCTATTTTTGAAGTAGTGTTAAGGCTATATATCCTACAAGGACCAGTATGGCACTGGTAAAATGTTAAGTACAGCTAATAACTAAGAACTCCTCATGGGCACAGATGGGATCATTCATCACCTTAGGACCTAAAACATCATGCAAACACCTTGGAGGAAGTGCTGCTGACTATGCAACCTGTCCAAGACAGGCTCCTGTTCTGCGGTACATTTATGGCACTGACCTGTCTGTAGCCATCAGGTATTTGGATTTCCTTTCTTTTTAAAGGAATAAAAATAAATTAATGCAATACCTTAACTGAGAACCAGCTTTTATTATTGTCAGAACCGGAGTTCTTTGCATGGTGTGTGTTTGGGTGACCTGGGCCACTTGTCTTCAGTTGGAGGGGTGGGACAGATTTCTCTGTAACTGTTTGCATTGAACAAAGCATGCTCCACTTCTAGTTCAGGAAACCCTTGGCAGATGAATTTCAGAACTCTTACTACTTTCTCTGGTTGTTCAGAGGTCTCTTTATTTCCGCACAAGCATACACAACTGAACGGGACTTCCACACTGTGGGCTCTGCAGGGAGCAATGCAAGTTCTCCTTTGAGTTGCATGAGGAAAGGATGGGGTAAAGCAGGTACCAGCAGCCTCACAGTGCTCTGCTCCCAGCTGGATTGCTCCTTACCATACACATCTAGCAGTGAAGAGCTGCAGTGCAGCTATCTTGTATTTTTAAACCCATGTATTAGGGGATTATATAAATGCAGTGTTTTATTCCTCTTTTGAGTCTCCATTTCTTCAGCATGTCACACGTGTGGCACTTGGCTGTGATGTGGTGTCAGTCAAGATAGTGTTTCTAAATGCTTTGATTTTGTTATCTTGACTTCCAGCTGAGCCACATCTCTGCTGTGAGACTGATTGTGTCTTTGCAAGACCTTAAGTCCATCTGGGTGACAGTGAGGAAATGAGGCACGAGTTGAAAGTGCAGCAGCAGCAACTCCTTTAGTAACTGTTTGTATAGCAACTCTGGAGGAAAAGAACTTTTATTCTTTAGCACAGTTCATGTCCAAGTGAAAAACCTAAAGAATAGGATCAATCTCATTCTCAAGTAAGTGTCCATTATGTACAGCACCTCTGCAGAGGAACTCCACAGAAAATTGGTTCTGTCATGGGTCTGCTTTCCTTGGAGCTCTAGCAAGATGATGAAGTTATTCCCAGGTGGGGACTCCTTGTCAGATGGTGAATTATACTGATGAAATGGATCCATGATTTGTAACAAAACCTGGATTGCAGGAAACTTATTGCCTAACTTCACTGGGCCAGTAACTATTATTTTCCTAATTCAGTCTGACCAAGTCTTTATTCACCTTGGTAACAGTTAAAAATATTCTTTGAATTCAGACATGTAAGCCAAGCTGTTTAAGGTGCCACCCATTTCTCAGGAAGGGCACAGTGGGGCCTCATGTGACAGTCCCACTTCCACTGCTGGGGTGATGAAGAGACTGCTCAAGAGATGTCCTTTCATTCTAGTGATGAATATTTTGGCTTGCTCTGTTCTCCCCAAAGCCAGGAGAAGGGTGTCAACACCCACCTTCCCTTGTAACCTACAGAGGATCAAACTCCTCCTCCAGAGCCAGCGCTGGCTCTTTACACCAGCTCTGCACAGTCCAGTGCTCCGAAGCAGCTTTGCTCAGCTCCATGGTTGCACAGAATGCCTGGGAGCACTGGGGAGAGGGAGAGTGGTACAGCAACACAGCAACATGAGAATTTAAAAAAAAAAAAAACATTAAAAAAAGAGGGATTTTGAGTCGGGCAGGAGGTGCTGCTCTATCGGAAGAGGCGGTAGAGCCGCGGGAGCCGCCCGTCCTTGCTGGAAAGGGCAGCCTGGATGTGCTCATACGTGGGCAGATCTGTCAGGTCACCCAGGGCAGCCACTGCTGGCTTCTTATGCAGCATCTTAGTCACCACCCTCTTGATATCAGTGGGTTTCACCTGACCTGCAGACAGAAAAAAGGCACAGCTGTGACACCTCCATTGTGAACAGCACAAAGCAGCTTTAGGCTGATGCTCAGAAAACCAACTCTGTATTTTCTCTACCATGATTCTCATCTTCCTTCCTTCTGACTAAAATAAGCCCTGTGTTACCTTGAAAGCAATTAAGCTTAGTTTGAAATGTATTTCTGTAGTATTTATGCCCCCAAGTTTTCAGAGGAAACTTGTAAGTGGTACAATAATATTTTAACTGTACCTATAACTGTAGGTACAGTTGCCCACAAGGCAAAGCTTTGTCTACTCACTGATGAGGGCACAGAGCTCATGAGGTAGCTTCCTTGTATTTGTTGCCAAAACCTGCCTCCCCACATCTTCAAAGATCACTGGCCGAGATTCCAGGTTCATCATGAGCATGGACTTGAGCTGTGTCTTTGCTCTCTCAAGTTCCACCTGTGAATGAGCAGGAAATAAAACCTGGTTGCTGCTCTGTCATACAAGGTAATGTGGAAGGGTTCTGCAGACACCTCTCTCTTTGTGGATGCATTGCTAATGTTGCTGTATTCTTTTACAGAAAATGTAACAAAATTATCCACCAAAATCAATTCTAGCACAGTCAGTGCAATGCATTCACAGAATCCCAGACTGGTTTGGGTTGGAAGGGACCTTAAACTCATCCACTTCCACCCCTGCCATGGGCAGGGCCACCTCCTGTTATCCCAGGTTGCTCCAATCCCTGTCCAGCCTGGCCTTGGCTTCCAGGGATTATTTCATCTGCAAACTCAAATGTGCTGCTGACCTCTCCCACTGCTCCTGCCATGAGGATGAATTCCCTGGTGATGATTTCCACCATCTCCCGAACCTGGAGAAAACAGACCATGGAAAGAAGATCAGAACAATGCTTCTTGTGTGCACAGAACTCTCTGGTAGTGAGTGATGTGGTGGTCACTGTTTAGGGACTCCTGTCTCTGAGTACAGGACTCTGTACCTGTTTTGGATCTGCACTGGCATGGATACACAAGAGACCTGTGTCCTCATAACTGTGGTGGTAAGAGGTGGCATTGTACATCCAATGGTGCCTGCGAGTACATAAACAGTATTTTAAAATTTAAAACCCAGAATTTACCACGTAAAAATTCAACGTGGACAGTGAGCACTCTCCTAGTGCACTTTCACGACTCTCAGCAGTGCAATGAGAATTGTCAATCCCTGCCTCTGACAATTTATGCATGTGGCATCTACTCTCTTCTCTCCACTTGAATCCTTGAGACCAAACCCAGGACAATGCGGAGGCAATCCTGTTAATATTCCCTGATTAAGCATGGACAGCACTAGCAGAAGAAAACAGAATTCCTGGTCACTTCTGCCCTTTACTTTTCACCCTCTCAAAATGCCAACTGACACACCAGTCCCACATTCCAAGGAAAACAAACTGATGTAAAACCTGGTGGGGTTTGGTTGTTTTTTTTTTTCCCCATGTAAACCTGCTTCAGGATTGTTTCTGCCACCTCTTACACAGCAAGACAAACCAACCTGTTGAGCACATTGAGGTACAGCCGGGTGAACATGCCCTTGCCAGGCCCTCCAGCTGAAAAAGAGCCACCACCTCCCATCATCATATTTAGCACTGCAAAAGGAATGAAATCGTCCTCCTGGATTGGAACAAAAAACTCAGGTAATGGCAGAGCTCTTGAGGGTCTGGGGTGAGTAAAGGGGAGAAAAAAAAACACAGCACAAGAACAGTGTGAAGGTCAAGGCCTTCAGCAAAATGTCATTATTTGTGTAATGAATCACTGATCCTGGGATTCTCCAAGTATAGGGCAAAATGAAGGATTTTAGGTTAATACTTACTAAAAATGAGCAGCTTTCTAACCCAATCATGATGTGGGTGAGCTCTGGGATGGGAGTAGGGCCCAGACTCACATCTGACATGTCTTTTTCAACCTGCAGGAAGGGCAGACAGATTATTAATGCAAATTTTCACAGCTACTGTACCCAATTTGATACATTCCAAATAATTACCATGCCACCCAATTAACAACTGTCATTGGCCAGTTTGGGCTCATACTCATGAAATCTAACTTAAGAGAAGCAAAAGCCTGGAGAGAAATCAACAAATCCCAGCAAGGTGCTGGATGCAACCTCCACCACGTACCTTGATGATGCCTCCAGTGTACTGAGCCACGGACCTGTCCACAGCCCTGCCCTGCCCAGAGCCCCACACGGGCTCCACCCCCAGCAGGTATTTCCTGGCACACTCCACCAGGTGCTCGTGCTCAATCCCCACCCCAGCCAGCACCATCCTGTCTGGGGTGTAGTAACTGCTCAGGTAGGAGTGCAGCACGTCCCGGTCGATTTTGTCTGTGTTTTCCACAGGGCAGAATCTGTTCAGTCCCACTGTGTTGTCTCTGAAGGCTGCCTAAAAGGGAACAGATATATTAAAGTCACAAACATCACTTCATTTTTTCCCTAAATCCCCTCTAAACCTCCTTTTGCTTTGGAATTAAGCCCATGTCTGAGAGAGGAAAAGCTGAGCATTATTTCACTAATGTCAGTGCAACTCAGTAACATTTTGTCACCCATACCAACAAAGGGAAGTTACAGATATGTTGTTTTTTTTTCTTAGTTTGGGTTAGAATCTTCCACATGTGGAGAATGCTGGATTTCAGAGTGAAGGGACAGCCAAATTCTCCCATTACAGAAACTGAATAACAAAAAAATCTGCTTTTTAGTCTAAAACAAACCCTGCAGCTGGCAAAAAACTGCTGGCAAAAAAAAAGGAAGAGAATACAGCAGGAGGCTGCATGCAGGGTGGAATTCCCAGTGTATTACCGCATGGATCATTTCTGTGAGGAGAGGCTCTGGGTCAGGTCTCATATTCAGATCCTCCAGCTCAAACCTTATGGCCATTCGGGTCATCTCAATTTCTTCATCTGCAACAAAACAAAGCAAGGGATGGCAACCTCTACACAAAACACCCAGCTGCTGCAAGGTCACTTCTGAGAGAGTTCTGAGCAAGCCATGTGTTGGAAATGTTTGGTTTTTTTTTGAGGCAGAGGATTGTGTTGCCAGACCTGATAACCTGGGCTGGAGTGTTACATCAGCCAGCAAGTTGACCACGGTGTCCAGGCCTCTGGCATCAGCAGACACTGCGTACATGATGGTGTCCCTGCAACACAAAAACCAGCTTCTGCACTGAGAAGTCACTTCTGGGGTCATTCAGTGTCATCTCAGTATCAGGAAATCACAAATGAAGCTGTTTTAATCATTAAATGCTTCTGCAATGAAATAAATCTGAATTTTGTCATCCTTTCAGGCTTTTGTAGTTTCCCAGCAGCCTAAACAAACAGATTTCTGTTGCTTGGGAACAAAAAGTGGCTTTTCCTGCCCCACACCAAAAAACAGACTCAAAAGTGCTGTCAGTGCTACAACACCCAGATAACAGCAGGAGAAGGAGCCCACCTCGATGCCTGGCAGTCACAAATGCCTCCATGCTTCTCTAAGGTGAGGAGAATTTCGTCTTTGCTGCCAAACTGAGCTGTGGACTAAGGAAGAAAATACCAGTGTTATAAATTAATACAGCAACAACTGTTTTATAACCCTTCAGTGTAACCCAGAGCATCTTCTGTGTTCTTTCAGTCAAATGGTTTGATCACTACATGCCAGCCTTGGAGGTGAAACCACAAAGACTTCCAAAGTATAATTACAGTCATAATAATAAGTCATGGTCATTAATAAGCAATTAAGATTCTGTGAGTCTGGCAATGCTGTCACCAATGTTTTCACAGCTCCCGTGGGTCAGGCTCTCCTGGGCTGCTCTCCCTGTCCCGTGCAGATCTGGGGACCCCTGAGCATTGCAGGGCAGTACTCACAGAGAAAGCCAGTTTTTCCAAGAAGTGGGAGATGCCACTGAGGTATTTCGCTTCGTGTCTTGATCCCGAATTTACCAAAACTGGTGTAAAGAAGAGAATAAACCAGCGTGACTTTTACACCTCTGGTCCTCACAACCCGACCCGCGGCTCGCGGGGGGAGCTGAGGTGACACCGGCTGCCCCCAGCCCCGCCGGGTACTCACTGCCCACGGTGCAGAACTGCCCGAATTTGTTCTGGGAGGCGACGCGGAGCCCGTTCTCCAGCACCGTCACCCGCGTCTCGAAGCGCTCCCGGCTCTCGGCCGCCGCGAACACGGCCTTAGGCACGCCGGGCAGCGGGCACGTCAGCGACACGCTGGGGTAGGCGCTGCCGCCGCTGTAGCTCCGGCCGGCCGCCAGCCCGCACCTGAGGGGCACCGGGGACAGCGTCACGGGCTGCGGGCGCGCCCCTCCGCCAAGGCCGCTACCGAGCGCTGATCCCCTCCCAGAGCGGGTCCCGAGCGCTGCCGCCCCTCCCCGCCCGTCCCCCCGCTGTTCCCAGCGCCGCGCCCTCCCCGCGCCGTGCCGGG
This sequence comes from Rhabdornis inornatus, assembly GCA_013397075.1. Classification (NCBI taxonomy): domain Eukaryota; kingdom Metazoa; phylum Chordata; class Aves; order Passeriformes; family Rhabdornithidae; genus Rhabdornis; species Rhabdornis inornatus. The sequence continues at coordinate 545,919 of VWZS01007831.1, forward strand.
GCCGCGCTCACCGCCGGGCCGGGCCGCAGGCGCCGCGCCGCAGCCACGCCATGGCCGCCGCCATCTTGCCGCCACCGTGAGAGCGGGGTCAGGGGGCGGGGCTGAGCCGAGGGGCCGGGGCGGGGCCTCGATTGGGCGCGGCTGCGGAGGCCGCGCGCTCATTGGTCTGCTCGGACAGGGAAGCCCCGCCCCGCCGCGCCCACAGGCGGCCATGGCGGCGCCGGCGCTGCCGGTGGCGGAGCCGCTGCCGGGGGGTCCGGCAGAGCCCAACCCCTTCTCCTTCCGCGAGTTTGTCCGCTCCAAGTCCCGCGGCGGTGACGGGCCGGGCGGCGACACACAGGTAAGGCTTTGTGCGGCAGCGCGGCCGGGCTCCGTCCCGTCAAGACGCCCACCTCAGCCCCGCTGTCCCCTCCGCAGGCAGCTTGGCCCGGGCCCGTCGTGCCCCCGCTGCCCGCAGTGCCCGCAGAGTCGGGGGACGAGCAGGAAGAGGAGGATGAGGAGGAGTGGAGCGAGAGCTACCAGCCGCTGGCTGTGGAGCAGGCCCACCTGGTGACGCTCGGAGCCCCCCCGGGGCCGGCCCGTGGCCCCTCCCGGCAGCCGAGCTACGAGCAGGTGAGCGCTGCCCGCCCTCCCGGCACCTTTCTCTGTCCCACCAGCTCTGAGCTGGCTGCTGGCTCGCTACACTACTCGGCGTCACAGCCTGCTGCCACCAAGAGCTGCTGAGGAAGAGAATTAGGTCTGGAAACGTGCTTTTCAGCGTGAACAGGTCCGGTACTTTCTCTGTCCTGCTGCCCTACACATGACCCAGGTGACTTCCTCGTGCTCCTGCCCCTTGAGGTCATGTTTATTTAGAATCGGCAGCATTCATTAGTCACATTTGCACTGGTGCTTCAGTGCCACATTCCTGTGCACCACAGTGGTTTCCAGATGGGTAAGCTGAAGATAAAGTTAAGCTTGAATGTATTAGAAAGCACAAGGATTTCCAGTATCAAAGGTGAATATTCTGTAATTATTATATTCTATGTTATCATATAAATATTATGTTATTGTATATTGGATTGTTGGTATCGTTGTGAAAATGCACCTCAACCCTAATAAGAATGTTTTTATTTCTGTTTTTAGCTAAAAGAAGAGAATGCTGTTTTGAGAAGCAAGATCAATAAGCTTCAGATTCTGTCTGAAACTCAAGCAGACAAGTGCGTGAGAAGAATTCATTTTCCTTGTGACATGAAACCATGAAATTCATTATCCTTTCCCAGAATTTCCTTCCTAAAGTATTTAATGGTATAAGTGCTTACCGTGTGCCATCTCTCATTTTTTTAAGGATGAGGAAGCTTGAGAAGAAGCTTGAGGAAAACAAAATCAAAGAAGAAAAGGAAGCACAGGATTTGGAAGCAATGGTGCAGCATGTGGAGCAGAATCTCCAGCTGATGACTGTAAGCGTTGGCTTGAGGTTTAGATCAGATATTTAGAAAGAAATAGAGATAGGAAGAAATTCTCCCCGTGAAGCTGGGGAGGTTCTGCAGGTCCCAAAAAGAAGCAGTGAGGAAGGAAGGAGGGAGCTGTTCCTACCTCCTAAAACGTTCAGAACATGGCATGGCATAACATAAACCATATCCCTCCAAGTTCTGTGCTGCAATCTCTCCTTCCCACATAGCTCAAGCTGCCTGGTTTATCCTCAGCATGGTGTGGTTTCAGTAATCCCTGTTCTCTTGCAGAAACGGGCTGCCAAAGCTGAGAACAGCGCTGCCAAACTGAGACAGGAAAATGCACAGCTCCAGGTACAGAGCAGCATTGCTGGGGCTGCAGGGATACAGCTTGGAATTGAGCCTGTGGAAAGGACATTGCAAGGGTTTTGCATGCTCTGAGGAAAATGCTGGGTGTGTTTTCAGGTTCAGTAAAAGCTTGGGAGTTGTGTCCTGTCAGAGGCTGGGAGGGCTTGGATGGTGCCAGACTCTTCTGTGGTGCCCAGTGCCAGGATGAGGAGCAATGGGCAGAAACTGAAATGAGGAGGAACTTTCCATGGAGGGTGGCAGAGCCCTGGAGCAAACTCTCCAGGGAATGCATGGAGTCTCCCTCTCTGGAGACATCCAAACCCACCTGGAAATGTCCCTGTGTCACCTGCTCCAGGTGACACTGCCTTGGCAGGGGTTTGGACTGGATACATCCAGAGTCTCTTTCCAACCCTAATGATTCTGTGAAGACACTCCCTCCAGGCAGTCTGGTTATGGTCACTATTTATTACATTGTTTTATTGTATTCATTATCCTTGTGTTAGTTAATCATTACATTCCACACCCATAAACTGCTGTGTGAACATATTCCTTAGCTGCAGAGCATCCTCTGGAGTTCTGGGGTTGTTTCACACGGATTTTGCCCCTTCCCCCCAGGCTGAGCTGAGGAATTCCAGGCTGGAGAACGAGGCACTGCGGGCAGGCCAGGCAGGGTTGGCCGCGGCCAAGCAGAATGCAGAGGTGGCCCTGCAGCACCTCCTCCAGGTCACAACCAGCTCCCGAGCATCCATCAGGTGAGCTGGGCTGGGACAACTCTCCTGACACCCTCCCATGCACTGGGCTACATTCTGGGCTCACAAGTAAACCTCCTCAGTGGGTTTTTTAGGATTGAAATGCAGGGGTTTGTGCTGTGTGCCAGAGGAGCTATTCCATGTTCTTACCTGTGATGAGTTTTCCTCCAAGTGTAGGTAGTAAAAATAAGTGGAAAGTGGGAGTCTCTGAGTTTCCAGTCCTAATAAAATGCTGCTTGATAAATTACATAATACAGGACAACTCTCCCAAAACTGCCTGTCCCCACACCTGACACTGTGTCTCTCCCATTCCAGGCAGCTGCTCTCTGGAGCAGAATCCCTGCAGCTCGTCGCTGATCTCCTGAAATCCATAGACAGAGTTGCTGAGGTGTCAGAGGATGGACAGTGATGACAGTGACTCACACAACATGGAGGACTTTGTTTTCATATGGAAACTATTACTAAAAAGTGAATTTTTGATACTTGGCCTCATTTCGACGTGCCAAACCGCGGACCTGGCTTCTCCATCCCTTCCCGCGGTGCAGCCACAGCCAACGGATCCCTAAACCGGGAATGAACCAGACTACACCCCAGGTCCTGCTGGGCGGGGACCGCGGCCCCTTCGCCCTAGGCACCCCGCAATTCCCCCAGGTTTCGGTTGGGACTCGCAGAGGTTTTGGCTGGGGCTCTCATTGCCGTCCAAGTGCTCTGTCTGCGGAGGGGGAAAGGCCGGTGGGTCAGCCGGCGGTCGCGGTGTCCCGGTGCCACTGAAGGCGGTGCCGCGGTGTCCCGGTGCCTTTGAAGGCGGTGCCGCGGTGTCCCGGTGCCTTTGAAGGCGGTGCCGCGGTGTCCCGGTGCCTTTGAAGGCGGTGCCGCAGTGTCCCGGTGCCACTGAAGGCGGTGTCTCGGTGCCTTTGAAGGCGGTGTCGCGGTGTCCCGGTGCCTTTGAAGGCGGTGTCCCGGTGCCACTGAAGGCCGTGCCGCGGTGTCCCGGTGCCGCGGTTCCGTTCAGAGCCCAGCCCGGGGCTATGTCTGCGAGCCCCGGGGCCGCCCCCTTGCCATGCACGTGCACCGGGCCTCGCCCGGATTGGCTGCGCGGTGTCACGTGCCGGATCAGCTGACCCGCATCCGCAGCAGCGATTGGCGGAGCGGGAGGCGGGGCCAGCGCGGCCCCGGCAGTGGCGCGGGTCGCCATGTCCTGCGGGCCGGGCCAGGCCGGGCCCGTCCGCTCCCCTCAGGGCCTCGACCTCGATGCGGAGCGGGAGAAGATCCGCCGCGAGATCGAGCAGCTGGAGCGCAGCCTGCAGCCCGGCGGGGCCGACATCCAGCTGGCTCTGTCCGATTCCAGCCTCAGCTCCGGTACGGCTTCGGGCGGGCTCGGGGCGCTCCCCAGGCAGCCGCCGGTACCGGCACTTTGCACCCAAATACCGCCAGCAGTGACATCGCGGGGCCTAAGTCGTCCTGGCAAACTGCTGTGTGAGCTGTGCCACCCCCCGCCGTTCCTGTGCCTCCTGAAGTTCATTTTGGAGAGCCAAGAGAAATCGGTGTCAATTCGAACGTCTCTGTCCGGAGAGGCTTCACCCACCGGTGTTCGGATCGTAGGGCTCTGTGTAACTCCTCTCAGAAGTCTGTACCACACCCCGGGGATGCTGAGGGGCTGCTGGTGCAAAGTTTCTATTTCTCCTGGCTTGGAATGTTCGCTTGGCTGCACACCCGGGAGCCTCTCATGTGCAGGGCCGTGATTCAGCTGTGCTGTAGTTGTCCAGAACTGCTCTTTTTTAGCTGCTCCAGAACATTCAAACAAACAAACAAAAAAAAAACCAAAAAAAGAAAACCACCAAAAAAGCATAAGTGGAGTATAACTAAATACACAATTTACTTATCAGTATCTAACCCACTAACGGTCATGTCTGAGATCTCTCTGGTGCTTTTGCCTCTGTGCTTTAATTGAAAATATTTGATTTTAAAGCTTTCCTTTTATCCCACTACAGTCAGCGTTTTTGTATTTTGTTTGTCTAGCTGATGATGATGAAGATGGTGATGATGAAGATGATGATGATGATGAAGATTCTCCTGCTGAAATGGTAACTGTTACCTCTTTAAGTAGATATTTCCAGCTGTCTATTGAAGGGAGCAGGAGGAAGGGAAACCTCACCCTCCTCTGGGAAAAATCCAGGCAATTGCTTTGTCTCTGTGCTCAGTAAAACCCGAATTTTGGGTATTCCTGCCCAGGACTTTGTTATCCTGTGCCAGAGATTTCTTCTGTGCCAAGTACCAGGGTCAGAGGCCTCCCTGCTCTGTGTCCCTGCAAACCCCTCAGGGTGTGGGCACACAGCAGGTTCAGCTGAGGAAATACTGATGTACAGACCTGCTTTTCAAACAACTGTTTTTCTTTGTTTTCTCTCTAAATGCCTTATTTGCCTCAAGGAAGTGGAAATAGAAGACAGCAGTGGTGATCACGATGATGAGGATGATGAGGGTGATGAGGATGATGATGACATTGAAAGCCTGCCCCAGGATGCAGAAACCTGCCTGCAGATGAACCATGTGTACCAGGAAGTTATCAAGGAGAAGATTGAGGAAGTGGAGCTGCTCATTGCACAAAACAAGAAACAGCAGGTGAACGAAGCAGTAGTGAAATGCTCATTTTTGTGCTTTTCTGGGTTGCCATTTGCCATCCTTCCTTCCCCTCAAGCCCAGGACTCAAGTGGTTTCTTTAACTGATGAATCCATGCTTTCTTACAATAAAAAATGGGTATTTTACATATTATATTTTAGTTTGTTGTGGCAAGTTAGTATTTTATTAATCTTTTTAATCATTTGCACTGTGCAAACTCAGGAAGTTCCAAATCTGCCTTTAAGTCCTGCACTGATTTTACAGTGTGGTACTGTAGATTTGAACCCTGCCTGGGGTGTTTGTGAGGCCTCAGCCACTGCTCTCTGAAATTAGGAATTTGGAGGAGACACTGATGTTGTTCAATTAATTTTTGTATTGCAGAAGGAAATCGTGTGTGACCTTCGTGGTCCAAAATCAGCCAAGGCAGGAGATGGCAGAAATCTACCAACAAATGTGTTTTTGGGTCATTTTATGAAGCCATACTTTAAGGATAAAATAACAGGAATTGTAAGTAAATAATTGCAGCCACCAGGGGCTTGAATGTTCATGAGTTTAACTTTATTGTCTTCAGTTCCAGGACCCAATTCCATGCTGCTGTTTAAAGCACTCACTGAAATCTGGTTGTCTGTGAAACTGAGTTTTCACGGTTTCTGAGGTTTTCTGTAATTTTTTTTTTATTTTCTGGAGCAATTCTTGGTACTTTTATTTTGTAGGTTTTTAAAAGACCATTGGCAAAAGGAGATCTTGGCTTTTTGTGGCAGCCAAGGTGTCAACTGTCATCATCCATATATTAGTATATTCAATTATTAATATATTCAATTACTGGTAATATTTCTATTTTAATTATGTACCTGTGAGCTTTTGCTAACAAAGGCAGCTAAGCAGTGTGAATGTGAGTTTGCACAAGTTTGAATTTCCAGTTATGTTTGTAGTAGTTCGTGCTGAAATTTTAAGAAGAAATAATAATTTTGCCTGACTCTCAGTGTATCTAACCCTTCTAATCCTCATCAGGGCCCTCCTTCCAATGAAGATACCAAGGAAAAGGCAGCTCAGGGCATCAAATCCTTTGAGCAGCTGCATTCAACCAAGTGTAAGTAAGTCTGGCTGCTGTTCAGTGTTCTAGAAGAGCTGTAACATGTCTATATTTATATAACAAATGTATATATTTATATTAGAGTGTGTGTATGTTCCTATTTGCAGTTAAACATCAACACCTCTGGTTGACTCACAAACAGTTCATTAAAAGGGAATGGGGTGCTCTAGAAATTATTTCAGTGAGTCATTAATGACTTCTTTTCCATTTGTTCTGCTGCATCAGCTCCTGTGAGCACTCCTAAACCAAGTAAGGTGGTGCAAGGGTAGTGCCCAGTTGAGGGAAGTTTTAGGGACACCTGCAGCTCCAAGTGCTCACAGGGTGGTTCCTTTATTGGGGTCTCTTTGAAGATCCCAATAAAACTGAGCCAGAGGCCGTGCCTTGCCCAAGTCTGACACGATGTTGGTGATTTAGGCAGGGAACTCTCACTGCAGAGAGTTCTTTCCCAGGGGTGCTGGGAGCAGTGGGTGTCCTCTGGCAGTGTTTTTGCACTGATGTCTGGCTGCTCCCCTGTCTGGTTTAGGGAAGACTAGAGAGAAGACACTGCTGCAGAAATCCGTGGTGAGTGACCGCCTGCAGCGTCTGCTCCAGCCAAAGCTGCTCAAGTGAGTACTGCCCAAAAATCCTCTTTTCTCCTGCTGAGAACATCTCATGGGAAAGGAGGAGAAGGGAGATGTGGAGATTTCACCTTCCTCCAGCAAGTTCCTGTGTTAATTACTTGTGTTTGTGGGATTTTACAGCATCTATTTCTTCCCATCAGCACTGTGGTATAACTTAAAATGCTTCATAGGGCTTGAAGCTGAAATTGTGATATGTGGTGAGGCCTAATGGTGTGTCCAGCAAGGGATTTCTGTGCTGGAGCTGGCACAGTCTTTGTGGCTGTCACAGCAACGATTGATTCTCTGTGTAAACACCAAAATAGTTTATCTGAAACTTGTTGTGGGTCAGGGATTGCATTGAAGGAAGAAAAATATGGCAATGGGTGTGCCTTGTGGGAAAACTTGGGAGAACAGTTTTGTGTGGAAATAAACTTGAAGGAAGGAATGGTGCTGATGGGGAAGGTGTCTCTGCTGTACATCCTGTGATGCCATTGACCTCATTCCCATCTGTCCTATTAAGTAGTGATACAAATGTCTTTGAACAGGTTGAGTTATTGGAATCAGAAACTGGAGAAAGTCAAGACTGACATAGAAAAACAGATCTTGGAAAAGCAAATCAAAGACTTGGAGCAAGAAATAGAGTCAATTAAGTAAGAAGTCTTTCTATGTTCTTGGTGAAAAATTAGTTTAGCTCTAAAAGTTCCCTCCTTCTACTTCTAGATGGGTCGTTGGTGTTGGGTTAAAAAATTAGGTGCTGTTGTGGCTCTGTCGTCTCCACAGTTCTTTACTAAGAAATATGTTTGGGTTTTGATACACAAAGTGTAATGCCTGCACCCAGTATAGAGGTGCTGCTTTAAGTGGTCCTTATTTTAGCAACAGAGGAGCAGAGCTCTGATTTTATTTTCCATATTTTTGAGCTTTTGCTCGTGAACAAATCTAGAACAACGTATTTGGATATGGCATTAATTAATTGTTTCTCCTGCCAGTCCAAATGTTCAGTTCTTGTGGAAGTCAGGAACAGGTGGGAGGAGTGAGATGAGGCAGGATCAAGAAGACAAAGTGTTTCATTAACCATTTAATATGATTCTTTCTTCCTCTTTGTACCTTCTGCTTTAGCCAACTGCCAGAAAGTGACTTAATAGGAAACAGATTTGATGAGCATGACTGGGACAAAATTTCAAACATCCATGTGAGTTGGGGGATCAGCTGTTTTATTGCTTCTGATATCTGTGTCCTTCCTCTTGACAGTCACCTGACCTGCTTTGCATCCAGTGTTTCCATCTCACTTTTCTCCAAGTTGACTGTTAAGTGATCTCAACTTGTTAAATTTCATGATTAAGTTCTGGAAAACTTGGCAGTAAGACATATCTGGAATGCAAAATACTGATTTTCCTGTTTGTCCAGGTGTCTTAATCCCAGCTTTGAGACTAAACTTATTTTTGTTGTTTCTTTTAGTTTGATGGACAGCGTAACTCAGAAGAACTGAGGAAGTTTTGGCAAAATTGGGAGCATCCAAGCATCAACAAAAAGGAATGGACTGAGGAGGAAATAGAGAACCTGAAGCAGATAGCTGCTAAACACAATTACCTGAACTGGCAGACCATTGCCCAGGAGCTGGGGGTAAGGTCTGAGCTGGCAGGTTGGTTCATTCTGGCTTTACTTTGCCTCTTGTCAGCTTTAAAAAACAAAGTTAATACTAAATCACTGTTAATTAATGCTTTCTGAGGAGTGTCCAAGAACAGTACCAAAAAGGTTTGGTACTTTAGCTTTTCCCTCTTGCTTTATGTCCTCATAAATAACCAGTTACCTGCTTCTCTCTGTTTTTCTTGTATTAAGACAAACAGAACACCTTTCCAGTGCTTGCAGAAATACCAAATCTATAATAAAGATTTAAAAAGGAAAGAATGGACCAAGGATGAGGATCAGATGCTTTTAGAGCTCGTTCAGGAGATGAGAGTGGGAAGCCATATCCCATACAAGAAAAGTAAGTGACCCACAAGTGACAAACCTTTCATTCACCTGGAATGCTTCACTCTCCCATTCTCTTTTCCTTGGTGGAAGCTCTGATCTCTGCCTTTCCTATTCCTATGTGGAAGTTTCACTATATCAGCAAGAACTTAATATCTCTTGGAACCTTTATCCATACTGGAAATTTGGCTGAAACTGGCTGAGCACCACTTGTTAAGAGATTAAAGTGCTGCTGATGGTAATCACTGCTTGTAACTGTTGTCCAGGTAAAGGAAGAAGCATTAATTACAACAGAGTTAAATAAACCTTTTAATTTCCAGTTGCTTATTACATGGAAGGAAGAGATTCTGCTCAGCTGATTTACCGCTGGACGAAGAGTGTAGACCCCAGCTTGAAGAAAGGAGCCTGGACACCAGAGGAAGATGCTGTAAGCTCCATTCTCTGGGCCTGGAGTTGCAGGGTGGGAATGTTGAACTGTTGAGGTGTGGCATGGCTGTAGATCTGAGTTTAGCAGTGGCACAGAGGAGTGTAAAACAAACCAAGCTGGGCACTTTACCAGAGGACTCAAAGAGGACTTAAAAGCTCCTAAAGAGTTTTTTGAGATTTACACAGGAAACAAATAGAACTGCTGCTGCCTCAGGCCTGTTAGGGTTGATACTGTGAGGATTTCAGCTCTTATTCTGTCTGGTGCATGCAGATGCTGTTGGCTGCAGTTGAGAAGTACAGGGAGAAGGACTGGTACAAAATCCGGAGGGACGTGCCAGGCAGGAGCGATGCCCAGTGTCGGGAACGGTGAGTTCAGGCCAGGTACCAGCCCCTTAAATAGGGGTTAGGAATGCTGGCTTTGTTCAGCCTTGGAGTGCAGTGATGATCTGATTTTTTACAAGCAGGATTGAATGTTCCTGACTGTAATGTTTTCATTTTGAAGGTATTTAAAAGCATTGCACTGGAATGTAAAGAAAGGCAAGTGGAGCGTGGAGGAAGAGAAGCAGCTGATTGAACTGGTTGAGAAGCATGGCCTGGGTAGGTGTTTCTATGACTTAGTCTGTGGAGGTTTAGAGGTGTCATTGAGGTTTTCTCTTTCATTGTAAGCCCTGCAGGCTCTGCTTTGTACTGATGATTGCAACTTCTTTGTATTGTGTGTTGTGTGTATTAAGGATTTGAGATCCATTCATGCAGTAACTCTGTCTTTTTATCCAGGGAAATTTATATGTGTGTAATGGCTGCATTGAAAGGCCTGTTGCTCAGGCCTTTCAATGAATAAAATTGTTCTTTCAACAAATGAAAATGTTCTGCATCCTCTGCATCCTTTTCAGGTCACTGGAGTAAAATAGCTTCAGACCTGATACATCGGACTGGCTCCCAGTGCCTGAGCAAGTGGAAATTCATGGTTGGCTCTAAGGTATTGTGGAAATCCTGCTGTGTCACAGACCCATGTGTTCAATTAAGTTTCTCTAAACTAGAAGTGGAATCCTGTGGAATCAGTTTTAAAAATTGCATTGATTTCACACAATCAAGGTTTTTGTTATGGATTTCACAGTTTAAATTTTTGGTGGGTAAAGCAGCTTTTGTTCTGAAGAGCTGGAGTTAATTTGCTATATTTTTAAGTATTATCCAGAATTCTTTCCTGCCTTGAAATGCCTGTAAGGATGGGCTATATGTAGGTTTTCTTGTCTGTACCTCATGAGTTGCCAGTTTTGGTCCTAGGCACTAAAAAATTCTGGCTATTTAAGACCATATTGAAGATGATCTTGTTTCCAAAATCATGTTTCCTTTGGAGAAGGAAACTTCCTGATTTGAGAGAGCTGCAAGCCAGGGGTGAACACTGACTAGAACTTGTGTGTGCTTGTTTTGACCAAGAAGAAAAGATCTAGGGCGAGGAAACGGTGCCACGCTGAGGAGAGCTCCAGCCCTTCAGAGAGCAGCAGTGAGGAGGACATGGAGCTGGACCTGACAGACAGCTCAGAGGAGGAGGGGAGCAGCACCACGGGCAGTGAGGAGTGTGCAATCCCCAGCATTGACCTGTGGATACCAACAGGGACAGACACCCAGGAGGCCAGCAGGGAGAGATACCAAATCAAATCCCTCCTCTCTGCTGCCAGGGCTGCTGCAGGGAGCAGCTGCAGTGACATTCCAAGGGCAGGATGTGACAGAGACAGAGCTGCTGATAAATCATCTGAGCTGAACACCCTGCTGAGGGGCATTGCACAGCCCCATTCCACAGATGTGCTGGTGAAGAATCCAGCAGAAGTGATGGCCAAGGTGAGCTGGCATGGGAGCTTGGATCAGAAGTTACAAGAGAAGTGCAGCTGCTGCAGTAAGGGCAGGATGTGATGAGCAGATAACATCTTGCTGTTCATTCCCTTGTACTGTTAAGTCAAAAAATGTGAAGATTTTGTGAAAAAATGTGAAGACCCAGTAAATTCTGTATTTTGGATTTTTGATAGATTCCTCACACAAAGGATTTTATGAAATAGGCATTTGGTGTTGTGATGATGCACAAGGATTAAAAGTAAAGGTCTTCAGAGTTGATTTCATTTAGTAAGATACCTTCAACAGCAGGAGTGTTGAAAACTTGTATCTGCTGTGCATATCCAGTGGAAATAATTTTCTTGGAGTGACTTTCCCTTCTGTCTTTTCATGTTTTTTCACATTCAGGCTTCCCAGTGTGGAAAACAAGTGCTGCAGGTCAGTCTGGAGGAGGTGAGAAAAATATTATGGAGAAACACAAACTTCCAGAGGAAACTGGTGAGTGCCTCTTGTGTCTTGTCTGCTCTTGTAACATGAGCACTGCCCAGCTGTGCTTAGTAGGAATTTGTTTTTGTATAATCATAGATCTTGCACTGTAATCCCAAGAGGAAAGGGTCACAGTTTTTTGTCCTAACTGCCCTGTGAATGGTTTGTCATGGAGGTAATGTCAGAACCTTCCTAACGGGAACTCTTAATTGTGTATTTTTTTTTTTCATGCACGGCAATTAAAGATGCTAAAACCTCCTGCCAGCCTTTTAGCCAAGCCCCCTGGAGTGGGTGCAGCTGATGGCCAGGATGCCCAGGAGCTGCCAGAGAGAGCTCGACGCCAGGACAGGGAGTGCTGGAGGAGGCTGAGCCTCAACAGGAAGCTGCTGATGGCAGTGACCCCTTGGGTGGGCAATGTGCTGCTGCCCTGCACTGTGCAGGCTGGGAGCATGGCTTTCTACCAGACAAAAGGTACTGGGGACCCATCCTACCTTTGTCCCTACTTTCTGATGTCTTCTGAGTGACTTCCCAGCTGATTTTGATGTTGGGTTTCTTGCCAGCTGCTGCCGTTCACGAGAAGGTGAAGTCAGTCAGTCTCCCCAGCACTCCCCTGTTTGCACTGCTGGTTCATGTAAGTTTTACTGGCTTAAGAGCATTACCTGCTTTTAAACAGTGGGAGTGTTTATTTCTCAGTATTTGAGGCTTAAATAAATGGCTTATTTTTGTTTCTTAAACAAATAATCTAATTACTGGACTAATCTACCCTCATGGTTTGCGTATGAAGTTTCTTAAATAAATCCTGCATCCAAAATCTGATCCTGCCAGGGCTTTTTCTGTAAGTGTAAAATAGCCCCACAATATTGCATGTGAAGCATGTCCCCTCTATTTTGTGTTGTCACTGATTCCACCAAAACATTTTTGCTCTCATTTAAATGTTAATGAAGCTCTCACCTTGCAGCTCTTCCAGATTGACACCAAAGGCTGTATGAAGATTATTAAGGAGAGGAAGCTGAGGCAGTTGGAGCTGCTTAAGGCTAATGAAAGGAGCCCTCAGCAGGTATTGTGTTTTTAAGCTTTTCCCACTGAAGTCTTGACTAAAACAAGCACATTAATTGTGTGGCCACACAGTTTACATGTGTGTTAGCAGTTTGTTTTGGTTCAGAGGCAGAATAAAACGCTGGCTGTATGGCCATTTGTTCAGGAGGTGGCAGATGTGGGTTTGATTCACAACTGTGCTATTCTAATCATCTTTGAATTTATCAGAAGTATAATTTAATTTTTCTTTTACAGGCTTCCCAAAATACGGAGACTTCTTCAGGTACCTACCAGAACATTTATTTTTATGATGTGCAAGAACTTGCACATAATTCATCACTGTTAAATTAATAACCAGTTTAACTGAAGGAGAAACCTGCATTGTCATGCTCATTTTTGCTAGCTCTTGGATCTTTAAGCATGTTCCTCTTTGGTAAGGACTGGAAAAAACCCTGGAGGGCTGGGCAACCAGTGGCACTGGACCAGTTCAGTGGGGTGTTAGGGTGCATTCCTGGCCCATCTGATTTCTGGGGGCAGTTACCCCTTGTTCAGTTGTTGGGACCTGGCTTGATTAAATCAGGACTGTGGTGGTGTAGGAATTCTCACAAACGGGAATTTTGCTGTTTAATGAGAAATGGCTTTTGGAAATACTGTTCATTCATTGTAATTTTATGTCCTCTCTCTGCAGGCAACTCATCCCAAGCTTGTTCTCAGAGGAATTCCCAACAGGACATCCCAAGGAATGCAGTCAGGAGATCTCCTGCCTTGAGAACACGGGACACTGCCACTGGTGCCTTGGAGAGCTGTGCCAGAGCAGTGCAGGGAGCTCCCCCAGCCCAGGGGCAAAGGCAGAAGCCTAAAACTGTCTCAGAATTGCTGCGAGAGAAGCGTTTAAGGGAGTCCCAGGCCAAGAAGGCCATGCAGAGAACAGTGCTGGTTACCTCACAGGTGCTGGTTTCAGGGCCTTTGATAATCCAGCACCCACCACAGCAAATCATTCCCTCTCTACAAGCAGGTAGCAAACCTGCAGCAGCTGCTGGGACAGAGAGCCAAGCACAGGGTTCACCAGTGCCTACAAGGACTTCTGCTGCAGGTTCTGCTTCTGCTCTTGTGCCCAGAAACCATTCCTCAGCAGTGCCAGAAACTGGGGACAGCCCTGGTTGCTCAAAAGGGACAGATCTACAGTCAAGTAAGAAACTAAAAGAGGAAGCTCGGGAGAGCAGCCTTGAAGGTGGGGTTTCTCTAGGTGTGAATCCAGCTACAGCAGACCAGGGAGGGTGCAATAGACAGGTCCCAGCCAGTAGCTCAGCTTCAACAGTGTTGCAAAACCAGGCTTTAGTGCCTCAGCAGATCACAGTGGTGCCTCTTGCCCTGGAGTCTGGCACCAACAAATTGTCCCTTTCCACACCACTCACCTGTGAGCTGAAGAGTAATGGGCCACAGCAGACACCAGTGAGCCTGCTGCCTGCTCTTGTCACTCCACAAGCTGCTTCTCCTGTGATTCCCAACAGCATCCTGCCCTTCAAGTGGGTTGTAATCCCTCAGGCTCTGCTCCCCAGTGCTGTGCAGACTGTGGTGAGTGTTCCCCAGGGAATGCCAGCTGCTGCTGGGGAAAGTCAGTGTCAGACAAATGTGACTTCCAATGGCAGTGTCTCTGCTTTGGGAGGGACTCTTGTACCAGCTGGAGCAAATCCACCTCACCCCAGCAGTGCAGAGACAAAAGGGCCAAGTTCCCAGCTGGCAGCAGCTCCTTTGGGAAAGGCAGCTGACCAGTCCACAATTCTCTTACCTCTGACCTCAGTGTGTCCTGGAAGCACCACATCCAGCGTTTCTGCTGTAACCCCTGCATGTTCAGATGGCTCCTCCATAGCTCCAGACTCCTCTGCAGCTCCAGCTGCCCCTCCAGCTGCCAGCCCAGCCCCGTGTGCCATCGTGCTGCCCCAAACACAGCCCCCTGCCAGCACTCAGGGCTCTGATTCCCAGCCTGTGCCCAGTCTCACCAGCTTGGGAAGGAGCAGTGACTCCATCACAACAAACAAATCCTCCTTCAATCCAGACAGCATCAGGACAGAGAGTGTGCTCTGGTCAGCAGCTGCAGCTCCTCACAGCAATGTCCCAGGGAGCTCTGGTTGCTCTGGTGCTCAGGAGCTGAGGAGCAGACCCATTGCCTCTGAAGCACCGAGTGCTGATGTTCCCCCCCAGCCAAGCACTTCCAGTGCAGAGAAGAATCTCCTTGACTTCAGCCTGATCTCCCTGGAGGATGAGGGGCTGGTGAAGGAATATCTGAGTGGGAAACAAGGGGTTCAGGTGCCATCACTGCAGACCAGGCTGCCTTATCTGCCACCTTTCCTCTGCACCATAAAAACCCTCTCAAAGCTCCTTGTGCAGAAAGCAGCTCTGGAAGAGCAAGCAGCCTCTCTCCTGCCCTCTGAAGCCAGTGGGGACAGGGGCACTGGGGATGTTTTCCATGCTGTTGGAGAGCTGGTGCAGCAGAAACTGGGTGATAACCCTGCTTACCTCCTGCTGAAAGCCAGATTCCTGGCAGCCTTCACACTCCCAGCTGTCCTGGCAACTCTGCCTCCTCCCAGAGTGACAACAACTCTGTCAGCCATCAGGAAGCAACGTGAGGACAGTGATGACGAGGAGTGGCAGAGTGAGAAAAAAGTATATGAGAAAGAGAGTTGTGGGAATGAATTAACAGGAGCACAGGACTACTGGAGACATGAGGATGAGCCTGGAGACAAAGATGCTGATTTACTATATCAGGTAAAAGAGATTCCAGGGGCTAAAAGCAGAAAATTATTGCCAGATAAATATTGGGTTGGAATCCAGGGGGAAGCCCCCACTGTTCCTAAGTGTAGCAGAAGTTTGGTCCTTTTGAATAAACACAGTTCTACAGCTGATGAAAGGAAAAGCTCTGCAGCTCAGCTGGGAGGGTGAAAGCCCATGGTTTATGTAGCACATTAAATGTGCCATGACAGTTGCCAGAAGTGGCTATCAAACTCCCTTCTCCTTTCTGTTTATAATCTGAAGTTTTTGAAATCAGGCCTTTTGTTTTCACTGAAACTGATGTTTTGTGCCTTCTCTGATATTGGTAATGGAATGGTGTCCCATGCTTCACTTTGAAGGTAAATGAAAGATTGTTTTAGAAGTCTTGCTGAGCTCCCTAAATCAGCAAGGTGGCTGAAGGGGTTACTTGGAATTCTTGTGGTGTTGATCATCTCCTGCTTCTGTTGCAGGGCATGAGGGCTGAGGGGAGCCCTGCTCATTCTGCCTTGGGCTCCTGCACTGATGTGGCTGATGCCAGAGCTCCCCAAATCAGGAGAAGTGCCCGCTTCAAGAAGAGGAGGAGGATATGAGAAGGAAATGTGTTAGTAGCTCCTCAGTGGTTTGTACATCTTGCTGAGAAGCTGAACCATATTTGTCTGTGGTTCAGCTCAGACAATGAATCATGACCCCAGGAAAGGACTGAAATGTTCTCTGCTCTTGTTCCCTGAGGACACAGAGTTCTACAGTCACCATCAATCACAGCCTAAGGCTGATAATATTTTGGGGAGAGGGAAAGTTGATGTCTCTGTGATAAAATTATATATAAACTCATGAAATTCAAACATTTGGCAGCCTTTTAGTTCATGCCCTGAACCCTACTTAGTATGCACCTAGTTGGTAGCCCTCTACAGGCTTGACAGTGGAGTTTTTCTTTAATACTTCATCTTTGAGAAACTTGGTGGGGTTGGGGTTTGTTTCCCCTGTTTGGCTTCATTTCTGTACAGTTGTAACAGGACACCTTCTGCAGGGTACAAATGGGTGATGTTCTAATATCTGCTGAGCCTTTTGGTGCACTGGATGGAATGAACATGAACAGTGTTTGATTTACATGGTTGTCAGATGAGACTGGGGATTTTTTTTTTCTTGAAAGTCCATTTTAGAAACTCCAAAAGGGCAACTTCCCTGTAGAAATGCTGTGACTGATAGGAGCTGTTTGTGCTTTGTTACAGGGGTCACTGGAATGAGCTCTGCCTTCCTGCATGGCAGGAGGAGAGATAATCTTTGCACTGTTCACTTTTACCACTTCCAATACTGACTGGATGGACCTGAGGAAAATGCTGGATTGATTTTTCCCATCCCTCAACAAAATCTGCATCTGTAGGCAAGGTGTAAAAATGAAGGAAACTGGCTGGAGGAAAATCTCTCAGGCACTGACTTCTGCTCTTTCAAACTCCCACCTGCCATAGATGCTGAGGGGGAATATTGCTGGAAATCTGAGGAAACAAGCAATGGTGGTTATTTATTTCCTTCTTGTTAGCCCCTATTTATGTGAATGTTTATCCATGTTCAGAATATGTTAATTAGGTGGTTTTTAGTGCTGTGACAGTGGCTTTGCTTGGTTTTTGCTTGGCTTTGCTTTCCACAGACTGAATACTGTGGAATAAGCAGCAGATTAATTTTGTATCCAAATGATTCTTAAGTATTTGTTGAAATACAGATGTTTTATTTTTCTCACTTAAAAATTACTGATGTGTTCTGTGTGGGTTTTTTTTCCTGGTAAATAGTGCTTTTAATAATGTGTGTATGAGGGTGATTGCTAATGAGAAAAATGAAGTTTTCAGGCTGCATGAAAACCAGGGAAAATGGGGGAAATGAATATTCATGTGCCTAAAACTGCATGATTGAATTAGGAATCTTTCTTGATTCTTCCACAGCCTGCCCTATACAGACATCACAAATCACTTTAAAAAAACTTGTTTCTTCATTTATAACCCAGCAATTTCTGTCTCACAGAGAGGTGCAAGGTTAGCTGAGGCAAAGCTGATAAAATCTAGAGGGAAAGTGCTGTGAAAACTTCATTCCACTGCACTGGCTGAACTTCCCTGAGTGTAGTGGGGAGTTGGGAATTGGAGCTTTTCCACCAGGGCTCTTCAGGCAGAGCTGGGGGCAGAGGGTCGCTGGGTGCCAGTGTTGCAATAATTTGGTGTCAAGACTTTATGGAGCAATAGGAATGTTTGTGGAAGTGTACTCTGTTTTCCATAAGCCACTATAGACATCACTTTTCCAGGAAATTCAGCTGTGGCAGGAGCTGCTGCACAGTTGTGGGTGCTACAGTGAGGCACTGGTGGGAAAGGTGAGCTGTGCTCTGGATGATTATTGGCCTTTGCAAATGCTGCTCAAAAGATGCCCTTGTCATTTATTTGTAGGAGAACTGCATAAGCAGTAGCTGGCTTTGCCCTTTTTCAGGATTAAATTGATTTGTCACTAGAATAAAGCCTCCCCAATCTAAACTGGTCAATTAACAGACACGCTGATTACCTTCAGCAAGGGCACAGCAGACACAGGTACTGCATCTTTTTTTAGTGTAAAGCTGATTTAATGACAAGAAACACAGGCTGAAAGAATCTCTGAGCATCCCTGCCCTACTCCTAATGATAACATGGAAAAACTGTCAATAAACTTAGAAAGCAGAACAAAGAGTGGAGTGGGAAGCTAATGGGAACATGTGTCATGCTGCCATGGCATCAGAGCCTGTGTGTTCTCCAGGCTTTTTTAAAAACTACTCTGAGTTCTGGGTTCGGGTTCAGCTCCAGCTCCAGGGCTGTGGGAAGGGGGGAGGCAGGCTCAGATCTTCTGGTGATGCTCAGCATTATCACAATGCTTGCTGGGCTGCTCCTTTATTGCTGCCATGGCCACAGCCTGTCATTTGGGAATCATGGGTGATGTTCCTTGTTTTGCCAAAGCTTGATTCCCTTTCCCTTTCTTGTCATAATTATGCTGGAAGCTTGAGGACATCCAAAATTAGAGGCATCAATATAGAAATCATCCTTTTCAGCTGAACTCTAAAGCAAGAGTGAGTTCTTTCTGCCTCCTGTTTTCCTGGAGAAAGATATTAACAGCTGGAAAGCCTTTGAAGAGCCTCTTCTAATTTTGTGGCTTGTTTTGTCCCCTGAAATCAGCTGCACACACCTATGGCTGTGACTCTCATTCTTACCACTGCACAAGCAAACTTTCTGGACCCCAGCAGATACTTCAGTGGGGCAGATTAGAAAACAAAACCAGAATTAATCTAAAATCACTGCCTATGTGTTGCTGCTGACTCACAATGCCATTACCATCTTTCTCCTCCTCCATCACCCATTCTGGCTTCTGCTTTTTTTATTTATCTCTCTTTTTCTTTTCCTTCCCTTTCCCATCTTAGGGTATAGCTGAGTAGTTTCCCCTTTTTTTTCAAACTAGTTTTGTTCCTGAAATTATCTTTTCTCTAGTCAGAATACAGAGGGAGGCTGCACCCAGGACAGGTTTTCTCAGAGCCAGGACAAAGGAGGAGAATCAAGGAAGCTTTTGTGACTGCAGAGGTGAAGTGATACAGAATGGCTGATATTAACAGGGAATAAAAGTTTCTTTTACAGGTCTGAGGTAAAATGTCATCTCTTGTTGGAGTTAGATTTGGTGTCTGTGTGGTCAGACAGAACACAGGGATCTCACATGCTGGGAGGTGGAGAAGGAGGAGTGACCTGGTCGTACAGCAGAGACAACAGCTGATTAAAACACTTCTGCATTCTCAGTCTGTGACAGCCTTGGTTTCACCACCACTGCCATACTGCTCTGAGAGGCTCAGGGGCTGCTCGTTTGTTTTTTTGGTTTTTTCATTCCAGACAGGACAACACTGCTCACTGATTCCCCTCACTGCTGCCATGCTGGAAGAGGATAATGATGAGATCTGTTGGAATAACCTGGAGAATTTCCGCGTGAAGCTGATCTCAGTGATTGACCCTTCCCGGATCACCCCTTACCTGCGCCAGTGCAAAGTGCTCAGCCCTGATGATGAGGAGCAGGTCCTCAATGACCCCAGCCTGGTCATGCGCAAGCGGAAGGCAGGTGGGAGCACTTCAAATACTTCTGTGGAGTTTCCAGACCGTTGGTTTGGGATTGTCTGGGGAGTTAGACACTGGAAGGACTGCCCAGGGAGGTGCTGGTGTCACCCTCCCTGGAGGTGTTTAAACAAAGCCTGGATGTGGCACTTGGTGCTATGGTCTGGTTCAGTCATAGGACAGACTTAATGATCCCAAAGCTCTTTTCTAACCTAATTTGTTCTGTGATTGGATTCCAGGGACTTTTGTACGTAGAGGAAGTGAAGCTAGTTCTTATGCTACAAACAGGTAGAGAGAGAAATAACTGAACAGAATATCCTGTTGCCATGATTTCAGGTGCTCTCCTGGACATTCTTCAGCGAACAGGACACAAGGGCTTTGAGGCATTTATGGAGAGTCTTGAGCTTTATTATCCCCAGCTGTATAAGAAAATAACTGGCAAAGAGCCCAGCAGGGTTTTCTCTATGATTATAGGTAATGTTTGTGTTCTCAATAGCAGCTCTTCCTTTGGTGCTCCTGAGCAGAGTCAGGAGCATTCCCTGCCTTGCTCCATGTGTGCTTTGGAATGGTTGTGGGAAGAACAGCCCTGGTGTCATAGGCTGGACTGGGGAGGGGGAGGAGAAAGGAGAAGGAAGAATTCTTCTGCCTGTTGTGTCTGTGACTCTGGTGCAGGAAGGCACAGAGCAGAGAGGCCCTGCGGGGATAATTTAATCACACATTGGCTGCAGTGACATGGAGGGGAAGCTGAGCTCTGTGTGTACCTGGCAGCAGCCAGGACAGCAGAGAGTGACCCCTGCCCCCCAAACAGACACGGCTGGTGAGTCTGGCCTGAGCCAGGTGCTGATGAATGAGATCATGAAGCTGCAGAGCACGGTGCAGGAGGAGCGGCGCAAGGCACAGGAGCTGACGGTGTGGCTGCACTCCAAGGAGGACACCCTCAGGGAGATGTGGGTCAGGGACAGCCTGCTCAGAAAGCACCAGGAGCGGGCCCAGAGGATGAAGGAGGAGAGGGACAGCCTGAGCAAGGAGCTGCGCAAGTGTAAGGATGAGAATTACAACCTGGCCCTGAGCTACGCCAAGCAGAGCGAGGAGAAGAGCGTGGCCCTCATGAAGAACAGGGACCTGCTGCTGGAGGTCAGTCACAGCTTCTCCATCTTCCCCCTTCTTACCTGAGCCTGGGAGGCTGGGCTTGAGCACCTTGTCTTTGCCAGGGATGCTCCAGTCCAGCATGAAGCACTGAGCATCTTCTCCAGCACGTGTCTTTGTGGTCCCTAGCTCAGCCCTGTAGGCCCATGTTTTACAAGTTGTGCTGTGAATGATGAGCAGTCTTCCCCTCACATTGCTCTCACAAAGGCAGCACTCTTGTCCTCAGAGCACAAAACTTCCTGAGGAAAACAGAGCTGGGGAGAAACTTGCCCTGCATTTGGCTGGGGAACAGAGAACTGGTTTTGCAGGCCAGAGCTTTCTCCTTGCTCCTGCTGAGCTCTGAACCTTCCCGTAGATTGATCAGCTGAAGCACAGCCTCATGAAGGCTGAGGATGACTGCAAGCTGGAGAGGAAGCACACGATGAAGCTGAAACACGCCATAGAGCAGCGCCCCAGCCACGAGGTGGTGTGGGAGATCCAGCAGGAGAAGGAGCTGCTCTTGGCTAAGAACCAGGAGCTGGAAAACACTCTCCAGGTTGGTGGGGTGGTTGAGTATGGACTCAAGGGATTATTTGTAGCAGCCAGGGCAGCAATGCTGCAGTGAAGATTGTGGGGCGTCAGCTGTTGGCCAAGAGCCCTGAGGGGAGAGAACTGATACAGAGTTAGATGGTGGCCCTGTCTCACTTCTTCCTTTGTCCTGCAGGTTGCCAGGGAGCAGAACTTGGAGAAGAGCCTCTCCAAGGAAACTCTGGAGAATGACTGCAGCCAGACTGTGGAAGAACGCCGGGAGCTGCTGAACACCATTTACAGCCTGCGCAAGGAGCTGCGCCGAGCCAAGGTGCTCCAAGACAAAGTAGGTGCTGCTGTTCAAGTTCCTGCTGAAAGTCACGGGTAAGACAGGCAGGTGAAGCACCTCCAGTGTCTTTCCCATGGAGCAGAGCAGCTGCACAGGAGCAATCCCTGCTGCTCCTACTGCAGTACCTGTATTTCAGGACTCTCTCTGTGTGGCAGGTGACAGCTCAGACATCCCACAGAGCAATCTGTGGCACAGAGCAGGAGTGGGGAAAGTCTGGCTCAGGCTCTGCCCACAAGTAGATGCTTTTGACCTTGTCTCAGCAGTTTGCAGAGGAAAAAGAGGTGCTGGAGCTACAGTGCACATCTCTGAGGAAGGACTCCCAGATGTACAAAAAACGGATTGAAGCTGTTCTGCAGCAGATGGAGGAAGTGGCTTTGGAGAGAGACCAGGTGATAAAATATTCCTCCCTGCTTATCACTGCTTTTTGGGCAGACTGTGCCAGCCTGTCTGAGCTGTTGTGTGAGTGCCACATGTGCTGTCCCTCTGCACAGGCTCTCCTGACCCGAGAGCAGTTCCACATGCAGTATTCCAAGAACCTGGTGGAGAGAGACACCTACCGCAAGCAGATCCGGGAGCTGGGCGAGAGATGTGACGAGATGCAGCTGCAGCTCTTCCAGAAGGAGAGTCAGCTCCTGGCCACTGAGGCCAAGCTGAAAAGGCTGCAGCTGGAGCTGCCCACCCTGGTACAACTCTCCTCCCCTTGGTGGGATTGGGAAGCTGAGGATGGGGTCAGACTGTGGTTGTTCCCAGGCCTTTGCACCTGAGTATTTCCAGCTCATCAGGCAGTGAACACGTGCCTGAGCCACCATCAAAATTCATTAAAACCATTGACATGCAAATGCTGAGTTTAGAAAATGAAAGATGTGATGGGTTTTATGACCTCACCCTGGTTTCAGGCATGGAAAAGCTGGACAGATGCAAGCTCAGGCCACCTGTGTTTGTGTTTGGAGCATTTCCAGAGGTGATGAGGGGTTCCTCAACTACCAAAGTGTGACTTTATTTAGAGACTAGGTGTGAGCAATTTGGATGAAATGGGGAGATAAGTTTTCTAGAACTAAATTAGATCTATTTTAATTAATATGGCATCTTGTGTACTTTCTTGAGTGGCCAGACAGGAGTGTAGGAAGCAGCAGGTCCACATTTCTGTGTTTTCTGGAGCTCTCAGTCTCCTGTATGTTCCCTTGCTGTCATTTCCTTGCTTATGAGGAATGATTAATGTATACTGGTTTTGTTTCAGACCTCTGACCTGGATGACACCTCCTCCAGAGATTCCCAGGAAGTGAGTAGGGAGCCTTGTTTACTTTTCACTTTTCTCTGAGATGGTTTCGTGTTCCTCACCTCTGCTCAGTTCCCTCAGTTTTCAATGGCTTGGGCTCATTTCAGTGATATCAAAAAGTCCAGAGACAGCAAGACAGTGACAGAATCTCCTTGTGTCCTGAAGTTTAAGTGTAGGACACAGTTATGGCATTAGTCAGCAAGATTTGTTGAATCTAAGCATATCAAGGGAATTTAATTATTTTGAATTGGTTTTAATCGTCTGTCTTGTGTGAGAACAGGCAAAAATAAGTCTTGCCCTGGGGCCATCTGTAGTAGAGTTTCACTTAGTTCCTAACTTCAGTAAGGGAGTGATTGTCATGATATCTGGAGGCCAAAAGTATAAATGAGGCCAAAGGAAGCTGGATCTATTCATGGAGGATAAATCCATAAGCAAATCTGTGACTCCTGGCTTAGTGTGCTGCTTGCTGGCAGCAACAGGGAGAGAGAGGTTGGTTCTAGCATGTCTTGGGTTTTATATTCCTTTATCTGGTTCCTACAGACTGAGGGACAGTTCTGATGTTCTTGCTGTGTTTTCTGCCCCACAGCTTGTTCTTCACAGTCACCTGGATGAAGATACACAGACAGCTAAAGGTAAGGGGAAAACACTGAGTAGAGTTCTGGGGAGGATGGTCCATTCTGTTTTACTCTTCTGGAAGATCTAAATGATCTTTTCATTCATTGAGATGAGAGATTTTTCACTAAAACTAAACAGCACTGATCCAAAAAGGCTTTTTGAATTATTCTACCTTGCTCAGTTCAAAAGTATATATTGTAACACCTGGTCACTACAGAAGGAGTTTCACCAAAAGAGGTCTGGTGTGAAGTGCCATGGTAATCACAACTTGGGGAGCAGGGACAAATGATGGATATAAAATAATGATTAACACATTTCTCATAGTGGCCTCTGACATGAATATTATTTTAATGCAACGTGCGGAGGAGCTGCTTGGCAAAGGTTTGTTTGTCTCCTGCTTAAGTTGGAAGTGGAATGCTCTGTCTTTCTGAGTGTGGTGAGGAACTCCACCATCCTGGGCAAGATTCAGGGCTCAATTAAAATGAGAAGTGACTTGTGATTGATCACAGGATGGAGTTCTGAGTGCTTTGGGCTTGGTTTCAGTTCTGCTGTGGACTTTGTGCAGTTACGCCACAGCTCTTCTGTTGGAAGAACTGCTGGAGGGAGAAGTTACTTTGCAATGGCAACTCTGACTAAAGCTGTGTTTTTTTGGTTTTTTTTAATCTTTCAGAAGATTGCATGGAAGTACAAAACCAGGAACTCAGCCCTCGAGAGAGCCATCTGCCCCCAAAATCACCAAGTGTAAGAGAATCTTTGTGAGCTGTTCTTTACTATGACTGGGGTTTTTGATCTTTAATATTCTCATTAATAATGAATTTATCAGCTTCGAGAAGCATGTCAGCAGCACCTGCTTTTCCAAACTCTGAGCACGTAATGTAGAATCCACCCTTCAAAAAGGGTGGACAATTCTCCATCTGTAAATAAAAACTTCTTCTAATTACTTTCTGCCCTTCATCTCTGGCTGGGGATGTTTTCCAGTGTAATTGTCTGCAGAATTACTGTTGGTGCAGAAAACAGACCCCCAGAATTACAGATCTTGAGGGAATAAATGCAGTAAAACTGTGTGGAACAGAAGCATTACCATCCTGCACACACAGTAGAGAATCTGCTGGTACTTGACTCTGCAGATACAGGAAACAACCTGGTGTTAACACTGATCTGATCAAGAATAAATTAATTTTTTTTTTCCCATTTCAAGGAGTGTGGCTTGGCCAACGAGGAACTGGCAGGAAAGGAGAGGAGGAGGATGAAGGGCTGCTTTGAGCGTTACCGAAGGTCTGGGCTGCAGTAAGCAGGGCTAAGCTGGAAATATCCATGATTTGTTATTTCCCCTTTCCTGTC
>VWZS01007831.1:570753-705794 GCA_013397075.1 Rhabdornis inornatus
CTCGCCCGGCCTGAGGGGCCCGGCCCGCGCCGCCCCGGGGCCTCTCTGCGGTCCGGCCCGCGCCGCCCCGGTACCTCTCTGCGGTCCTGCCCTCCCGCTCTGCACCGCCCCGGGGCCTCTCTGCGGTCCTNATCTTTCAGAAGATTGCATGGAAGTACAAAACCAGGAACTCAGCCCTCGAGAGAGCCATCTGCCCCCAAAATCACCAAGTGTAAGAGAATCTTTGTGAGCTGTTCTTTACTATGACTGGGGTTTTTGATCTTTAATATTCTCATTAATAATGAATTTATCAGCTTCGAGAAGCATGTCAGCAGCACCTGCTTTTCCAAACTCTGAGCACGTAATGTAGAATCCACCCTTCAAAAAGGGTGGACAATTCTCCATCTGTAAATAAAAACTTCTTCTAATTACTTTCTGCCCTTCATCTCTGGCTGGGGATGTTTTCCAGTGTAATTGTCTGCAGAATTACTGTTGGTGCAGAAAACAGACCCCCAGAATTACAGATCTTGAGGGAATAAATGCAGTAAAACTGTGTGGAACAGAAGCATTACCATCCTGCACACACAGTAGAGAATCTGCTGGTACTTGACTCTGCAGATACAGGAAACAACCTGGTGTTAACACTGATCTGATCAAGAATAAATTAATTTTTTTTTTCCCATTTCAAGGAGTGTGGCTTGGCCAACGAGGAACTGGCAGGAAAGGAGAGGAGGAGGATGAAGGGCTGCTTTGAGCGTTACCGAAGGTCTGGGCTGCAGTAAGCAGGGCTAAGCTGGAAATATCCATGATTTGTTATTTCCCCTTTCCTGTCCCCATGCTTGATTCACAAAGGGCATAAAATGAACCACAAAAGGGACTGATACATGCTAGTATGAAATGCTGCTTGTTTGCAGAAAACACCTTCTAAAAGTTGGATGTCTGGTTTTGTTTGCAGAAAAAGAGCAATGAGAAGGGTGCCCAAAGACCGGCACCATGAGGCGGATTGGGAGAACACCTCTGGCAGCGACAACACTGACACCGAGGGCTCCTGAGAGAGGGACAACACCAATGTCCATTGGAAAGGGACAACACCGACACCAGAGGCTCCTCAGGAGCCAATCTCTGAGGGAAACACCAGCTTCTATAGGGTGGCTGCACCTCTCAATTTCACTCACAACGGAATGCTTATATTTTAAAACCATCCAAACAGCCACTTATGAAAAGTGCCACAGCGGCACTATTGAGTAGCTCTGACGTGCCCCCTCGATTAATAAACAAGTTTAAATGTGAGACAGGGCCGGGCTGACCTGCTGGTAAACGACGGGTTAATGAAGGGCCTTGCCCGACACCCTCATGGCCGCCGCCCGCACCCAACATGGCCGCCGGCGCCTCAGGGCCCGCCCCGCGCGCATGCGTTGTGCGATGAGGCGCGCGCTGAGGGCGCTGCTCCGGCAGCCGCCGCCGCTATGGCGGCCCCGCCGCCCCCCGCCCCGCCCGAGGGGCGCCGCCCCTCGCCCGGCCTGAGGGGCCCGGCCCGCGCCGCCCCGGGGCCTCTCTGCGGTCCGGCCCGCGCCGCCCCGGTACCTCTCTGCGGTCCTGCCCTCCCGCTCTGCACCGCCCCGGGGCCTCTCTGCGGTCCTGCCCGCCCGCTCTGCACCGCTCCGGGGCCGCCGGCGGCCACGCATTATCGCCTGGTGTACACCTGCAAGGTGGGCATGGGGCTGGTACGCACTGAGGGCACCGTCGTTGGGGTGATCGGGGGGCTCCTGGTGTAGCTGTTTTCTTAGTTTTAAACTTGCAAAGACTAATTCAGAGTGGAAGAGCCTCTGGATGGTTCAAGTCCAAGCTCCGTGTTGGAGAAGGATGTTCGGGGTTTTGTGAGTGTCTCTGAGGGTGAAGATCCCACAGCCTCTGTGGATTCTTCTCATTAGAAAGCAGTAAAACCTCTCTCAGCCTTTGTGTCTCGGGCTGAACTCACAACATCGTAACATGATGGAGCTGATTTAGGATAGTGATGGAGGGAAGACGCTTTTGATGGCAAAAGTCCCAGGAGCTGCAGTTACCGTGCTCCTAAAATCCGTTTTGTTTTTCAGGTGTGCCAGACACGCTCAGCCAAATCCATCTCTAAGGCCGCCTACCACCGAGGGGTGGTGATCGTGACCTGTCCCGGCTGCGGGAACCACCACGTCATCGCCGATAACCTGGGCTGGTTCTCCGACCTGGAGGGAAAGAGGTGAGGATGTGACAATGCTCCTCATACCGTGCTCCCAGGTGCAGCTTCCTGAGCTGATACCTTATTGCAGTGATTTTTAAAAAATGTGGCTCATACTAAAAGTTTCATCCAGTTCATTAAAACACAGACTCTGTTTGCAGTCACTATAATTTGACTGTCGCTGTCTAGGATCCAAATAAATAGGTGTGAAGCTGCAGCAGAAGCTGTGGGATGTAGAGGAATCCTTAGTGGTGCCAGCGGGTGATTTGCTGTTCCCCTCAGCTTTCATCGCTTCACTGCTGGGTTTCCTTGGATGTTTCAAGTGTGTAGATTAATCTGCTGTGGAATTCCAGTGATTTCTAACTTCCTGAGATACCTTTAAAAGCTTCTGTTTAGCTGTAATTACTAAATTATTGATCCTGGTGGACGAAAGTAGTCCCAGAAGGTTTGGGTGGTTTTCATGGTGATGTGCCTCTGATTCCCTGTGTAGTGTCAGTCCTGAGGGCAGAGTGCAGTGAGCTGTGTGGGCCATTGCTGTGGTGTCACTGTTGGTTCTCAAATCACTGTCCAGGAATATCGAGGAGATCCTGGCAGCCAAAGGGGAGAAGGTGAGACGTGTGGCTGGTGAGGAAGCCCTGGAACTGCTGCTGGAAAGCTCAGCAGAGCCCAAGCCCCGAGGTCAGCTGGCAGAGGGGGACAGCGGGGAAGCCCCCACAGATCCTGGCAGCAAGGGACACACCTGACACGAGGGACTGTGGCTTCTGGGACACACCTGCCCTGTGGGATTTGGGTCATTCTGCTTGTGGCAAGAGACTCTTCACCTTCGTTCCCTGACTTCAACTGTCTGTTTTTAAAATAAACTCGAGTGTTGAGTTTTCTCTGTTGTGTCTTTGCCTTTGATCAAGCTGATGTCTTTAGAGTTGGTGTTGGTATTTTTCCTGGTACTCATTTTGATGACTTTCAGGCAATTTTCAGTGCCCCAGCAATGTCCTGTGCCTGGCTTTGTTCCCTGCTAAGAAGGCAGACAGAAATTCTTTGTCTGTGTTGTCTGACTTAGTGAGGTGCAGCTGGAGCTGGAGGTTTTAGGGATGCTCAGATGTGGCAACTGAAGAGAGGGGGCAATTGATACCACCTGAGGAGATGGGTCCCAAAATTCTAAAGCCAAAATAAACCTGCAGGAGGGTCAGCTCACCTGCTCTTAATGCAGTCAAATGTTGCTTTTATCTGTTCTTTTGACATCTTCCATACTTTTGTTTCTATGCCCCTCATGTAAAGGCTGAAAGGTTTGTATCTTGATCTCACTTGAGCTCCAGCGTGTGGGTTTTACAACTCCTTGTTGGTGAGGGGGAGTGTGGCTGTGAAGGCAAAATTAAGAGTTGTGGAGCATGGTGGAGAGAAGTAGAGGACCTATAAAGTTGTCTTGGCAGATACTGAGGGGCTTATTAGTGTTACTGCAGTATGTTAAGATTAGTTAGAAATTTAAAAAGAAATAAATGACAGATGTAGGAGTTTGTCAGCACGCAGCTCTCAGGTGGTGGTGGATCAGGCACTGAGGTGATCATGTTGTGCTTTGTTAGGGCTTGTTTCCCCTGCACAGTGCAATAGCTGCTTTCTTAGGGTTTTGAGCTTGTAATCAAAGACTAGTTCAGTTTGGAAGAGCCTGCTGCAGGATTCCAGTCCAATCTGCTTGTCAGAGCAGGATATTCAGGATCTTGTGAGTATCTCCAAGGGCAGAGGTCCCACAACCTCTATGGATCCCCCTCATCATTCAGCCACAGAAAGCAGTAAAACCTTTCTCAGCCTTTGTGTCTTGGGCTCAGCAAACCCAGTTCTCTCAGCCAAGCATGTCCTGCTGCTTGTGGTGCTTCATCAGCCAAGGATTCAGTGAGGGCATTGCAAGCATTAATGAGTTTCCTTCATCGGGAGTGTTCATAACAATTTTGTGTTGCATTGTAAGCATTGGGTCAAAGCACCAGGAAAGTTGTCATGTTCCTGTGGGTGTGTCAGTGCAGAGTGATGAAACAGGGGCAGAAACTTCATCAGCCAGCTCTGTGTGCTGAGATCCTGGTGAGATGCAGTTCTCTCTGAAACAGCCAGCTGCTGGAGTGACCCAGGACTGACAAACAGGATCTTGCATCTCATGTTCTCCCCCTGAGCTGGGCTGCTGGCACCTATTAGCACTGCTGGAAAAGTGTTTGTTTTATTACCTTTAATCTGAAAATCAGCATTCTGCTTCCATGGTGCTGATGCCTTTGATGGGGTGGAACAGAGCAGCTGTTGCAGGATCCATGTTGCCTTGGAAACAACTCATTTACAATCTGGCTTTTTATACTGTTTTCCTCACCTTTCTTACCTGTTACTGGGTCCCAGCTACAGGAAGGTGGTGCAAATTTTTGCAGTGTTATAGTAAAAAATGTAGCAAAATGTAGCAAAACCTATGTTGGCAGTTCCTAGATTTTAGTGTTTCCTTGTCCCAGTGCCCTCTGTCACCAGGTGCTCTTTGGGGGCAGGACAGAGACAGGTCCCTGTGCCCTGAGGTTGCCTCTGCAGCTCTGAGCATGGAGGGTGGCAGTTCTTGCTGCTGCTCTGAACATTCACATCAGCATCAGGAGAGGGAATTTGCACAGTATACAAAAAGATTTGCTGCTAAAAGATCACAGGTTAAAAAACAAATTTTTTGCTCCCTTTTGAAGCTGTTTTTTCTGAAAAGGGTTGTCATGGGGCAGTAGCTTTGCTCTGGAAAGAGGACACAGGTAAGCACAGGAGCTTGCTTTATCCAAAGGCTGGGAGTGAGGAGAAGCAGCCATTCTCCTGAGGTCTTGACATCAGCCTTGACTTTTGAGTGCCTCTGGGTGCTTGTGTACAGCTGGGTAGGAGAGAGCAGGATCTCGTGTTTCTGCTGGATTTTTAGGGTTCTTCATGAAGAGGATCTGCCCTGCACTGGGGACAGCCCAGCTCCCAGTAACTCACACTCCAGAGCTGCAGCAGCAGCAGCACTTCCCGGGCCGGCAATGCCGCGACTCTCCAGAGGATGTCAGCATCAGAGAGCTCTTCCCTACCTGGGAACGAGCCTGGCAGCGTGGGAGAGAGGAGGATGCAGCACAGCAGCCACCACTGCAGGCTGCTCTGGAGACTCAATGGTAGCCAGAGCCCGTTTGCTCACAGGAGCTCAGAACGAGCCTGTGCTGCTCAGGATGGAGAGACAGGAGGTGAGACACCATCACTCACCCCCAGGGATCACCTGCTCCTGGGGATCTGTGCCTCTGCACACCTGAGGGCACAGTTCTGTCCCCAGGTCACACACAGAGCTGCTGTGCCCATGCATCCAGAGGTGTGAGAACTCTTTACTAACCTTTGATCAGGGCTGGCAGTGGCCAGCACATATGAGCCAGGCATGGGAAGCTCAGCTGTGACTTGGCTTTATCCTCACAGGGCTCAGGATCCAAACTGCTCCCAGGCCACCCTGCTCCTGCCTGCTGTGCTGGAATGAGCTGGAGTTGCTGCTTTGTGTCTGCTCCAAGGGCTGGTGCCAGGGCTGTGCCCAGCACTCCCTGCCCTTGTCCCTTGGCTCTGGGGAACAACCCAGCTTTGGGCCAGGCGCCGGGGCGGCACCGAGACCAGGCAGAGCCTGAAAGGAAAGGAACAGCTCAGCCTCTCCTCAGCCTTTTCCAGTGGCCTTTTCTCAGCCATGCAGGGCTGCTCTGTCTGCCCTGTCGTCCTGGAAACTTCTGGGCAGGGAATTCTCAGGGCTTTGTGCCTTCCCTCCACAGCCACATCCATGCTGGCAGGCAGGCAGAGCTGGGATAGTGGTGGCTGCAAAGACACCCATGTGCTCATAGTGTAAAGTGATGTGGAGATGGGGGCACAGCACTTTTCTTAGCACATGTGGTGGTGTCTGGTACCAGAGACCCCCATTCACCCCCATCCCTATTCCCAAGGGCCAGGATTAGCCCTGCTGTCAGCCAGGAAATAATGGAAATGAGTATTTGCACTGAAGCTTAGACACAAATATTTATTAAGCACAATTCCCTCCACCCCTTCCCCTTGAGCTGTATTCATTTCTAATATATTAATCCATTTGGCAGATTATTTTTTAGAAAAAAAACAAGTACCTGTGGGTTGGAAATTCCCCATTAAAATGACATTAGCAAATGCACATGTAAAAAATAAATAAGCTCATACATTCAAGTATATGGCAAATAATACCTCAGTAATACCTCTGAAAGCTTAATGGTCAGGTTCCAGTTCACCATCTGGCTAAGAGCTGCACAGGCCTGAGCCTGCAGCTGGTCAGGTCACCATGATTGTTTTCTTCTTTTACAAATTCCAGCTTGGCTGGTAGGTAAGGGATGGGCAGCTGCTCCTCTCCCCTCTCCAGAGCTCTGCCCAGCCTTGGCCAAGCAGCAGGTGAGTGCTCCCAGGTAGCAGGTAAACTGCAGCTACCACTCCACATGGTCAGTGCAGGCAGGGTAAATGCCTCATGAGCAGCATCACTGGTCTAAAAATATCTCTCTGCTGGTTGGGAATGTTTCCATGGAACACATTTCAAATGGCAAGTGCTGATTTATTCTCTGCAGGAACGGCGTTGCTTCCGCACAACTCGGCGCTGGAGTTTCTGAAGTCCAGCATAGTGTCTGCTCAAGCAAAGGAAAAATACAGGTCCCTGCTACCCTCCTCCAGCTTTTCTAGCTGGTCCAAAAGGGGAAGGAATGACAGTAAATATGAGTTCCCAGCCAGCCCCCCAGGCTGGGGCTCTCCTGAGGCTCCAGTGGCTGCAGACAGGTGCACAGAACCAGAGTGCCTCACTGGGAGCAGCTCAGTGCTGGTTGGGGGAGGAACAAGAGGAGGGAAGTGCCATTGGCCTGAGCTGCTGTTGGACACAGAAGGAAGGAGGGATGAGCCATGAGCAGAAAGCTTTGCTGGCTGTTGAAGCAGGGCCCTGCCACACACAGGTTCTGTTTTGGACACCCTCACATCGGCTCAGTGGCACCAGGAGCTGTCCCTGTGTGCTGTGGGCTGAAAACTTGGGCAGAGACCTCTTTCCTCCTTCCCCCTGCCCAGGAACAGCCCCTGCCATGGGGCTGCAGTGGGCTCCAGAAATAACAAATCCCACTAAAGCTCAGAGTTAGAGAGGCTTTGCCCCTGCTCAGAGGGTCCTGCAGGGCTGCAGCTGGAAGCAGAGAATGTCCAGGGCTCTCCAGAGAGTCCTCAGCAAACCTAAAATACACACAGGTGTGTGGGACCAGGATGCAGCTGGGGTGGAGGAAGGTTTAAAGGACTTGGGCTCTTTTTCTCCTGTAGAAGGAACAAAGCTGAATGAGATGTTCCAGAGAAGGATCCAGAGCCATTTGTGTTGGGAAGACAGGAGGACTTCAAAATGGAAAAGGTGTTCTTCCCTTTCCCTGTTTAAATAAGAGTGTTGTGGAAATAAAAGACATCAAGGCTGGAGTTAACTACCCCTGTGGGCTCCTCCAAGTTCCTGGGGTTTTAGGTGATCAGCAAGGGGCTGCTAAAGTCTTCCAGGTGCTGTGCCCAGTGTTAAAGTGGCCGAGTGTCCTAAAAAAATCCCTTATTTAAAAACTGTCCCCCAGCCATTGGGCTCTCCCGTAGGAACACGATGGAGGTGCAGCTCCCGGGACAAGACTGGGAGCACAGGAGCACTCGGGCTTGAAACCACCTACTCTGTTTATCCTTTTTAAAAAACAAAATAAAGCTGAAACAACCCCCCCAGACCAAAGCCCAGTTCTTAGCTGGAACCAGGCCTCTGCTGCTCCTCCTCGGCCTCCTCCTGGGCTGAGGCCAAATCCACACGCTGCTCGTCCATGCGTTTGGCCTGGACACGCTGGATGAGGCTGAAAAAGTCTTCATCAGGCATGGTGGGGCCACGGGGGATGGAGTCTGGGGGGGCACAGCGCTGGTCATCGATCCTGGAGGACTGCAGGGGAGAGAGGGGCGTTAGCACCAGCACAGCCCTGCCTGGAGGAAGGGGCTGGAGCAGACGTGTCACAGCTCCCCCAGCCCTGTGCCCGTACCTGACACTTCATGAGCATGTTGAAGAACTCGTCCCCGGGCTCCTGGGCATCCCCCTCCACACGCAGGTGGCCCAAGTTGTTGTGGGTTATCCGCAGGCCCGGCAGGTTGCCCACGTTGGCACGTTGGTCGTCCAGGCGCCTGCTCTGGGAGCTGGCGATGAGATCGAAGAACTCCTCTGTCTGTGGAGATGCCATCAGGGTGGACTGTGCTGGGGGAGAGGAGCACAGGGCAAGGTCATTGCTCTGCCTGAGCAGCAGAGCTCAAATCCCCCTCCCCAACTCCTCTCCAACCCACAAACCCAGCAGGCAGCAGCGGGGGAATCGGGTGCCTTGATAAAGCAGAACCTCACACACCCACCTTGCATGGCGGGGTCCCCTGTGGGGCTCCCTGCCTGTGCTTTGCCAGCTCCTGGAGGCCACCAAAGGTGCCACCTCAGCCCAGGAGATCCAGTGGCCCCGGGCTGAAGCACTGCCTGCCTGTGATCCCTGCTGTGTCCAGCACTGCTGCTTTCACTCTGGTTTCCACCTGCACCAGGAGGCACAGGCAGAGCTGGGCAATCACAGGCGAGCAGAGTTCCTGGTGGCCCCTGTGGCTGTGACAGGCACCCACACAGTCCCAAGAGCTGGGAATAATTAGGCCATCAGCAAAGCCCAGGCCTGGCTGAGCCTCTCACCTGGCAGCACCTTCCCAGGCCCCCCAGAAATCTGGGCTGTTTGCTCAAGGAGAGGCACTGCCCAGCTGCAGGACCTGCATCAGCACCAGCAAAACACTCCTGGGCTCTGCTTCTCATCCCACAGAGCAGAGCCTGGGCTGTGGTGGGGTCCTAGTCCAGAACCAGTACATGTCACCTATCCACCACTGACCCTTTGGAGACATCTCTGGGCAGCGGTCCCTGGGAAGAGCCTGTTGGCTCCTGCAGCTGCTGGGTAGGGAAAGGATCCCAAACAACAGACACTGCACTTGGACGGGGACCAGCAAAGGAAAACTGAGAAATCCAGCCCAAGTGGTGTTACCTCCCCTGAGCATAAAACTCAGCCTGCTCCAAGCCTCCCGACACAAGTCCTTAGAGCCCCAGCTCATGGAGCTGCAGAAACGCAAGAAAATCTCAGTGCTGACGCAGGGATGAGTTTCCTCCAATTCAGCTCATAAAGAATCCTCAAAAATAACATGTCCAAAAGGCTCAGAGCCCAAATGAGCCAAAGAGAATGTGGGGCTGCTCGTGCATTCTTTATAAAGCTCTGCATTTTCAACCCTGTCTCCTAAATTACACAGCTGTTACAGCCAAATGCACTCGTGTGGCAGAAATGCATCTCTTGACAAAGCAATGCTCATTTCCACCTTATTTTTAGACCATAAAAACCCTCTCACCTCACAGCCAACCTGCCTTCCTGCCACAGCCTGATTTTCTCTGCTTCAGCCCCTGCCCTAGCACGTGCTCCCTGTGCTGTGGCTCTGGGAGCAGTGTCAGGGGTCTCCTCTCCTGTTTGCACTTCATATTCATTTGGAAACTGATGTTGAACAAATCCATCAGGTTAAATAACTAAATAAAATACCTAAATAAATATTAGGTTTGAGCCCTTTGTGCTGGTGATTAAGCGTGTGAGAGTGATCTGTGCATTTTAGAGCTTCTCCCCAGCTTGGGTTAAACAAAAGCCCTGAACACTGAAAAAGCCACGAAACCCAAGTGCAAACACAGCCCTTCCTTTCCTGCCCTATTTGTCAGGCGCCTTCCTCAATTTATCCCTGTCCTTCCTAGAGCTGAGCTGTTTGCCTGAGCAGCTTCCCACTGTTTATGCATCCTTCTGGCTCCTCTGTCCTCACACAGCACCTATCACCACCACATCCAAGAACAGTACAAAATCCAGAAGTTTTTCCTCCACGGCAACGCTATTACAAAAACTGGCAATATTTTTAACTTGCCTGAGAAAGCCTGACCTGTCACAGACCCCAGGTTCTCACAAAGCTCCCTCAGCAATGACTATCATCATCTTCCTCCTGGAGGTACTGGAAGTGGCACAAGTCCTTGTGCCAACCTCCCTGTTCAGAATCCAAGACCTAAAGACCCACACTGAAAAAATCCAAGTGCATTTTGCATTTCTCTCAGTAATTTACTCCCCAAACCTTAGCTCACATTCTCCAGCCTTTCCCTCAGCAACCATTTACATAAGAATGTTTTTTCTTTCCTTAAATAATGACAAAGATTGCCAAGGAGCTGCTAAAGTTCAGAGAGCTGAGGCTCAGGGAAAACATCACGGGATGCACGGCAAACCACAACAGCTGGGCACGCTGCAGGAGCAGCGTCACTCCCACAGGAACAGGGATTTGGGAACGCATCAGTGCTCACATATCCGCTCTCCCAGGGCAGGGACCCGCGTCGCAGCTGCCTCTGCAGCCTCGGCTGGGCACTCCTCCAGCGGGCAGCGCTGATCATCCATCCGGTTACTCTGGAACTTGCTCAACAGGTCAAAGAAACATTCCTCGTCCGAAGGGGTCCGGTTGATTTTCTGTGAAGAGAGAGGAGAGTCAGAATCAGAGTCAGAACACCCCAAGCAAGTCCCTGAGTCCAGTAGCTCCGTTCAGTGCAGCCTCAGGAATAACTGTGCCCTGTCCTGGTCTGTTCAGGCTCCTGGCTGTGCCCTGGGCATGCCAAGCCCCACAGACTGGAGCCTCCTTGGTCCCTCTGATCCCAGAGGTTTGGGCACTGCCACAGCCCGAATCCAAGCCTGTCGTGCAGCCACTGTCACTGCAGAGCAGCCAGAGGAACCTGGAGGCTGAATGGGAAAGGGGAAAAGAGACGGCATTCACCTGGCACTGCTCCCAGGGGAGATGCTGGGCTGGAAAGGGCTGGGCTCAGAGCAGGATGAGGGGAACTGTGCAGCCACTCTGGCTGAAGTGCTGCCCTGTGCCCAGCCAGGGCTCAGTCCAAGCTCAGGGTTTGTTTTTTCCACCAGCTAAATCCAACCTTCCCAGGCCACTGCCCCTCACACCCCAACGCTTCCCTTCGCTGCCCTGTCTCTTCAGCACAGCACTTGTAGTAGTCACTCCACTGAAAATGCCACAAAATTACAGTTTTTCAGGACAACAGTTCTTGCACAAGAGCCCCAAATGAGCACCTTGCACTGGACAGGGATATATTTAAGTTGTGCTGCAGGAGGCTCGCGTTGGAGGCAGTCTCTCTAAGCCGCTTCCAGCAGGGAGAGGGGGCTGTGTGTCCTGATCTGGAGCAGACAGAGCAGCAGGAACAACAGATCCTTCCAAGGACTCACTTGGAATGGGAGATAAAATTAGCCAGTGATAAGAGTGGCATCTGCCAGGCTTGGGGATATTCCATACACACTGAGCTGGTCCCACCAGCTGCTGGGAAAAAAGCCACTACAGAAAGCAACCAAAACCTCTTAGAACTGGGTCTACCTGTGCTATTTTCTAGCAGAGGTCCATCTGGGAAGGTGCACTGGATCCCTCCCGAGAGGCTGCACATTCCACCAGAGAGATGGAGAGGGCACAGCCAGACTTTCCAGCGGAGCAAGGGATTCCCTTGGCTGCTGATGAAGCAAAGTCCCTCTCCCAGCTCTGCTGGTGGCCACTCTGGGCAGCCTGGGAGCCCTCCCAATCCCACCAGAGTTCTTCCCATGGCAGGGGCAGGCAAAGCCCTTCATGGGAGCTCTGCAGTGGGGAGAAACTTGTGCTGACAGGGTTAAAGCCACAAGTTGGATTGGGTAAATGAAGGAAAACAATTTTCCTGTATGCTAAGCGAAGCAGATGAGATGCACTCAGCTTCTATTTAGGGCAGCGTCAAAATTAGCAGCAGGCCAGAGAGGAACATTGGCAATGTGGGAGCTGATCAGGGAGGGGAAAAACCCCTCTCACCTCCTGCCTGCCACGTGCTGATCCACTAATGGAGCCACAGCTCCAGTGGACCCTCTGAACCACCAACAGCTGCACTTCAGAAATCAAAGCTGGCTTGAGCTTGAACTAAGAGTGAACCACATCTCTCACAGCTCTGCTATGTTGGGTTGCGTGACCCAAATTTCAGGGTAGAGGAGGAAACCGGTTCATTCACACCGAGCCTCCCTCCCGCTCTTCCACGACTGCATGGAGTAAATCAGAGCAGTGCTGGATCCAGGGAGAAGTTCCAGCCTGTAGGAGCAGCCTGGCAGTGCATGGCCAGAGCCCCCAGCTCAGAGCTCCCCCTCTAAAGATACCAGATTCCCCCACAGCGCATCCTGCAGAGAGCCTGCAGTTTGGGGTGTCGGGATCCTGCTCCCAATGCACCTGGTAGAGAAAAGGATGCTCTGAATCAGTAGGAAGAGTAGTCAGAGCATGGAGGTGTGGGACAGCGCTGGCTGTGTGCCTGGGTACCTCCCAGTGGCACCTGAGGGGCAGGAGGTCAGTGCCCATGGGCCATGTCAGTGCTGACAGGGCTGTGCCAGCCCGGGATGGCCCACGGGCAGCCCCTGCGGGCACCAGGCTCCCTCCAGCCAAACCCTGCCCCAGGCCTGAACCTCTCTAATTAAAATACCCAAATATGACAAGGAACAGGAGTGCTGGGCTCCTTCCCTGCTAGGCTGCTCCCAGCCCCGAGGCAGGAGCTTCGAGGGCAGATGGAGGTGTGATCACACCCTGGGGCTCGCCATCTGCTCCCGAGCTGTGCACAGCCAGGGTCAGGAGCCTTCCCAGGAGCCAGGGCATCACCTCATGGGGCTGAGCAACAGCCCTGCCACAGCACAGACACACAGCCACATCCCCGAATGGCTCCTGGGCACCAGCTTCAGTTTCCAGCCCCGAGACCACTTCTCACCTCAACGCTGGTGTCCCTGTCTGGCCTCATCCTTCATCCTCTGCATCCACCACTGCAACTGCCCGAATTCTGCTAACTGTCATCTTCCTGTGGCAGCCAGACACTGTCACAAGGAGTAAAACCAACCCCATCTGCCCGGGGCAGAGGGATCCGGGAGCTGCTGGCACTGTAGAGATCACCCCAGGGCGGATTTGGATGCAAACACACTTGCCCTTGGCAGGGGCACAGAGACACTCCCACCTCTGCCCATACAGGGACAAGGACAAGTGTGGAGCTTCTGCTCCTGCTCCCTGACCTTGGGCAGGACAAGGATGGCACCATGCCAAGCAGGTGAAGGTCCCACTTACAAGGGTCACAGCTCTGCTCACATTTTCTGTGAGGGGCAGGGAGCAGGACTCCCTCTCCTCACACTGGAAGGCATCCAGGCTTTTGCACACATTCCCTTGCTGGTAGAGGAACAGGCTGTTGAACCTGCCTGGGTGGATTCAGGATGTGTAAAACCACAGCCGAGGTGTTGGAAAGGCAGCAAAAAGCAGCTGCAGGGAGTGACAGCTGCCTGCTCTCCCCTCTCCCTGCAGGCTGGGACCATCAGCTCCTCAGGAGCCCCAAGCCAGGTCATTACACCTCGTGGAAAAGCACAAATCCACCTATTTTCCTCTCTGATAAACTCTCACACCAAACAAAACCTGTCACAGTTTTGGGCTGAGAAGGTCCTGGGCTGCTCAGCTCCGCCTCAGAGGCACAGGACACGGAGCAGCATTTCCTGTGGAAATCCCTCAGTCTGACCACTCCAGATGTGCAGGTGAGGCAAAACAAAGTCAGAACTGACTCCTGTGCCTCACCGCCCTGGCCATTTTCACTCAGATTCAGGAAAGCCACTAAACAAAGGCAGAAAGCCTCACTGCAAGAACTAAACCACTTCCCAGCTCCCAACACCTGAAGCCACAGCCCACAGATGCCCTGCAGGGCTTCCACCTCGGACCCACTGCCCACCCGGGACTCTGCAGAGAACCTTTCTCAGACACCTTCCCACTGCCAAGCTCCATCCTGGCATCAGCACCCTGTCCTTATCTCTCTGTGGCACCTGAGCAACCCAGACCCCCAGCCAGCCCCAGCTGTGCCCCCCACTGCACCAACATCTGCTGCCAGAGATGCCCTCACCCCAACGCTCTGATGGTGGCTTCTCCCACAGCTTCCTGCTGCCCCCACAGCAGTTTGGGGTGCAGCTCTTCCTACAGCACTGCTGAGCCACACCAAACCTGTCAGATCTGCTCTGGGACAGCACCCCAGAGGCCCCCAAGCACCAGTGCAGGTATTTCTGTGCTGGCCAAGTCATGGCACATCCCTCAGCAATTCCATGGTTATTCAAACATGGGTGGAATGTCCCCTTCGAAGGGAGCTGCACCACCAAACCAAACCACAGACACCCAAGAGCCACCCAAAGGGCCAAACCTTGTCCCTCTGTCAGAGCAGCTTCTCTCACAGCTGGTGTCCCCAGGGCAGTGACCTGCCTTTGGCTCCTCTCCTCCAGGCTCAGCTTCTTGCAGACCTGACCCAATGCAGGATGGAGCCGTCAGGCTCAAGGGCTGCTCACTCCAGCTTTGTCCAGCCCTGCCAGGGGACAGCCAGTTGGGACCCAGGGGTGGATGGACCGTGGGGGTCTGGTACAGCAGATCCAGCTCAGGAGCTGCTGCCTGGTGGTGTCTGGTGAGTGCCCAGATCAGGGATGAGCGGGGAGGGTGGCAGGCTCAGGGGTAGCACAGCAATTGTCACTGTCATCCCCTCAGAGCGCACTGCCTCGGCATTTCAATGTGCCCACCACAATTCCACCTGATTTCAGGAAGGACACAACCTGGAGATGAAGTGACCTGACCACGTCCCACAGTAATAGAGCTGGGACAGGACCCAGCAATCATTCCCCAGGACCAAGTTCTCCCCTGTGGACAGTCCTTGGAAATCTGTGCCTTTGTCCACACGGGCACTTACCTTCCCCAAGCCTGGCACTCACCCATCCCCACACATCTGTGCCCACGTGCCCTGCCCCATCTGCCTCTCCCCCATGAACCAGACACTGCTCCTTACCTCTGCTCTTTCCAAGGCAGCCAACCTCAAAATCTCCAGGCAGGAGCAGGGCTGGTGCTGCTGGTGACCACCAGTGCCAGGAGCACCTCATCCAGGGCTATCTGTCAGTCCCCTGCACGCAGCTTTTCTTTATCCTGCATCACCCCATACCTCACCCCGGGGGCTGCACTTCTGGCACAGCCACAACCTCAAACCCCGAAAACATCAGGCACTGAACTTCCCAAGCTCACCTGGAGAAAGGCACCGAGAGGGAGGTTTGCAGAGAGGCAAGCGGGGGCTGGAGGAGAGGAGTGGAAGGAAATCCCCGGCTGAAATCCACAGCCTGTTTCACCAGGAGGTGAAATGCCTGGAGAATCGTCCCCGTGCTCCGGAGTGGGGCTGTCCCTGTCCCCAGCCACCAGCTCCTGAGCTGGACTCTGCACTCCTGGTCAGCTTCAGAGGCAGCAGAGCTGTAAAACCCGCCCGGTTTTTGCTCAGGACATCACTTCCCTTTCTGTGCCAATCCTGGGCAGCCCTGCCACGCTCCCCCCACAAGGCAGGGCTGGTGACAGACACCCCATGTCCGCCCCCCGAGCACGGCCGGGCTCAGGGACCCACCGCCCCCCCTCTGCTGTGAGACAGCACACCCGGAGCAGCCTGAGCACCAATACAGCTGCAACAACATCAATAACAAAAAGTTCACACCGGAGCTACCTGAAAACTTTAAACCCCCGAGCACACACACGGCACATCCCGGCCTGAGCGAATCCTCTGTGTCTCCGAATCCACCTCCTCCCGAAGCAGCCTCTCATTTCAGAGAAAGAAGAAAACACAACCCAACCCCGAGTTTCCCCCACTGACCTCAGCTCCTGCCGGGGCTCCGGCTCTCACATGTCCGCGGGCAGGAGCGCTGCCGGCAATGGATGCTCCAGCTGCCCGAGGCTCTCCCAGCCCTTCCCTTCCAAACGCGATGTATTTGTGCCGAGCGATGTGAATGAAGAACGTCTCCGGCTCCAGTGACCCGCTGGGTGCGAGCCGAGGTTTAAAGCGACAGCCCCGCTGCCACCTCCTCCTCCCGGAGCCGCTGCGTGCCCTGGCACGATGTGGGGAGGGCTCCAGAGAATGCTCCTCTCTCCCCTCACCTCGCTGCCACGATCCTCCCGTTATTAGATGATGCTCTTAAACACACAGTGCAGCTACGTGAATATTTAGCTTTCCTTCCACCTCCTCACCTCCCACCCGCCACACTCACTTTACCTTAAAAATAGATCGGGATCGATTCTCCCAAACTACATCTGCAAACACGCTCGGCTCCGCAGCAAACGCTCTGTGCACGCACAGACACACTCTGATCGTTTGGATTTAAAGCACCGAAATACTGAAGGACCATTTTTAGCTCCTGATAGTCCTCCTGCTCCTCGTATTATTCGATATGTGTGGTTTTTTTTGTCTTATTGCAAGAGCCGAGGCTGCTCAGCCATAAGCATCTCTTGATTTAAATGTAACACTGCTCGACAGAGGGAAATTTCTAATTGCAACAGGGTTTTAAAGAGGGAAAGATGGAAATGCCACGCAGCCAAAGAGCTGCTCTTACCTCACGTTTGTGAAATGGGAATTACTGACAGTGAAATGGGGCACTGGGAAGAAAAGCACTTTTCCAAAGGGGCAAAATGGGAACAGAGTCCCACTGGCACTCTCGGCTCTCTGTCCACATTTGTCCTTCATTCTCATCTTTCACTGCAAAAGTAGGAAATCTCTTTAACCTGAACAAAAAAAATGCAGCTTTGGGGAACTGCCTGTGCTATTCCACACCAGCAAATTCATTTCCAGGAGTCAAACAGAGAATTTCCAGAGAAAGATGGAAACTGTGTGGGACCTGAGATCAGGACTCGTGGCTCAGTACCTGGCCCTGACTGAAGAGGAAAAGAAGGGCTGAGGGAGGGCAGGGCACAGGCACAGCCCCTGTGAGCTCAGTGCTGGTGCTGCAGCCCTGTCCCCACTGGGGCTGAGATCATGGCTAGAGAGGGGTAACAGGAAAATGAACCAGGACAGGCACTCTGCCCCTGATCTGAAGAGCTGAGCCATCTTTGGAGAGCTCTGAAAGGGAGAATCTGCAGCTGCTATAGGGGAAAATGCAGAAAATCTGTATAACAGAGGGGCAGAGCCCACACACAGGAGGTCGGCGCTTGGAACAACATGAGGAAACGACATTTTCCCTCCGAGTTTAGGATGCAGCAAAGAAGAATGAGTGAGACATCTGTGATCTGCAGAGACACCACCTACAACGTCAGGTTGGAGCTCAGGGAGCGGAGCGTGCCCTGGGCACACGTGTGCCCTGCACTGGGCTGTGCCCAGCCCTGGCACAGCCCATCCACACCCTGCCCAGGCCCAGGACGTGCACACTCTTCCTTTGGAGCACAAAATTATCACCCTCACTTGGACAGTTTTCAAAGATTTCTCTCCCTTTAAACAACTCGCCCACTCATCCCTATAAACGCCGGTGCTAAAAGCTGGTTCTGTTGTTAAGATTTCAAATAACTCGGGTTTTATTGTTCCAAACAAAATCAAAATAACTCACCCACGCTCCCTCCTTCTGAAATACAGTGAGTGCTGACCTGTTGGGACCATGCCCTGCTGCCACACACGGCTCCAGCACAGGCCTGTGGCTCAGCAGCAGGGGACAATATCATTTCTGATTGCATTTGGAGGGAGCCTGGGGGTGTCTGGCTGAAGTGTTACTGATACCACTGCTGCTTGCAGTGCTGATCTGACTGTCTGGAAGTCACTGTGACCAGACTGGGCCACTGTGTGTCACAATCACATTAATATGGGATTTACACTTTTCCTTCAGCTATGCAACAACCTGTCCTGAAATCACAGCTCAGTCCAGCCCTCACTGCTGAGACCAGTGGGAATTACTCCTGGGTTCTCTTCTGACTATTCAAACAGTCCTCTGCAGTTAATGTAGCAACTTTTCCATGTGGATTTTGACAGCATTTACCATGCCAGGTGAATTTTACCATGCCTGGTTTCTCTGGCACTATTTAACAGAAACATGCCAGGATTTAGCACCTGGAGCTTGTTTTACTCACCAAGGACACAAGGCAGAAGCATTCTCACTCCAGTCAGTCTCTGCAGAAGGTGAGTGGCTACAGAGATCAGTTTGGCCCATCAAAAACCTGGGAGATCCCTTAAACACCAAAACTGGGAGTGAACCTGAACTACTGCTTGGAACAACTCAGGCTGGAGGTGAATGACAACAAGCAGTAAGTTTTTGGGGTGTAGTTCTCACCAGGGCTGTGGTACCTGGCTGTGCAAACCAACACACACCTAAGCAGCAAAACACAGTTTTGGCTACAACTCATGGCAGTGATTGACTCTGCACTTGGAGAGGGGTGGAACCAGGACCTGGCTCAGCCCTGGAGTCTCAGCTGAGCAGCACTAATTTGCTAAACTGAAATAACTCAGTTGCTTGAAAGGGTATAACCCATATTCCTGATTAATTAGCACAAGGTTAATATATAGAGCACTTTCTCTATCCACCTCCCCACTCCAAGCCCCATGGAGCAGGGCAGGTGAGCTTCTCTTTGGTGATGGAGACAATCCAGTGCTCCAGCTGCAGAGATGCCCTGCTCTCCCCATCCTTGCACACCCTGCACCTCACATTGGAACCTCCTGACAGTTTGCTTTGAAAACGCTTTGCAAAAAAAGCCTGTTCGTCTCTGGATTGCCAAAATTGTGCTGCTTTCTTGAATCAGACTTTTATTTAGACACCTACTTGCTCTGAGCACAGGGAGGTTTTTAAGAAGGAGCTGAGCAGCTGCAGCACCTTCCTCAGGCATGGTGGGGATGGGGGAAGTTGATCGTGGAGCTGTGCACACCCATCCACATCAGCACCCATAACACATCCAGCCTGCACATAAACACCCCTGGCTCAGAAACGCCCAGATCTTAATTATTATTTACTCACACCCCAGGAATGCCTGAAGGCTGCGTTCGAGATCAAGGCTTTGTTGTGCAAGGCACCCCACAAAACACGAAATCCTGGCCCTGCTGGGGCAGGGAGGGCTCCTGGGGCTGGTACCTGTGGGTTTGCCACTGCAGCCATGGTCTGCCTGACCTGCTCAGGAGAGTTGAAACAGGCAAGACAAAAATCACATGCAAAGGCAGGAGCAGCTTCTCCTATCAGCCAAAAGCATCTCCTGCTCTGGGTACTGCAAAGGGCAGGATGAAACTACACCCTGCTTGGGGTTTGCTCCACATGACACTGCTTAGAGAACACTGGGATTCAAGTGGCTTTAGACACAGGCAAAAAATCCTCCTGGGACTTTCCTGCAGGTGCCAGGGGAATGGCACCTCCTGCAGCCAGGCACACTCAGTGCTGGCTCTCCAGACAGGGCTGCATCGATTGCTCTTCAATGAGCACTGCAGGGAGCTGGAGCTTCCCCTGGGGCACAAACAGCACGATCCAGGATGGAAAAGTTGGATCCATGG
Source organism: Rhabdornis inornatus (assembly GCA_013397075.1). Lineage (NCBI taxonomy): Eukaryota > Metazoa > Chordata > Aves > Passeriformes > Rhabdornithidae > Rhabdornis > Rhabdornis inornatus. The sequence continues at coordinate 590,331 of VWZS01007831.1, forward strand.
GATGGTTTGGGGCCCTGCTCTAATTGCACATCTCCCCAGGGACCTCTCCAGCCATCCCTGCACTCGGAGCTCTTCACTAGGCTCAGATCTGCCAGGGCTTCTGGGGCCACACAGGGAATGGGAACGAGCTGGGGGCTCTGAAAAACCATTATTTGAACTTTTTTAGATTAATTGGTGTTAACTGCCTAGGGAGGCTTAAAAATAGCACTGCTAATGGGAAATGTGGATGCTGAAGGTGAGGTGTGAGCAGAGGCCAGGTTAACCTGAGTCAGGCTGTGCCCAGCCTGCAGCCAGTGCCAAAACCAGGGACACTTTCTGTCCAGCTGGGAATTGCTGCCTGCACCTCTAATTCTGCCCCTCCTCAGCTGCCTTCACACTCACCTGGGAACAGGGGGAACCTTCCTGCTGCCACGGCAGGTTTTACCAGGAGAGTTCCAAGAAACAGCCCTTAAACCTTCCCGGGATTTATGGATTCCCATCCTTCTCCTGCAGCCAAAGAGGACCCTCAGCCAGCTCCAGAGAGCCTCAGTTTCCTGTACCCTAAGTACAGAGAAACCCCAAAGCCACCCTAAATCCAGAGAGGACTTCATTGTTGGGACAGTGTCTACCCAAAAGCAGTGACTTCAGAACAACCCATCCCCTGAGGAGGTCACTGCCTGTCACTGCCTCCTGGAACCCTCCTCCCTGAGCACAAACTCCAGGGATGGAGCTGCCTGGTGCCAGTGAAGGCAGCAGGGTGGGCTCTGGGCAGGATGCCCCAGGGGCTGCTCTCTGCGGGTGATTTGGGCTCCCCAAAGCTGGGCTATAACAGACAAAATCCAAACCTGCCCCAAGGCTGTGCTGTGTTTGTGTCCCTTGGGGGAGCCTCAAGCTCTGCCCAGCAGCTGAAACAGCCACAATCAAAGATAAGGCTCAGACAGAGCTGGGCTGGTTACACAGCTCTGGCCTTCAGTGAAACCCAGAAAACATTACATTAGCATGCATTTCCTGGTTTTAAATGTAATTTTCATAAAGAGAAACACAAGTTATTGGTACTGAAAGGATTCTCTAGATAGCCCCAGCAAACACAGCCAGACCATGATCCGTTCCCAGCACAGGGACCTGCTGGATCCATCCATGCCAGAAAACATGGATTTCTGGGAGCTGGGGATGGTTGTGCAAGGAAATCAAACACAGCCCCAAGCCACCAGAGGCCCCCTTGTCATCTGATGTCACCCCAGCTCCTGGGATTTAAGCCCAGTTAGGCTGATTTACATCCAAAAAGAACCTGGGCTATGATATTTTTTTAAGCTCTTCTGCCATGTGAAATTTAATAAATACCAGAGGCCAGAACTGTGAAGGTACAAAATGCCCCAGGCACAGTAGAGACCCGAGAAAGGAATGAGAAGTTCCAGATTTTGAGAGAAATCAAACATTTGGAGGTTTATCACCCTGGGTTTGGCTTCAATTCATCCCTTTTTTTTTCAGTGCTGTTCTCTTTAAAGTGACAGTTTCTAGGAAATTGTGAGTGTAACATCTCTTTTACTGTCTCATCCCACTTGATGGCTGACAGTTTGCCGGGAGAAAAGGTTGTGCAAGGAGGAAAGCAGACCTCAATTATGGCTTCAAAGTGCCAATAACTGCAAACTCAGTTACAATGAGTCAAGGGGAGAAGAATGGATTTGGGGAGCTTGGTTTGTCACCCTCAGCCTGGGTCACTGACCTTCAGACCTCTACCACGAGTCTGCTGGGTGACCTTGGACAACCAGCTCAGCTTTCCTTCCTTCCTAGAGCAGATTTCTCTGGTAGAGGCTTTTTCTTACAGTTTCCAAGCTCCAGGGCTGGCCTCCACATGCAGCCAGTTAAGGATGGAATTAAAGTCCCTGATCCTCAACCTGAGGGAGCAGAGAAACATCCAGACCCTGGGTGTCCTTGGTGTCACCCCTGCAGGTGCCAGGGCTTGGACACCCTCCTGGCACAGCCCAGGGTTCTTCCCCCGTGTGTGTGGCTGATGCACAGGCACAGGCTTGTACAAATCCTGTCTCCCATCTCCCTGCACACAGCTCAGCTTTGATCCACAGCCTGACCTCAGCTGGGAGGAGAAAAAAAAACAGGGAAAACACAGCAAGAGGGTGTGCAAGGAACAGAAATATCCCAAAGACAGGGAGATCAGGGACACTGATCCCTGCAGCCCACACAGACACTGCCCTGCCAACACCAGCCCTGTCCCAGGGAGCACATGGAATTTTCCTGCCTTCTCAGGGAGGGTCATTCCCAAATTCAATCCCCTATGAAGTGTTTTAGCCCTTGGTCACCACATCCAGTCATTCCCCAGGCACGACACTCACCTGCAGCAGAGCCAGCTCTGCCCTGCCTCCCTCTCACACAGGCTCATTGGATAATTACAGAGAAAACCAAGGCAAATCCCAATTTTAATGCCATTATAAAACAGAGAGGGGGAATTCATTACCTGGCAGCTGTTAATATTCAAGGAAGAAACTGATAATTTGCCTCTGAGGCAACGAATGCAGCAGAGGCAGCACAAGCCAGAAAACGCTGCTGCCTCCCCCCACCTCTGTGCTGCCACTTTTTGCAGAGGTTTTCTATCCCCACGTTTATTTCCCTGCCTCCCATGACCAAAGTCCCACTGAAGAATTACTGTCAGGGCTCTGCAGAACTCCTGAGAGCCTTGGCTCTGGCTCTGCTGCACCTCCAGATTTGGGAGAGCAGCTCTTACACCTCTCCTGGTTTGTGCAGCATCTGTGCAAGGAGCCCACCTGAGCCAGAAAACAGGAGATAAAAATGACCCTACAGCTTAACAAAGAAACTCAGAGAGAAAGACAGGTCAGACAATTTAAGATGACTGGGGAGACATCCCTGACTGCTCCTCCTGACAGCCCAAATCCCTGCAAGAGCCTCCCCATACCTGTCAGGCACCAGCTCTCCAGGTTTTCCTGCACATCCTGCCTCCAGCCAGGAACCAGCACAGCCTCCCTGCCCCGAGCACTTTGCAAGGTCCCAGCAGCTGAACAGGAAGATAAAGCACTCCAAGAACAAGCCACAGCTCCGTGTTTACCTGCTCACTTCCAAGAGGACTGACACCACCACAGCAGCCTCCAGGTGTCATAGGAACAGTCTTAAATTTAGCAGCAGCTGCCTTTCCTCTCTCCCTGGCTCTGGCTTCTCCCTTCCTCTCCACTCCCTGGATCTCAGAGCACGTTTACACCAGAAAGTCTGACCAGCACTAATGGTATAATTACACCCCTGCAGCTGAGCAAACGTGGAGGCTGTGGGATGAAGGAGGGTGTGATGTGCACTGCCCCTGCGTTGTGGGATTCACACATCAGGGAGGTGAAGCAGGGACCAACCTGATGTTAAAACAGAAGGAAACTGCACAGGCACCACAGAGCAGCAAAGGCTGCCTGGTGTAAACCCCACGTTCCAGCTCCAGAGGGAACTGGGGAAGTATCAATCTCCCCCCAAATAAGACAAGGCAAGCAGGGAAATGGGGCCAGAAACCCCCAGGGCTGACACAGCCCTGCACCCCAGCATCCACCCAGCCCATTCTGCAGTTCCCAGAGAAGTCACAGGGGATGGATGGGGACACCTGACAGCCAAAAGCTGCCTGGACAAACCCTGATTCAGCAGGGACAGATCTGCTCCCTGCCACCACCCCCAGAGCTGACCCTCAGAGGGTCAACCACGAGCATCCTGCAACCCAACAATCCCCCAATAAATCCTGAGACAGAAAACCATCAAAAGCTCTGGCAACCTGCCTCTGGGATGGGGATGTATGACCTACAAAAAAATTCCTTTTTTTTATGGTTGCTTCTCACTGTAATCATAAAAAAGGCCTTATAAAAACATTCGTCCCAGGGAATGTTTGGCAAGTGCCTGAAAATTGTTCAGTGTACATCAGCAACCCATCCCTGCAAGTTGTCACTGCAATCCAACACAGCTCCTCTTTCCCTTGACTATAAATGGGCTTGGCTGAGGACAGGGTGAGGGTCTGGAGAGTGAGGAATCACACCTTGGGAAAGTGCAGAGGATCAGGACCATTTCCAGAGCACACACCCAGACAGGGCTGGGTTTCATCCTTACCTCACTCCATGGGTTTTGCTCCAGCTGTTGGACCTTGACAATGAAGTGTTTTAGCCCTTGAACTCTGGCTCATGCTCAGCCTCATGGACCTCAAAGACTTCTGACCTTAAACCAGAACTGGGGCAGGCCCCCAGGAAGTTTTTCGAGAATACACAGCCCCTTCCTTCCACGGGCCCTCTCCTTTTTGCACAGAGGAGGGTGAGGGACACAACCTCTGATATTTCTGAAGTGTTAGAAAAATCCCATCCTTCCAGTAACCTTCTAATAATCCCCTAAAACACATCTGCTACCAAGTCAAAGCCAAGCTGGAGCATTCTGACCTTCACCACAGTGGAGAGAGGGGTTAAATTTATGAGCAAGCCTTTGATGTTCTGCAAGTTTCACGTAGTCCAAAACCTCTGCTTTGATGTTCTTTTAAAAACAGAGGAAACTCAGAAGGTGTGCACTGCACGAGTCCCAGGGAGGGATTTGGAGGGACTTGGAATTGGCTGCCCACAGCTGCAGGCACAGGGACAGAGCTTTAATGCAGCCACTTTTGCTCAGGGCTCTGCTGCAACAGAGCAAAAACGTGACCAAAAGCACCTCACCTTCATCAGATTCTCCCAGAACAAATCTTCTTTTGCTGTGAAGAACCAGGCACTCACAGCCCTGAGTATCCCCATGGGAGCTGCACACACACCTGGGCTCACAGGTGAACCCCAGACCTGGTCCTTCTCCTTCTAGCGACCACCAGCCATGGCTGGGAAATTCCCCCACTTCAGGGGGCCCTGGGAAGGGTAAGGAAACCTCTCTCTGCCCCAGCAGGGTCAGGACCCTCCTGCATGAGCATCCCATTCAACAGCAGCCTCTTTGCACAGCGAGGTGTGAGGTGCAGGGGGGACCTGCCACGCTCTCCTACCTTCCGCAGCACCTGGGCCATGGCTTCTCCCATCCATGCCAGCATTCCCACGGCTTTTCCCGCAGGCTGAGCCCTCCTTTCAGGGCCTGACAGAGCTGCCAGAAGGGACAGGCTCCTCTCCATCCCCTGCTCACTTCACTTTGCCCTGCCTCCCCCTCCCCTCCCCTCCGCCGCCTCCTCCCATGGGGAGTTTCCCAGCAGCTCGGTAATTAGCAGCATCATCACCAATGCTAATAACAACCACCACGGGCTCCTGCCATCCCAAGCTCAAACAACTTTACAGCCATCATCACGCCTCTGTAACCTCCCCGGGGGAGGCAGGAGAGCAGCATTACCCCATCACACACCATGGGGAACAGCGAGGTAAACAACAGCCAGGGGATGGGTGGTGAATCCAGGAGCTCTGAGTCAGGCACATCACCCCCAGGACCTCCCCATCCTGCATCTCCCTGGCTGCAGAAACCCCTCGGGATGGAGCTCAGGGGTTGTGCTGACAGCAGGGCTTATCCAGAGGTCACATCACATCACCTGGCAGTCCTGGGATGAGTTTTTTCCCTGCTCAAAGTCTGGGTTTTCCTCTGCCATAGGACAGCAGGGATTGTGGCACCTCAGATCAACCTTTAGAGATCACCTCTCACTAAGGACTCACCGTTTACCAAGGGATTAAAGAGAATTTTTGCTTTTTTCCTTGCAAAATGAGGAATCTGGGGGAGTTGTCTGAACAGCCTGATTAGGAAAAGCTCCTCTCCCATTGAGGTGGGATTTGCTGCCTTGGATTACAAAGGCTCCCATGGATGGAATTGCAGCTTTTCAACTCCCCTAGGACAGCAGAACACAGTGGGGTTGCTTTGCTCATGGCAAAACCCACAGGACAATGCTGACTTTAAACACCCTGAGGTCTGGCCCATGCTGGCAAAGCTGGGAGCACCAGCACAGCAAAGCTCCCCTGAAGTGACCCTGCTGTGTCCCCTAGAGCCACCACAGAGCCCTCTGGCCTCTCCCCAAACCCCAGCAGCCCTGCCAAGGGGTCACCAGTGGTTGGCAAAGCCCCACAGAGCCTTTTTTTCAGACACAGCACATGGCTCCACAGCTACACTCCTAAGGAATGCTTTTCCCAGCTCTTGATGGAGCGTGGCTTTTGTTTGGTCTCTGGCTGAATGTCTGTGTTAAAAATACAAGGCTATTTCTGGCAGAAGTGTTTTTTTTCTCTCTTTGTATTGCCTTGTGTGCCCCCATGCTGCTGTCTCCTCTCTGGCTCAGATGAGCTTTTTGTTTTCCCTCTCAATGATCATGTTTGCACCGGTGAGCTGTAGGAAATGTTTTTCCCAGCAGCAGACCATTTCCACGAGCACAGTTGGGAACGAAGAATGAGCTCAGAGAGGTCTAAAAAAAAAAACAATAAAAAAACAACCCAGCTGGTGTAAAAATTCAGTCTCCAGTGGTCAGAGAACTGAAAATCAGAAATGTCTGTGGTAAAAAAAGGGATGTGTCAACACACTCATGCACACAGGTACAGCAGGATATGTTCTCCCCATGATCCACAGATGAGGAACAAAGGACTCAGAGCCAGAAACACCTTCAAGCATCCCCACTGCACAGCCAGGCTTCATCCCAAACTCTGCAGCTCTGACTCCTCCTTAGCCAGCATGAAAATATTTAATTTTGCTTTTTCTTAAATGCCAAGGAAGTAAAAAAAAATAGGCCTATCTTTTCTGGCTTGGATTTATTCCATCTGGAATCTCTGCATGATCACAGAACTGTGATAGTGTGTTAGAGCACAAACCTAAATACTTCCAAGCACCCATGAGATCATTGATCTTTCCTGTTACACTCGTCTCTCCTGGCAACAAGCTGAGGATTTGGGGCTTTCTCACTTGAAATCACTGAGTTCAAACACCTCCAAGCCCCCTCCCACGATCCAGAAACGTGCCACCATTGTGGGTGTGAGCCCTGCTTCCAGGGCTGGGAACAAACCCAGCACAGCTGCAGGAAAGCTCCCCAGTATTTGTGTTTGCCATGTGTCACAACAAACATCAACACAAGCGGAAGGGAACGGCCCAAAACCAGAACTGTCAGGTTAAAAACAGCTAAAAGGCATCTGGGGAGCTTCCCAGGACATGGATCCTCACCATCCTCCAGGGAGCCAAGCACAGACTGATCAGAGCTCCAGGACCAGCACAGGACCACACAGGACCAGTAACCTGGAAATCACCAACATCAGGGCCAGCTCTTGAGGAAATGAGCTCCACCTGTGCTGCTTCCAAAGAAAAGCTCCTGGATGATGATTTCTACCATCTCTGATGAACTCTAGGAGACCACTCTGATCAGAACACGAGGTAGAACATCTACAGTCCCACATTTGGCAAAGGCAACCAGCACCAAAGACTTGGCAAAGGCTCTGGTTTCTGAAGGCACCAATCCCACTCCTCATGAACCCCAGGAGCTGATCAATTCAAGCTCCACCAAGCACCCAAACTGCTGTGCTTTTCTGGAATTCAAATCCTGACAATCCCAAACTCTGCTAAACTCTAGACCCCTGCCCCTCAAGAGAAGGTTATAAATGTCACCACTGAGGGTCAATCCCTCACAGACCAGTTTGTGATGGAGACTGGTACCACTGCTCTGCTAAAAGGACACTGATGCTGAGGCTCAAAAAGGCAAAAGGATTTGCCAACAAACAGAGCACAGCTACAGAATCTGTCTTCCAGCCAGAAGTCCCCACTGCCACCCCCACACCCAGCTGGAAATGAGGTAAAAACAAACATGAGAAACTCCCAGACCAGCATTGGAGATGAAAACCATCTTCCTACCGACTGTGGCACCTGGACTCGCCCTTCCCCAGCATCCAGAGGGGATGCACCTGGTCCCTGGGCTTTCCTTTCGGAGCTGGACTGGTGCTCCCGGAATTTCTTCCTTCTCAAAGGTAACGACAAGAACTCTTTTCCTGAGATCTTCAGCTCTCCCACGTGGTGGCTGTCCCCATTCTGGTCCTTGGGAAAGCAAGAAACAGTCACTGCAGCAATTGCCTGGCTCAGGTTTTTGTGGAGCTGTCTTGGCTCCTACCCACAGAGCAGGAGAGGCACAGGAGCTCAGCTCATGTGGGGCTGGTGCTCAGTGCTCCCAAACACAGAAATACAGGATTGTCATCCCAGGTGAGGGGAAATGGAGGGGACAGAGATCCCAAAGAGGATTAGTGATAACAAGGGAGAGATTCATTGCCATGTTGATGGCACCAGCACAGCCAGGCCAGTGTCCACATGTTAAAAAGCAGCCAAGTGAATGAAAATGAGAACTAGAAAGTGCCTTGCAGTGCCTTGGTTGGAGGTCTCACACTGCTCAGTGCATGACAACAGGAGAGATGACTCAATTACAGCACGTAAGCACCTTCAGGGTGAAAGCCAGCATGTGAGAAAGAGATTTCAGTCTGGTACACAAAGGAATAAACAAGAGGCTAAGAGATAAAACCAGAGGAGATCAAGTGAAGGAGTGAGAGACACACTGGGGAGAGCAGGGTGAGCAGGAGCAGCATTCCTGCACTGTGCTGGAGCTTCAGGACCAGGCTGGGTATTCCCTGTGCCCCAACACACAGCTCTGTGCAGAGGCATGGACAGGAGCTGCTGGAAGTGTGGTTACAGGGGGGCTTTGAAGGCAAAGGAGAAGGAAAAGGCATTTCTGGCAGAGGCAGCACAGAGAGGATGCTGGAGAGGTCACAGCTCACTCCATGGGTTTACTCCTCACTCCCAGCACAGCACAAAGCAAAGGAGCCTCTCCCAGGGCTGCAACCCCCCCTGTGAGCCACAGTGGGACAGAGCAGAGGAATTGGAATTAATCCAGAACACTCCCTGTAGGAGATCTGAGCTCACCCCCTCCCAAGGACACTGCAGGGGGACACGAGTGCTCACACCTGACCCCACAGCTCCTGCCTGCTCCACCCTCCCCATGGCACCCTGAAATCCATAACCCTGCCTGAACTATTGAGTGGTGTGCAGCTTTTACAGCAAAGAGCAGCAAACCACAGCACGAACAGCAAGTCACACATCAGCCAAGCCCCTGGCCAGCCCTCAGGGCTGTGCTGCTCTGATGAGGACTCAGCCAATGTCCCCTGACCTTGGGCACTGCTGTCCCTGCCATCCCAGACATGGAGTCACGTTGGTGAGAGCAGGCAGGAGCCAAAACAGCCAAGGGGCACTGGGAGAATTGATAAAAATACATCAGGACATTTGGAATTTATTTTCCAAAGAGAGTTAATTCAGGGAGGAGCTTTTGCCTGGCCTTCCCAGTGTTTACTGGGATTTTTAGGTACCTAAATGTTTTCTCAAGCCTGAGGTTGTTTCCCATTGACCGTGTGCACCCACCTGCAGCTTGGGTGAGCTTTTTCTCTCTGTGACAGTTCTGTAAAGAGGAAATGCCCCCTGGGACACTCAGGAAAGCCTAGAAAGCACTGGGTGAATGTGAATGATTTGTGCCAAAAACATTCCAAAAAGGCAGAATGGCTGCAGGCCTGGCCACCTCCTCTGGGAACGGGCAGGGCTGAGCCCTCAGCAGCACCTGCAGGATTTTCTGAGACTGAAATGTTCCCTGTGGCTGGAAGGGCTCAGTGCCCCCAAGTGCTGCAGGAACAGCCCTGGGGACACAGAAGAAATGCTGATCTGCTCGGATCTGACATTCCCAGAAGCAAAGCAATCCTTGGAGCCCCTGGAACAAACCCTGGAGCAAACCCTCTGCCTCCTGCAGTGCTCCATTCCTGTGTCTGCCCCTCTGTCACTCCACTGGGGTGACAGGCACTGACAGCCGCTCCAAACTGCTCACCATGATCCTTCCAATAAAGCGCTGCTTTTTAAAAAAAAAGCCCAGAAGTGACTTTTCAGCTTTGAGTGTTAAGTGCCTTTTTAGTGAGACCAGCTGTTCCTCTCCTCCAAGCTCTCTAGAAACCCTCTTTGGTTAATCCCATTGACTCCAATGATATCTGCTAATTGCATATTTCCCTGCAAATGAAACCAGTCAAAAACAAACCAACTGGAATCTGTGTACAAATTCCCACTGACAGTCCCTGAAGCCAGACATCTTTGCTTACCTTTTCAGAAGGGAACTTGAGGAGGTCTAAGCTGTCCATGCTGTTCCTCTGGAGTCTCTTTGGCCTGGCTCCTGCAAAACAACACTCTCATATCAGGGGGGGTGTCACCAGCAGCACAAATGTCACCCAGAAAGAACCCAAACCACGGCAGACCCATGGCTCTGGTTAACTAAAAGTCAAAGGGATGGGGTGATGTAGCTGTGCTGGCCTTGAGATTCAAATGTGGAGTTTTTTTTCCTCTTGTTTTGTGTCTTTTTAAAGCACTGTCACAGGGCTGTATGAGGCTTTGGCTACGGAGCTGCAGCCAGGTCACACCACGACCCTGATCTCAGACAAGGTCTCTGGAATTCAGGAGTTACAAACCTCACCCTAAACCACAAAAGCCAAGGGACTGGCATTGAGAAAAATCATAACAAATGGGCAATTTAATACATCTGTGGATTTTCTGCTTTATCATCATGTTTTTAACTGAAAGAATGTTTCTGGGACTCAACTCTGAGCTTTTCTCTATAGTCACAGAGGCTGGAAAACTAAGTGAAGGAGCAAATGTTTTCTAACTATCATAGGCCCAGCCTTAAGGGGAACAAAATCTTGCCTTGAACCTGACAGAGGAATCAAAACTTGGCAGGATTTATGATATTTATTTGAGATTTCATAAGATTTTGATGTTTGATTCCAACAACAACAGAGTGGGTGAAACACAGTTCAGCTCTGACTCCTGGTTTCCAAACCCTCTTTACCTCCAGTCTCCTTTCAACCTGCTCCCAGCTGCTCCTGCCTTGCTGACAAGCAGCCAGGAGGTACCAAATGGCCCTGGGACGCTTCCACCATACCTGGGAAAGCTTCTGTCCCTCCCTGATGGTTCCTGAAGGCTCAGTTTAGCTGATCCCCACGTGACACCCCACTCAAGCAGAGTCCAAAACTCCCCACTCAAGGTCCTGTGACACCTTCCAAGCTCGAGGGGAAATTCTGGGGGAGGAGAGATCCCCGTGCTGAGCCCTGAGAACAGAAACCACGGAGCTTTGTGTGGCTCCTGCAGCAGCAAACTCCCAAACCCCACCATTCCCCAGCTCCCCCAACCCAGGGCTTGTTGTCCCTCTGAGCTCAGGGGGTCACAGAGCTGCTCACTGGGCAAACTTGACAGCACAAAATTCAGAAATCGAGGCTGGCTGAAAGCAGAGCACGGGGATTAAACGGAAAAAGGCTCCAGGAATTCCTGTACCAGCTCAGCCAGGGCTCCAGATGCCACCAGAGCTGTATCCAAACTGCACCAACTCCAAGGACAGCACTGCTTTGAAAAGCTCAGCTTCACAAGGAACAAGCTCAGAGCAGCTGAGAGCCCACCCAGGGTCATGAACACCCATCACAGCTCGGTCATAAGTGACCTAAAGTTTATGTCAGTGCCCCTCACCACCCCGAAGGGATTTACTGCTTGCAGCCATAAAGATTCCAATCAGCAAAACATTTCTGCCTCTCTACTCCAAAAAGCACATTAGCAGCAGCTTTGTTTTCAGGTGACTCATTACCAGGCTTTGAGTTCAGGGGGACTGACATCAGGGTTGGAGGTGGAGAACAGACACTGAACACACATCAGGAGCATTCCCACCAAACTCTGCCCCTTCCACACACAGCCAGGGACCCACCTTCAGCAGCTCAGAACATTTCTGTTGGAAAAAGCCTCAAAGGTCCTAAATCCAACCAATTCCCACCTTGCCAACCAGATCAGAGCACTGAGTGCCACATCCAGTCATTCCTTGAACACCTCCAGGGGTGGTGACTCCCTGGGCAGCCCCTCCTAACACCCAACAACTCCATCCCTGAAGAAAATTCCCTTCACTCCACCACATTCCCACCATCCTCAGCCTGGAGGAGATGGGTGTGAGACGGGTGGAGGATTTTTGGGTGCTGCCACGTGGCTCAGGCAGCAGCTCAGAGAGGGGAAGGCAGCGCTGGGTTGCTCCCAGTGGCTCCCAGTTAGGCACTCTGGACACTGCTACAGCTGCTTGTGGCTTCCCTCAGAATAACCTGCAGCAGCAAGGTGGGTCTGGAGTAAAAATCAGGAGTAAAAATCACCTACAAACACCTCACCAGAGACACATTTGGGTTTCAGAGATGAGCCCAGCCCCTGGAAGGGAGCGTGCATCACGGCCTCGGTTAACAGAGACTTCCAGGAAAGCAAGAAAGCAGCAAAGTGTGCCCAGTTAGATAAACACACATAATTTCCAGCTGTCTAAAGAGTCATTAATTACACACCTCCATCCTCAGGTGCTTTTGTGTGTTCCCAGAGCGCTGAACCGCTGGCCAGCAGCCATTAATCTCCAAGCAGAGAAAACCTGCCTGGTGTTAATTTAATAGACACAGCAGCTGAGTCTACCCCAGCAGAACAACTCATCCTCTCCTCTTGTTCTGATGCTGGGGGCTATGACTGTGTGGGGTTTACACACACTTGAGCTGAGACAGGAAGAAGTTCAGAATTACCAAAAACTTAATCCAATTCAGCTGTTTCTTCCAGAAATCCCAGCCAGTGCTGGGGCCAAACACTGTCCCCACTCACCAGCACTAAAACAAGCAGCATTAAGAGGGTCCCTGTCACTCAGGGCTACAAGAAACTGGATCCACACCAGCAGCAACTCCCACCAGACATGCGGGAGCGTCTCCCCTTCTCACCCCACACATTCTCATCCAGGAGAGCAGAGCTTTCCATACTTTCCATACTCACAAGTGTCCCACGACAGGAGGAGTCCTGCTAACTTTCCATCTCCATCCCCTCAGATGGCTCCAGATGTAACTCTCAGCCTCTCCCAACTTATTTTTCCCAGAAATACCTGCAGCACCATTTAATGCTCAGCCCAAGTTAAGTTTTGCCTCCTTCTCCCCTGTGCTGATCCACAGTGGCAGCTGGGGATGTGAGGGATTGAGCAGCTGAAAACCCAGCTCTGCTCCTCTGGAAGGTTTTTTTCCTCCTCTCTCTCCCCAGCATTTATTGGCATGTTTACCAAGCCGGCTGCAGAGTAATGGAAAACCTCAGGGGCCTTTCTAAATGCTCTCTCTGTCTTGGAGGTTTACTGAGGTCTCAAAGAGAGCAAGTTGAAACCTTCTTGTGAACATCAGCTGAGCAATGCTCCTGACTGGCTGCATTCATGCCCTGTTTTCCTGGAGCTCCTGGGATGTTGCTCTTCTCACTGCTCAGGGGTGTTGCTCCTTTTTTAAATATTTTTTTTCAAAATCTCTTCCTCCTCCCCATCTATGATCTCAACAGCACCATGAACCAAGGGGATTTTTTAAAAATTGTTTTTCAACATTTTTTGCTTTTGCTACTTGGCTGCTGAGACGAGCTTAACCGTTTTCACATTCTTGTCTTTAATCTGCAGCCACGGAAAACAGAAGGAAGTTTTATCAAGGATGGTGATGGGATCAGCTCATGGAAAGGAGCACTAGGGCAAGCTGGGCAGACAGAGCTTTGCTCCTCCACGGACAGGCTCCAGCTCCAGGAGATTGCAGTTGACAAGATCGAGCTGAACATGTGTAGCAGCCACTCAGGGAGCCCTGGCAGGAGCTCTCATCAAGCTGACGTGTGCTTTGATAAGCCCCAGCTCTGCCCCCTCTCCTGCAGCACCAGTTCTGTATCTGCAGCTGGGAACACGCTGGATCCCTCTGCGGGGCTGTGCCAGAGCAGGCAGGATTCAACCTGACAGGGAACTCCACGGAAAACCAACAGGGAAAGGTTGTGGGGTTTCACCAGCCCCCACTGCCTGCAGTGCTCTGGGTGAGCAGCCCTGTGTTCCACACAGAGCATGGGCTGGGCACCCCAAACAACACAACAAATCCAGCATCAGGATGTGCTGTATTCTCATGAAAAGGTCATTTCCCCTGTACCTGCATTAACCAAAATATTGACTTGGCTTTTGGGTTCTCACAGCCCTGGACAGCGCCTCCACCCATCTCTACAAACCTTGATTCGGGCAGGCAGCTCTAAATATTGCTCAAGATAATTAAATCAGAGCAGCCAGCCAGTTGTTTGGGGTGGAATGCTGGTCTGGAAACCCTTCCCAGCTCTGAAGTGACAGTGGAGATACGGTCCAGTGCTCCCAGTGCTCAGGGAGCAGCTCAAATCATACGCTGCTGACATCTAATCAGGGGAGCTCTGTCAGCCTCGTGCTCCATTATTACAGCAAAGCTCTTAAAGAGGGAAGGGGGAGGAGGAAAACAAGCACAGCAGCAGGAAAAGAAAGAAGAGGGGGAAAAAAAAAAAAGGCAGCCTCCAGTAGGACAAGCATCTCATTTAAGGCTTTAATTAGTCTTCAAACACATAATGGGTTCTGGCACTATAAATCCACTTGACCTCTATTATTGTCAGCACTCACCTGATAAATGGTGGCATTTGTTTTCCCAGTTGCTACTGGGGTAGAACAGTACTTTTGTCTAAATAGGGGAAGCAAATAATATCAGTTATTTACAATGACTGGGCCATAAAATGCTGGTGCCAAGCTGTTGTGTGCCCATCCATGGGCAGGACCATCTGCTCACCCCAGTCCTGCAGGCAGGGAAGGACCAGGGAATCCCAACAGCTCTGGCTCCTTCTGTCTGTCCTTCCCAACCCTGTCTGAGGACTGGGAACCACAAGGACAGGAACAATCCCTGCTCTGCTGGGAGGCACTGATGAGCTGCATCCAGAGCACAAGCAAATCTCAACCTCCCAACAGGCCCTGAGCACAACAAAACCCTGCTCCAGAACAAGAATCCTGCAGTTTTCTCCTCCGTGGCTCCTTTAAAAAAACTGCACACAATATGTGGCAGAAAGTTGCCTTTGCCTCAAGATGCTCGTCTGGCTGATCTGGCAGAAGATGCTCTGGGTTTGTGTCACCCGAGCTCTGCATCTCCACAATCCAGTCTGACAGCTGAGCAATGGGCTGAAAATAACAGAAATAACAGTAATGCTGCACATGCACACAGCACCCAGAGCCCTGTGGTGCTTGCTGAGCAGCTGGCACAGAGGCTCTCAGATGGGAGAGGGGATGAGGAAATGCTCTGGATCACTCTCACCTTCACATGGAAGAGGCAAAACCTGGAAAAAGAGTCCTCCTTGCAGGTAGAAATAGCACAAGGGAGCTACTTTTTTTTCCTTTTTTGTTATTTATTTCCCCCAGTAGGAGGAAACTCAACATAGGAAAGCTGCAGTCTGGAGTACAAGAGGATTTTATTTGTAGCCTGAGTAATTGCTGTGGTGTTGGGCACATCTTTGATTTCAGTTTTCCCCCAAATGTGCAATAGGCATTAGCTTTTCTCTAACCAAGGGTGATTTGCAAATAAAACATGGGCAATTTGGGTCAAAGAATGAAATATTTAGAAGGGGTGTTTGCAGAAAACACTGAGCACCCAACCCTGAAACAGTTGGCAAACACAAACCTTGGAGGCTGTGGGAAGGTTGGGTCATGTCAGGCACAGCCTCCTGTAACCATAACCCCCCCAGGCAATCGTCTGCTTCAGAGAGGAACAGTTGTGGGGACAGAAGGATCTTTTGGGAGATAAACTGAACTGGGTGGAGCAGGCTGGGAGGAAGCTCATAACCCCAGGGCTAATTCAGGAGGAGTGTGATGGACTTGGCAGCAACACCTGCCTTGCTTCTAAGGGCAGGATTTTCCCTGCCAGGATGCAGCAGAGTCTCATGACCTCCCACCATCCATTATCAGCTCCTGTTGAACAAGCAGAGATCAAACCCAGAGTTTAGCTAAAAAGTGACACGCAATAATTAACAGGGGCAACATCTCCAGCAGCCAGACAAGCCCAAGGACAGGATTTTGTCCTCCCGACTGACTCAGGGAGGGCAGAGGAGGAGCAGCCACGTGTCAGCTTAGCAGCCATCAAGCACCCACAGTAAAATCATCTAAAAAAGAGGGGGAATGTACTTGATCCCTCCTCCTGATCAGCCAGCAGCTCCCAGCAGCTCCTGGAACACGCTGCTCACGCTGGACTGGGATCCTGAGCTCTGCCAGGTGTTTTTGCTGAGCCAAGGCTGGCTGTCCAAGGGCTTGTCCCTGCCAGGGAAGGAGGATGGTCCTGAGGTCACTCAAGAGGTTACAGGGACTCTGCTGAGGGTCCCTGCTCACAGAAATGCCAAAGCAGACCGTGGCCATCCATACCGAAAGTTCTCAGAGAGAAAAAGAAATTCTAGCTGGGCAAGAAAGAGAACTTCCCTCTTCTCTTTTCTTGCCCTGTGCTGCATAAAAGGTACAGCAGGCAGAGGAATCTTGTTGCTGAAGGCAATGCTGTGCTGTTGGACAGGGCAGCCCCACAGCCACGGCATTTCCTACTCAGCAGCTACCAAGGGAAACTGTCTGGGGAAGGTGCAGACAGCACAGCAGGGCTGGGAGTGCTGCTGGAGTCTGGAACTGCAGCCAAAGGGAACTTCAGCCTGCCCAGAACCAATGATTTCCAAAAAATTCTCCATCCCTATAAGAAGAGATTTAATCTTGATTGAATGGACGGCTTTGCCACAAGCCACATTGTGCCTTCTCTGCCACAGGCTTCAAGAACTGGCCTGTTCCTCATCCTCTTTTCCAGCACTTGCCATCTCCTCTGGCATCAAGATAAAACAAATTTCAGTAGCACAACATCATCTTCTCCAGCCCTGGAGCATTTCCTCTGCTGTGAGCCAAGAACTCCTGCTGTATTTTACACTGATGCTGGGAAGGAGGCTCATGTACACAGCAAGATGAGAGAGGAACATTAAATACTTGGGAAGAGTACTTTAAAACTTCCTAAAGCCAATACTGGGGCAGTCTGAAGCAAATGCTAAATTACTGAGCTTAAAATCCAAATGACTCAGAGGTTCATCCCCCCCATCAGTGCTGCTGGAATGATTTAACAGCTGTAACAGCAGAGGATTTAGAAAAAACTCATTACAAAGAAGAGGCATCTTTGAGAAGTCCTGAATCTTCATTCCAGAACCCCTCCATGGGAGAAGCTCTCCTGCCCTTCCTGCCCTGCTCCCTGAAGGGCCACCACAGACAGGTCTTTTGGACACCTTCCTGCAGGCACATGGGAGTATTTGCCCCAGCTCTCGCTCTGAGCACCTGCTGGAGCACAACAAAGCCACCAGACCACCAATCCTTCCTTCCACTTGGCCAAAAGCCACCCTGCTTCTCCAGCACCTCATCCATCACCCCCCTGCATCAGCAGGTACAATTAATCAGCACAGCCTCAGGCTTTCATTTTCACTATGAAAAAAAGGCTGAGCTGCAGCCCATCAGCTCCTGGGAGAAATCAAATAGAGCTGAGGATATTTAACATTAAACACTTTCAATTTCTGCACTCAGTGTGACTGGTAAGGACACAGGGCAGGTTCTGTTCTGGGGATGTGACCCTGACTCTGCCCGAGGGAAGGCAAATGCTTCCCAGACAGTGAAATCACAGCCTGAGGGAGCAGGGCTGGCCCACTGTCAGCAAGATGCTGCTCTCACATCACGGCCACATCTCTCAGCTGACAGTTTTCTGCAGGAAGATTGAGCAAACTACAGGGAAGGAACATCCCTGTCCCTGGGCAGCATCCCAGCCCCAGGCACAGGCTGGCAGGGGGAGCAGCATCACCACCTCCCCCATTGCAGCAGCAGAGGGATGGTCAATCCTGCCTGTTTCATCAGCCCTAAACACTTTTTAGGTACTTCAAAGATATTTAAAGCAAGCAAACAAACAAAAACAAACAGGCTGGAAAACATAAAAGCAGATTTCTTCTATTCCAGGCTGATTGATCCAATGGTTCAAAGATTCCTGTGAAGAGATGAGCTCAAAACTGAATCAAGGATGCAGAGCCCCACAATCAAAGCCCCACAGAGCTGAGCAGTGCTCAGGAAGGAGTGGGGTTTTGTGCCCACTGCAGAACACAACCTGCAGCTGGGCTGCCTCTCACAGGGATGAGCATTCCCAGCATGGAGCCTCTGGAACACCAAACAAGCAGAGCAGCCTCGTGCCTCTTCTCAGCAGGAGATCAGCAGAAGGGGCAAGCCAGGCTCATTCTTTGACCCAAATTGCCAATGCTGTATTTGCAAATAAGTTTATTCCAGCCTTTAGAGAAAAGCTGATGCCCACTGCACGTGTGTGGGGGATGAAACTGAAATCAAAGATGTGACCAACATCACAGCAATTACTCAGAGCTGTCAGATCACCTCGTGCTCCAGGCTTGCAACTTCCTGCACTGGGTTTGCTCCCAGTCAGGCTCAGGGCTGAGTCCTTCCTGCCCTCAGAGCCAAGCACAGCAGGGCAGTGGTGCCTGTGTTCTGTTCTGCAAACAGCACAGAAACGGTGCCAGGAGCCAGCTCTGGAAGCATCCCCATGCCAACGCCTCCTGGAACACCTGCAGCCCTCCCCACCCACTCCCAGCTGCCAGCAGAGGTTGCTTCGTGTCTCCTGACACTGCTGCTGCCAGCAGGTGATGGCTGAGGCTGACGAGCTGCCACAAGCAGAAGAAAAGCAGCCCCGAGTCAGTTCTCACTGTGGAGAGGTACAGAGGGTGGCCAGGGCTCCTCTCTGCCTCCATACTGTGGGTGCTGGGTGATCCCTGTCCCTGTGCTCCCATCCCAGATCCTCCAGAGGATCAAAGCAGCATTCCCAGACCTGATTCCCCCACGCAGGGGCAGGCTGGGACCAGGGAGGGTCAGCTCAGTGCTCCCAACCCAAGCTGGGAACAGGCAGCTCCTCACAGAGCTGATGCTGCAGCTTCAGCCCAAATCAGCTCATCTAGAAAACGGCACCAGTGCTGCCTGTCTGCTCCCCAGGACATCTCCCAGTGCTGCCTTCACCCCTAAAAACAACCCCAAGCAGCCACAGAAAAGTCCTTCACTTCTCTCCAAGGCAAAGCCTGCCAGTACTCAACTCTTAGCCTGCAGTGTGTGAAAGAGAAGGAGATTTATTCAGGGCCACATTTTTGGTTGTTTGGAGAAGCAAACCCAGCCCCTGTTTATTTACTTCATGTTCCAGATCCTCTCCAGCTTCCTTCAGTTTGTTGCTTTAAGCTCTCTGTGTTTGCCTTTCCCAACAAGGTCGCTGCTTTCACAAGACTTCTGCAGCACTGCCCCACTTCCCTGGCCTCCAGCTTTGTCTTCTGACATCCAAATACTCTCAGAATATTAATTAAAATCATGAAGAGCTCAGCAAGTGGAGCCAGAACAGCAGAGGGAAACATCAGGCACTCCTTCCACCCCCAGAGCCCAGGGAAGGGCAATGCCCAAACCCTAAAAGCAGAAGTAACCTGTGAAGGACATCACAGTGAAAATCTGGCTCAGCCTTTGCTGTGAAGCTTTCCTGTACCTGCTTGATGAAACCAATGTGTTCTGTCACATTTGCCTAATCAGAGGATTTCAGCATCCTTAGGAATATGCAGCCATTTTGTAACCTTAAGCAGGAAAAAGAATCTGAATGGAAAAAAAAAAAGGAAAGCTCTCCTCACCACGAGATTTGTCAACATCAAAAGGCATGTCTGGTTCAGAAGCCAACTTGAATCTCAACTCTCTCACCTGCTTCCTATTACAGAAACAGATGTTCCTCTGGCTGCAAATTGCTGCTATTAATAATATAAATAATTATGCTCTTCTAATCATTTAATAGGTGCACAGGAGGGTACCAAAATTTCTGGCAGTCATTAAATACATCTCCCTTCCCTCAAGGGCTCAGGGACACATTGGTGGCCTCTCATCCTCCACTGAAGTGCAGAATAAGAGGGCTGAAGGCAGGATAAAAGTTAAGGAGAAATCAAGGAGTCAGGCTCCTCTGCACATCTCCCTACCTGTAAAGCACTGAGAGCTCAGCCAGGTGTGATCTCACTCTCCCTCCCTGTGGCCCCAGCCCACCAGCACAGAGCTGATTTTTACCTCCCCAGCAGGATCTGGAAAGGGGAAATCCTGCTCTCCAAGATCCTTCTCTCCCTGCACTGCAAATCCCAGTTGTTTGCTGGTTCTCTTCCCAAGAACACTTTGTCCTTCTCTCAACAAACAGCCCCAGCCTCGGAACGTGAGCACCACGGATTAACGAGGTCACTGCAACCTCCAGAGCTGTGACTGCAGCTGCTCAGCCCTTTCCCATCCTCCAGGGATCACACACACACAGACCTGCATGGCTCTGGCTCTGTCACACAACAGAAACATCACTGCTGGCTCCAGATGTTGGCACAGCACATCTGGATCTCTGGAGGGCACTGAGCAGCCCACAGGCCACATCCACACTTCCCTCTGACCCAGACACAGCACCAACCCTGAAGTTCATTTCCTCCTTCCCTTTCACAACAAAGTAACCTGCCAAAAGGAGGCCTCTGAGGAGATGCCAGGAATGAGTTCTGCAGGAGTTCCAAAGTGGAGATGACATGCAAAGGGAGGCCGGGGAAGCTGCTGTGGCCCCCACAGCACTTGAGACAACAGCTCAGCCCCAGTGGGGCATGGCAGGACACGCTGGCTCCCTCACCACAACTGCACTTGGCAGGAAAAGCTCCAGCACTGACGTAGCAGGTGATGCCTGGGAGATCAGTACAAGGGCACACACGCACAGCCAGCCTCTCCCTCCCCTCCCAGGGCACTGTGCCTCAGCCCCAGCACCATCCCCTCCACATCAGTGCTACCAACAGGGGAATGTGCCTGTGCCAACAAGGTCAGATTTAATCAGTGGACACCTCCTGGGATGCAGTTTGTGTGAATTAATAAATTTGCCCCAGCGTGGAGCTGCCAGCTGGAAGTGCCCATGCCAGGCACCCACCTGTGCCTGCAGTGGGCAGCTCGAGGACAGTCCCCAAGTTAGGCTGGCAGCACTCTGGTGACCTGTCTGTGCTACCCTGCTCCCTGGCAGGGTGACCCAGGGCCCAGTAAAGCCACTCTGGCTGCTGTGACCAAGTGTTGTCACATCTTGTTTCCATGTTCAGCACTGCTGCAGGTGTCCCAAGGGTGAGATGTCACCCAGCGAGTGCTGATGGTCCCACCCTGCCTCCAGACTCCTCTGGGCTTGTCAGTGGGTGCTACTCAGAACAAGAGCAGCCAAAAATCCCTGCCAGTCACTCCTGAAAGCCTCTGGTATCAGTCAAATCACAGAAAAGAGCCTTGTAGAGCTTTAAAAGACACAAATGCCAGTTTGCTGCACAGCATGTGGAATTTCATTCCCAATGCAGATTCATTCCATTAACTCCTTCTGTGCCCTTTTTTGGGGATCCTTCCCTGCCTTTGCAGCTCGTGGAAAGCACAGAGCAAACACATGACAGTCCCTTTTGTGATGAAGGCACTCCACAGCCTTATTCTGCTCTAGCATTTGTATTTGCTGCCCATCTGCAAACACCTTCCCCTCCCCACACCACAGAATTCCTGAGACTTCCCAATGCCACCAAAATGTCAGGAACTCACCTTGTGCCTCGTAGCCAGAGTAGGGATGAGCTGCACCCACATCCTCATCCCCTGGGCCCAAGCCAAGGGCTGTCCTGAGCTGAGCCATGTTCACCTGTGCTGCCAGCTCCCCGCTCCTGTCCCCGATCTGCAGCAGGAAAACCAACAGGGCTCTGGTTAAAGGCATGGGGTGCTCCCAGCAAACAGCCCCCAGCCGAGGGTTTGCCAGTCCCACCCCAAAACCAAACACAGAGACAGCCAAAAGAGAGCTTGGAGACACCTGAGAGACCACACAGCTCTCCAGGACTATTCCCCAGCAGTGATAATTGGGGAGAGGGGCTGTGCTTGCTGTGCTGCACCTCAAAACACAGCTCAGTGCAAGGGACTGAGAGGGCTCAGCTCGCCCACTGCCACAGAACTGAGCCTAAAATGTGCAGGCCTGGGCTGTCCTGTAGCCACACATGGCTTGGCAGAGATCCCTGCAACTCCCAGCCCCCTTGCTCAGGTATTTCCATAGTTACTGAGCACCACGCTGCCATCAGCCATGTGGGCACTGTCACACCAGGGCCCTGAAAGCCCTTCTCTCCTGGCTCAGAGCCATAGAACTTCAAGTTGTTCCTGGTGATCTACCCACACAACACTCCAAAAAAATCTTCTGAAAGTCCACATTTTTCCCAATTCCCACCTCTTGCTGGCCTGAGGCCAAGGAAGCTGATGTTAGATGTTTGGGAAGAGATCTGTCCAACAGCTCCTGCTACTTAAAATGAGTTGTAAGACACAAGACTGGAGCCTCCTCAGTGTTTAACCAAAGCAGAGAATGGCTGTGCTGCACACCAGCAGCAGACACAGAGAGGTCACCCAGAAAAAGCCTCTGATCTTCAGAGGAAGAGCAGCCTGTGTGACAGAGGAAGACCTTGGCTGTTCCCCTGGAGGGCCCTGACTCCTGTTAAATGCCTGGCAACAGCTCCTTTGTGTGCCCTGCCATAGACTGCAGCATGGAACAAAACCATAAATCCCCACATTATTTATGACAAAGCCCCAAGCGCCAGTAAAGGGAGGCAGATCAAAGGGCTTATCACCAGGCACAAATCCCCCTGCCAATTACAGGAGATTTGCTGTTGACATCATCTCCAGAGAAATTATTATGTCCATGTTAGGTCTTACAGTCCTTGATGCTCAATTATTAAGTGCTTCCCTGACTTCCACTCGTTTCAGATCATCTCCAAAGCCCCATTAACAACCAGGAACAGAAGGGCAGGACAATGACCCTGGGCAGGATCTGTCACACACACCACAGCAGAGCCCTCTTTGCTGCCCTCAGCCTCCCAGAAGCTGAACTCTGAGATGACAGAAGCACTCCAGAGCAGTGCCCTAGAGCTGGGGCAGCTTCCAAGGTTTTTAGGTACATATCCTTTATTCCAGTGGGATTTTGTGAGTAACCTCTGATCAAACTGCAGTAGCTTCCAGTGTGGTTATCCTGAGCTGGTTTCATTTGGATTCAAATGCCACCATTAGATTTTTGTTGGGAAGAAGGTGATGGGAAGTGAGTTATGAACATCAGCATGAAAAGGTTCAATTCCACAAGGTTTCTCCTGGCCAAAATCCTGGTGCTTGTCAAAGGGACAGTCTGCACTGCTCCATAATTCATAATGGGGGGACTTGATCAGCCACCTGCCATGAGGAACCCACTCCTGACACAGCTGGAGCCACAGCCAGCACCCTGGAATGACAACACTGGGAACCCCCACCCTGCTGGCTCTCCCTTCCACCCCCAAAAGCCCCAGGACCACCAGTGCTGATCCTCCCATGGCCCCTCAGCTGATGTCTGGCTCTGAGGACTCAGTCCCAGCCTAAGCAGAACCAGGAAAGTTAATCTGTCCTAAAATGTACAGGGCCAAAGAACAGTATTTCTTCTGTGTGCCTGATAAGTATAATTAAATATGTAATTAGACTGCTGTGTCAGCCCTACTCGGAGATTTAGCCAACCTAATAGACAGGCAGGAGAACACCCAGCACACTTACATATGGTGATTTCAATTAGTGCTTCAAGAGGGCAATTTCTTCATCTGGGGAAGACTAAAGAGGCCACAGCCGATTTCCTCAACACACTGAAAAGAGCAAACAATGGAATTCTGGCTTTCTGCACTTCTGAGAACAGCAGGAAAGCTGCAGAGAGCTGGGTAAGGCCAAGGTGAAACCAGAGGAGCTGCCAAAGGGGGGTGGCTGTGGCACAGGGCTGGCTGCAGGCTGTGTGCAGCCAGGAACAGCATCCACTGCATCAGGACACTGCAGCTCCAGCTCAGCTGGAATCTCCCCTGTGCTCACCAAAGTGGGATCTTACAGACTGGAGACCAAGAGGTACCTGAGTGCCTTCACACCTGCTGGGTGCACAACACCTTGGCCAGCCAGTGGACAAGTCCTCAGGTCCTTTCTCACCCAGAACATTGGCTAAGAGCAAAGTACAGCTCACATATTTGCTGTAATTAAGGGCAAGGATGGGAGCCTCCCATCAAAAGAGTTTTCCAGCCAAGCTCTGCAGTCCCTGAGAACACCACTGAAACAGCACAGAGAGAAGGGCTTTCCAGAGCAGGGAGAGCAAGGTAACTGCATTAATGCAACTTATTGGCATAAAATAGTCTTGCTCTCACCAGGGGTCACAGGTTCCCTCTGATCTGCACTAGCTTCTCTTACCTCTTGGGAGATTTCAAGATGTTTCCTTGCAAAGTGCAAAGCCTGTTCATGGCTCCCCAGGGACACGTAGGCATTTCCCAGACTCCAGCAGGCTCTTCCTTCTCCCACCCTGCACAACAGGAAACTGTCAAACCACAGAAATGCTGGGCAAAGCCCAGCAGGGCCTTTTGGAGAGCACTGACAGCCAGGCTCCTTGCTCTGCTTCCACCCCCACAAAGGTTCTACATTGAAAAATGAAGTGTGCTGGACATCTTCAACTCTTCTTACACTGAACTGAGCAAGAGCTGGGGATGAACAATAGCCTGGGAAGCAGGACTGGACCCACAGGGACAAAATTAAGCACTGCAGCAAGGACCAGCATGGTTTGGCTTCACTGGTGAGCACCAGCAAAGAGGAGAAGGCAGAGCTCCTGCCCAGCTTGCACCTCACACAACTAGAGCTGCACAGAGAAAATGCAACATCCAGCTCTGGTTCATGAGCAGCCCAGAGCTAAACCAGCAAGAGAACAAGGAGAGATCATTGCAGAAAGGTAACAGCTCCAGCACTGCATCACCAGGGTGAACACACAGCACAAAACTGCAGCCAGCACAGGACAGGGACAGATTTCCACAAGGTGTCCAGGGCACTGTTGCTGGTTTTCAGGAGCCAGGGCAAGCAGGGGAATGTGGAGCCTGCCCTGTGCAGCCCAGACCCCCAGCCCGGCTCTCTGGAGCTTCAGCAGCTGTTTGCAGCAGCTGGCAGAGCCTCCTGCTCCCCAGAGCCTGCTCAGCTCTGCAAACCAGCAGATGTGGGGGGATAAAAAAGGGATAAAAAAAGCACCTGGGGGCGCAGGGGGAGGTTCAGCATGACTGCAACTCCCTTTTCAGAGGTTTGGGCGGGTTGATCAGCATTTCAACGTTTTTCTTGTCACCCTGTTGAATACCTTCTGCTCACAGGGTGTGTTCCCAGAGATGCAGGAGCCCACAGGCCTGCACCCCCACAGCATGATTCACCCTTGGGTGGGATTGTGCCTGCCCTGAGCAGAGCCTGCCCGGGTGGTGGCACAGCTCTCCCATCCTGATGTCCCTGCTCCATCTAGTGGAGGACACCCAGCCTCCATGGGAATTCAGCACAACGAGCTGGCTGCAAAGTCACTGCAGCTGCAAGAGGGCTCAGGATCAGACTATCCAGGAAAAAGGAACCTACTTCTCAAAAAAAAAAAAAAATTTAAGAAAAATTAAAAGGTAAAGCCTCCTAAATAATGAGGAGCAAGACCAAGAAACAAGATATATCATCTCCACGCCCTTTATGCAACATAATTTATACATGGAGGCTTCCAGCATCAACCCAGAGCAACAGGGCAAAGTAGCACATCTTGTGTGCCCTAAACACGCAGCTTTTAAGGAAAATAGAACTGTGAACACAAGGGAGCTCTCAAGAGGCCCTCCTGGGATAACACAGCAGCAGCCACTGGCAAAGCACTGAGCATGATACATTTTCTTGAAGTACCTCTTGTTAGGAATCTCACTCAGCCCACACAGACACAGCACTGAGGGCACAACCTCCAGGTTTGAATGACACGAGGAAGGTGAACCAGGTCATGTTTTTGACAGACAATTGGACTGAGGGCTGGCTGCCCAGAGATTTCTAATGACTTTCAAGCATATTCCACTGGTGCTTAACCCCAGCAAGAGAGAACAGCAGGTCAGAGAAGGGTCAGTGCTCTCCACCCTCACCTGAGGCACTCCCTTACCTGTCTCCCAGCTCCTGTGCTATCACCAGGTGCCTCAGGTGGTATTCAATGGCTTTTTCATAGTCTTGAAGCAGTGTACACGTGTTCCCCAGGCTGTAGCAAGCCTGGGCTTCTACTGCTTGGTCTTTGAGCTGTCTGGAGAGCTGGAGGGTTTTCCTGCAGGGAACAGGTGGGAACAAAGAGCCCTGGTCAGTGCCAGGCCATGGGGAAGTCACCCCTTGGAGTAACACCCTGCATCACCCACCACAGCAGCCCTGCCACCCCAGGTCCCTTGTCACAGCCCCTGGAGCTGAGGGATAGGCTGTGACAGCTCAGGATTCGCAGGGAACAGCCCTGGCACTCACTTGTAGTACTCAGCAGAGATGTCAAACCTGCCCAGGAAGATGTGGGCGTTGCCCAGGTTGCTGTAGGCTCTGCGCTCAGCTGCCTTGTCCCCAAATTCCTTGGCAATGGCCAGGCGCTGCAGACACAGCAGACAGCTCAGTCAGCACAGTGACACCTTTCTGTCCCACTGCAGCTCCCCTGGGCACCAACTTTTAGGGCTGCAAAGCAACCCAGCGAGGCTGTGATGGACCTGCCTGGCAGGGGTGAGTGCAGCAGGAAACCTGTCCCTCTTCTGCAATTCAGCATCAGGAAAGGCTCCTGGAAAAGTGGCAGTGATGTTGCATCCCCCAGCATTTAAAAACCAGAGGAGCAATGAATTTCCACCTTCCACTGCAACAGAAGCTAAACTGCATTTGAACTGTGGCAGGGACTTTGTCATCTCACCTCTCTTGTAAAGCTTTGCAGAAAGTTATTATGTTCTACAAGCAGCATTTATTCTTGATCAACAGCTCTTTCAGCAGCTTAATTAAATTCATGGCTTGCATTTATTAAAATCTAGACTGAGACAAATTAAGAGCAGAAAAAAAAAAAAATCCTTGCTAGACCCAGCTGCAATTTGCCCTTGGATACCTCCCTTGGTTTCCAAGCCAACAGTGCCCTCCCCTCAAGCTGCTCACGAGGTGCTGATGGGGACTGGAGTAGGATTTGCTCAGTGTGAGTTGGTACAACAGGGCAGAGCCTGGGGTTCACACAGGAGGGGAGAAAACAGCTGGGGGAAACATCTCCCTGTGCTTGCTGGGCTGTGGTGAGAAGGAAAGCAGCCCCCAGGCCCAGGAAGGGAGCAGAGGGGTCTCTTACCTCCTTGTGGAAGGCAATGGCCTCACTGAAGTTGCCCAGTAAGTACTGGGTGTTGCCAAGGTTGCCATAAGCACGGCCCTGGGCAGCTCTGTCCCCCAGCTCCTTCACCAGGGACAGGTTCCTCCTGAAAGAAAGCAGGGCAGAACATCCATGAGCCACAGCCCTGCAGAGGGAACTGGCACAGAAAGGGAGGAGAGCCAGCCCTGGAGGAGGTGTTTCCCTCCCAAGCACCTGGGCACAGGTGGCAGGGGTGGCCTGTGCTGTGACCTGGGAGCTCCTGCCAAGCCAGGGGTGCTGCTCCTGCTGCTCTGTCCCCTCAGGTGGCTCCGTGCAGGAATCACACCTGTGCTCACATGCCTGCCCTGATCCATCCCACACTAAACCAGAAATGGTCACCTCACTGCAGCACCAGGGCCACAGGAAGATTCCCCTGTCCTGCTCCAGGGAGAGAGGCAAGATCCACAGTCCCATGCCAGGGCTCTGCTCTGGGAGCTTTCTGGCATTTCTTTATCTTGTTTTTACCCCCTTTACACACAGAGCACACAGAGAATGGTGGAGCACTCACCATTGGCACAAATTTACCCCCTGGCTATGCTACATGCACCACTCCTTGGAAAAAGGGTGGTGAGCTATTTATAGGCGTTATCACATCCTCAGATATAAGGGGAGGGATATAAGATCTTATCCCTCTCTTCACTTAAAAAGCCTATTTTTAAAATTGCATTACAAAAGCAAAACTCTGAAGCATGAGGAGAAAAACAGGAGCCCAAAATTCTTGTGCCAACCTTCCCATGTGGCACAAGAGAGTGACCTTTGAAATGATTTAGGAAAAGGAAGGTTGTGACAAGAGAGATAAAGTGCAGATCCTCGAGAAGAACCAGGACTTGAAAGTGACTCTACCCTTGGGTGACAGGGATGGAGACACGCAGGGATCCATCCCCACAGAGGCCAGCAGAGAGCAGCAGGGGCCACAGGAGCCGAGTTCAGCTTCCCAAAACAGCCCTGGGAAGCAGCAAACTGTTGCACTTCATTGCATGATCACAATTCAAACCACAGGGAGTTTTACAAAGCCAATGCCAGCACGAATTTTAGCTCAGATTTTAGAAGAGACCTTTCCTCACCTTCCTTGAGATTAATTTGCCAACACAGCTTGGCATCTCAGGGAAATATTCCTTATCTATTACAACCTGCAAATTCTCAGCCAGTGGCCCCGTTCCCTGCAGGAGAAGGGGCTGGCCAAGCTTGGAGACTTACTCATAATATTCTGAAGCTTTCTGTAGCGTGTCCTTGACTTCCTGAGGCAGGTAGCCCGGGTCCTGGGCTGTGTTCCAGGATAAGTGCTTTCCTTTTGCATGGTAAACATTCCCTATGTTATAGAGAGCTCTGGCTTCACCCACCTAAAGGGACAAAGAACAGCAAGGTATCACATTTCACATCCCAGCATGGACCTTCCCACTGCTGGGCAGAGATGGTCAGAACCACAAGCCCACTTTTTCCCAACCCATCTTCACCCTCACAGCAGCAGGATATGTGTGATGGCAGCCAGCAGAGAGAGCTTCACCCTGCAGCTCCCTCCAAAGCCCACCTTCACCAGATCACCTTTACTGACTTGCAGGCAGGTTATTTTCAAAGCCAGGAAATATTTCCTGTTGGAACCATTACCTTGTCTCCCTGCTCCTGAGAAATGTCCAGGTGTCTCTGGCAGCAAACCACAGCTTCATCAAACTGCCCCAGTATTTTCAGGGTATTCCCAAGGTTGCCACTTGCCTTGGCTTCTCCAATTCGGTCCCCAATGGTTCTACAAGATGAAGGTGTTAAAGAACTCAGAGATTTTTATTTACCAGCTGCTGGAAGCAGATTTAAGCTGCAGCTTCCCAGCACAGACATCTGGCTGGAGAGCTTCCCACAGGCTCCCCCAACTCTGAAGGCAGATCCTGGTTCCCTATTTGCTGTTTCAGAGCTGCTCTAATGACTGCAGGTCATTACAGGGAGCACACAGGGACAGAACTGGACATTGCCCTGCTCTTGCTCCAGGCATCTTCCTCACATCCACATCCCCTTCTCCACCTCCCTGCTCTGAAGGCAGTTGACCCATCTTGGTATGTCCCAAATTCTCCACAGGACAATCAGTTTTGGATGTGTATTTCTGGGTTCAGACCCCACAGAACCTGTCCTCACTCCAGGCTGTGTCTGATGAGGATGAAGCAGTGCTGACACACTCACCTGGCCAGGGTAAGGTCGTGTTTGTGGTACAGCAGGGCCTTGGAATACTCCTTTAGGTAGAAATAGGCATTGCCCAGCTGGCTGTAGATGGCACTAAGAGTCTTCAGGTCCTCTGTCCCCACCTGCACTGCTGCTTCAAAGAAGGCTGCCCCAGCTTTGAAGTCCCCAGCCTTGCACAAGCGTTCTCCTTCCAGGGCCAGCTCCAGGCAGGATGCCTCCATCCTGCCAAAAACAAGGGAATTGTTTCCAGAGGAGTTTGGCTCAGTGTTCCCACTCTGCTCTACTGAGTTACAGAGTTTGCTTCATTGCACACCTTTAAATTTTCCCCTGGACTCAAAACACAGGAGCATCCAGATTCCACCTGCAAGTGGAAGGTGTCCCTGTGCATGGCAGGGGTTTGGAATGAGATGGTCTTCAAGGTCCTTTCAACCCAAACCACTAAGATTCTCTGATTTACAGATCACATCTGCAAGCAGCCAAAGGCTCCCAGCAGCAATCTGGACAAGAAGCTCAGGGCTCCTGCTTCCAAGACATGGAACCATCACAGGAGTAACACCTGCTTTCCTTCAGGTGCTGCAGAGGCCACATATCCTGGTACTTATACCTGAACCATTTTCTCTGGGGTAACAGAGAGGGAAGCCAAATTGTAACAGGTTTTTACTGGATACCAGAGAAAACCCTGGACTGTGCAGATTTTCTTGGCTGAGCAGCTCCTAGAGCTCAGTGTCTGCTTTTCATTAACTCTCCTGCTGTCACTTTTTCCACAGGCACTGAGCACACTGCCCTCCAGGCCAGCTTTCCTCCCGCGCACTTTCTGACACCTTTGGCACTGGCACACTCCATGCTGTCAGAGAGAGCACTGTGAGCAGTGACACTGCTTCAAGAGAAAGAAAACACTCCCCTCTGAGTGTTCCACCAAGTCCTCTCTAAGTCACAGCTGTCCCTGTTAGACCAAGCCTATCCCAAATTCTCCAAAGGGACTCCCAAGCTTTCATTGGAAATGTCCTGCCTGCTGCAAAGCCAGTCCCTTCCCAAGGGGGATGGACACAGCAAGTTCCTGCTCCTCTATCCTGATGCTTCTCTTTATTCTTTTTTCTGCTCAATTTATTTTTAAAAGTCAAAACTACCTAAGTCAAAGGTGGACATCTGCTGAGTGAAAAACAGAGCTCCCTTGTCCAGAGGCAGAACAGCAAGGGTCTGTCAGAAGATAATAAATGCCTACAGGTGGTTTCTAGTCTGTTCTCAGCACTTGGAGGAAGTTTGTGGTACCCAGCCCAAGAGCACAACCTGCTGAGCTGAGCCCTCCTGGAGCAGTTTCCTGCTGAGCCCTGGAAAATGCTTCCCCAAAGGCACCCAGGAGCCCAAACTCAGACCCAGCCCTGCAGTCAGGGGCTCTGCAGACCAAGGACAACCTTCCTGCACACACCAGCTCCAGGACACAGATCCTGCCACCCCACAGCAGCACCGAGAAGGGCCACAGAGAATTGCACAAAGGAAACACCAACCCTGACACGTTTTCCCTACAAACAGGCAGAATTGTGCTTTCTCAGCTGCCAGGAAACAAAGCCAGCCCTGCCACGAGCAGTTCATCCACTGCTTGAAATCCAAACCCATTTCCCTGGCCAGCTCCCTGCTGAGTCAGCTCCA
The DNA here is from genome assembly GCA_013397075.1 of Rhabdornis inornatus. Classification (NCBI taxonomy): domain Eukaryota; kingdom Metazoa; phylum Chordata; class Aves; order Passeriformes; family Rhabdornithidae; genus Rhabdornis; species Rhabdornis inornatus. The sequence continues at coordinate 621,209 of VWZS01007831.1, forward strand.
CGTGGTTCCAAACACCCAACGCTTGGCATCCCCCGAAGCGGGACAACCACAAAGATTTTCCAAACAAAAGAAAAATGGCATGAGACCTGGTTTTATACTCTCCTCCAAACACACCTGTGACCTCTTCTGCCTCGCTGTTCATTTGTCCCCAAAGCCACCAGGTAAGAGGGAGAAGGGGATTGTGAAGGAGCTCCCACCTCAAACTCCCACACAAACATTTCATTCCAAAGCAAAGCCCACATTTGAGGGGCTATTTTATTTATACAAGAAAGCTGCTTGTGGTGCCAGTCCAGCATTTGTCCCTGCCTCAGCTTCTGTTCGATAGCAGGAATAAAAATATTAAGATTAAAAACATTTAACTTCTCTCTGCTGATCCTCTTGCTAGACCACACAAAAATTAATGTGTTTCTGCCTGGGGATCCCACCAAAATTTCATCAGTTCCAAGGTACATCCATGGTTTGTAGATCCTCATCATCATCAGGTATTGACCAGTCTCTGCTGATACATCCCAAACAGGTGAAAGGAGCTTTAGGACTGAAGGAAGAGCAGAAACATCTTGCACTCAAATCAGGAGGATTAACTTCAGCAGCTTAGTGGGGATGAATCTTGAGAGGACCTGAAATGCAGGAATGAGCCACTACCACTGGAGTCAATGCTGGATTCCAGTTAGAAGGTGGCAGAGACAGAAGCAAACTAGCTTGAGCTCAAATTTCAACCCACCTTGAGCTTGAATTTCAACCCAAACAAAACTCTTTCCAATATCCAGGTTGTCTTTGAGAAATTGAATTCGCCAGCTGTGAACAGTCCAAAAAACTGGGGTGGAGACTAATTTCCCAAATTCACAGCATTGCTGTACAGCTTGTGTGGAACTTCTTGGGTGACTTTAAGAGCTTGAAGTGAAGGTTCCCATTCCCACAGCAAACAAATACATTGCAAGGGTGGGAGCACATGTGCCATACCCCAAAGTGAGCTTTGTGCCCCAGAGCCCATTTTGTGACCCACTCACACTCTGTGGCTGCTTTCCTGGTGTTCCCATAGAAATTGTCCAGGCACAAGGCAGTGACATGACCTGCCAGTGCACACAGCCCTTAATTAAAATCTGTTTGTCCCTGAACAGGCTGCTCTGCAGAGTATCTGCCTCATCTAATTAACATCACTGCTGGGACTGGGACCTGAGCAAACAAGGGCAAGGGACAGGAGGCTTTTCCCTGCACCCTGATCTGCCAAGCCTTCACTGCCCTGGACAACAAACAAGGATTGCAATTGTTAACAGAAACACAAGCCACTTGTAAAACCCACCTGCTCTCAGAGCTGCTTTTTGGGAAGCACCTTTGCATGCAGCTCAATCACTTCAGGCTCAAAAGCATTCAGCAACACAATGCCAAGGGCAGAGGAATCAACTAAAGGTCAAGGAACAAACTCAAGCATATGAAAATTCCACTTTAAAAAGCTTCCAAAGCCCATAGCTCAGCCATGAAATAAAACTGAGAGGACAAACCTGAACACCTGACAGACCAGCAAAGGGAAAACAGTCAATGACAACAAGGTCCAAGCCCTTCCTTCCTTTGTCCATTTTCTGAATGCACACCCAGAGCTCCAAAGCAGGAGGAAGCAATGGGGCTGAGGCCACACATAAATGCAGTGTTTGGCCACAAATGCACTCAGCAATCTGCCCAGAATTGTGGCAGGGGAATGAGTGGGTGGCACGATGCTTGGTCCCCATCAATGTGACACCTGCCAGTCTCCAGGCCAGGAATGGATGCTGCTTCTCACACCCAAAGCAGAAAAGGGTCACATTCCACTGTGCAGTGACAGGCAGGAGGAAACCTCTTCCCAATCCAGCGTGGGCAGGGCCTCCCTCCCTCCTCCTCAAGTTTTTCTTTAAAGGATAACTGATGTGAAGGCAGAAAGAGCTGAGAAAAACGGGAGGAGCAGCCTTGAACAAGAATTCCCAGGGTCACCCATCGCTGTCAGGCAGCAGCTAATGAGGAGCTGGAGCACAGATTGCCTTTTGCCTGCTACAAGCTTGTTCAAAGAACTCCACAGCAAAAATGTGCCCCTGGAAAAGGTAAAATACAAAGACTCTTACATATCAAATGTTTTCAGCAATTTGGAGCAGGTAGAGACAGTCCCAGGAGTGCTGGGGAAGCCAAGGACACTGTGAGAAATAAAGGGAACAGCACAAGGTGCCACCAGTGCCATTATCAGAAATCACCACGACTGCTGTCAAACACTGTAATTAGGATATCATAATTGGCTGATGATGAGGTCCCCAGAGTGGGAACACCACACACTCAGACCTCCCAACGCCCTGCTCAGGGCTGCCTTGCTCACAGCAACCTGCCACTGCTGACAACAACTCCATCAGGGTACACAGAAAATTATTGTGTCACCAGACAGAGCCGGGGGTCAGCTGTCTGCTGCCTTAATATCACAGGGCAAGAGAAACTCTTCCTGCCTGCAAGGTGAAACTGCCTTTAAAATAAAAGGAGAAAATGAAAAAGGAAAGGTATTTATAGATATTTGATTCATGTTAGTGGGGGCGATTGCAAAACTCATTCCCAATTAGACTTTGTGCAGTGCAAAACTCCAAGCTTTTAGACACAAGGTAAGGCAGAAAAAAACCCATCAAAACCACCAAGAGTAGTAAAAAAATCCCTTTTAGTATTTCTATTGATATGAGTTAGTGAAGCAACAGATTTTAGCATCTTACTTGCAATCTGATTAGGTTTTGTACAAAAATAAATCTAATTCCAGAGCGCTGGTGATGGGCAATTAAACATTTCTTCAGAACCAAAAAAGGATCACATTTACCAGGTGCTCAGGGTAAATGAATATTCACTGTCTTAACGAACTAAATATGCATTTCAATAATTACTTTCTTTAAGGGCATGCTGCCAGTCAATCAAGCTGGAATTATTCTCCTTCAGCAATTTCCTTTCCCAGCCCTGCTCAGCTCCTGTACCTGGAAGGAGCTGATGGCTCTGAACCACCAGGTCCAGGTGGCTTCAGACCCTTGGGGATGTGTCCCCTCCACTGATTAGGAGCAGTCTGAGCATTTCCCTTTGCTTCCCTACCTGAGGACAGCTGTTCCAGATCCTCCTGAGGCACAGCCCGTTTATTCAGGGTGAATTTATACCCATTTAGCTCCAGGCCACTGCTCTTCTCTGCCTGGGACATTCTCCCCAGGGGTTTTGGGCAGTTTTCCCTGTTTTACTCTGCCCCAGGCAGGGTCCAGCACATCCACACCTGCCTCTCTCTCTCTCTCTCTCACTTGCTCCCAAATGAGCTCCAATCTTCAAGAAAACCCCACTACTTGCTCCTAAATACAGGTGATTTCAACTTCCTACCCTTAAATACCATCTCCTTGCACCAATCCATCATTCAGCCCCTCTTATCCACACTGCTTCTCTCCATCACCAACACACCCAGCAGCAACCTGGCAGGAGAATAATGAAAATACTCAATTATCTCACTGCCAAATCCAGATCTGGTGGAACGTGGCCAGCAGAGCCCCTCACTCCCCACCCACATCACATCCCCAGCACCAACCCCCTCCTGACAAGCAGCTTTCTGTCTCAAACACAGGCTGGCAGGGAGGGTGACAAACAAATCAAGACACACATGAAATTAGCCTGATTCAAAGCGTTTTTGGAAGCTGGAACCCAGCACCAGCAGCTGGTTCCCCTCCAGCCAAAGGGCAGAACCCCTGGGACACCCTGACCTACACCTCACCTCAGTAGTGAGGGGAAGGAAACAAAACCTCCTGTTGAGTTTGGAGAGGAAAAAGGTCAGAGATGAAACCACGAATGCTGCACCCAGTCCTCCCCAACTTCTGAACTGGCTCCAAACATCTGGGCCAGATCCCCTCACATCTGGAGGGGAGGAGGCTCCCACTGGTAGGAACATTGCAGTGAGTCCTTTTGATGACCCCTGAGCTGAAAATAGTATTATCCATAATTAAAAATAATAATATCCACACACACTCAGTGCTGCTGGGAAGTGTCTGCTCAAGCTGGAGCTCTGGGGATTACCCAGACCCAGCGATTTGCACTGCAGTCTTTTTCTAAGGGCATGAAACAGAAAATCCAGAGGGAAAAACTCCAGGGAGTTCTGGAAGCTGCTGGGTCTGTGTGCTGGCTCCAGATTTCCTGTCCCCTCACTGATGCAGCATCAGTGCTCCACAATAGTCATTTCAGCTAATTGCTATCTACCATTAGCTGCAGAGTACTTACAAGGGATTCAATTCCACTGCATATTTGCTAATAAATCCCAAATGACACTGAGGAAGACAGCTGTATTTAGCTGCCTTTACCCTCTTATTAGCAGTGCTGAATAAGACCCCATTTCAATGGGGAATGGCTCCAACAAGCTGAGTCCTTGTCAGAAATCCAAATTCAAACTCCCCACTGCCTGCTGGAAAGCAGAAGTCATCCAGCATTCCCCTGCTTACACAACCTCTGTGGCTTTGATCCGTGGGGATGGCAGAGCAGAGGACAGATGGGAGTTTTTTGCTGTTTTCAGAGCATTTTATGAAGCAGCTTTTGATGCTGGGTTGGTAGGTGCAGAAACCTCAACCCAAGGACTCCAAAATATTTTGCAGAGGTGCGAGGGCAGCAATTACCCCGTTGTTCAAAAAGGCAGCTGAGGCTCTGTGGGTGAATTGTGCCTTGCTGTGAGTCAGCTGTAGAGAAGGGAAAGGAGCCCAGGAGCCCTGGGCTCCCAGAGCCCCTCCTTCACAAGGGCCAAGGGGAGCTGCTCCATCAGGAATGAGGTGCAGCACCTTCCATCCAGGCTGGGATGCTCCCACAGCTCAGCACGATGCCAAACAATCACTGAAGATGCCCAAAGAAAAGCCCCCAACTCCAGGAGCTGAAGATATCCTTGATCTCCAGAAACCTGATCCACATCTAGAAGGTTTTGGCTCGCAGTAAATGATACACTGGCAGTAATTATCTTGAATCCATGACCCAAATGCTGCCCACAAATCCAGCTGGACCCACAGGAAGAACAGAGAGCACAAGGAAATTTTTCTGTGTCAGCTGAGGAGCAAAATTTCTAACAGTCAATGAGCAGAAATCTAAGTCATTGTGCTCCAAAATTACTCAAGTATCAAAGGACTACCATGGATGTAATTAACTTCCAGCACTTGAAAATGCTCAGACGAGATTAAGGTGCAAATGTGAATTTCATCTCAGCCTGGTTAACAGTTTCACTTGATAGCCAGTTTCAAAGCACTTAAATTATAAGATGCAAATACTTTGCAGGGTCTGAGGAAGTGATGATTAAGGAGATATCAATTTGAAAATTAATTCATTAAAACATGTTCTGACTCCCAAATGGAAAAAAAAATTACTATGAATCCACCAAGTGTATGAACTGATCAAGCTCTCTGAAGGAGGACTGTGCAGGAGAACTCATTTTAAAGAAAAGTGAGAGTGAAATGAGCCTGGAACACAATTTCTTTGCACAGCTCATCAGCAGGGCATAAACCCAACCAGCAGCTGCCATCTGAGAAAAAAAGAAACAAATGTAGAGGCCAGGAGCACCAGCTTGCCAAACACAAGTGGAGTCATGATGCTGATGCCTGAGGATGCTCTTTCCATCCCAGAAACACAAAACTCAGCAGTTTGTCTCATTCCTGCAGCACCTGAGCCCTGAAATGTGCCCTGCAGAGCACCAGGCAAAGCTGCACCTGCAACAGGACGGGGTTTTAGACATCTCTGTTTTGTCACAGAGGAGGGTTGGAATGAACTCAGCACAGTGAAGGAAGCTTCCTGAGTTTTCCAAGAGTATTTTGCTTTCTTGTACAACACTAGCACCTTTAATGAGGTTAATCCATCACACTGCCATTAAACAGCACTCTGGGGATGATTTCACCAGCAGTGAAGTGCTATTTCCTTCAGTCACTTCCAGCAGCCAGAGAGCAGGAGAGGACATGGAGGCTGAGAGGCTTTTCATTACAAACTTACTTTGGCAATTGCATCAACATTATCTCTCACTGAAATATATTCTGTGATTTAAACAAACATACTGCAGAATCCAGCAGGTTACAATTACCACATACATTAGAAAAAACAAGTAATTGCCTAAGTGACAGCCATCCAATGAAAAGAATTTATTTCTTACCTATTTTATTTATGCCATTCAGCTTCTGTTACCCACCAGTACAGAGGAGCTCATGAGGTCAAAGTTAAAAGTGAAAATGGGCAAGTCCTGGTTTTGGGGTTTTTTTTCCAAATTCAGAAGAACCATAAATGAGAGATGTACAGAATCTCCTCTCTAAAACTGCCCCCAGACACCCAGTGGGGGCTCAGCCAGTTCCGTGGGAGCAGCCTGGCATGGGATGAGCTCTCATGGATCCCATGGATGCCAGGAATCCTCATGGATCCCACTGGAACTCAATACAGCAGTGCCAGCACAGGTCAGACACAGCTCAGGACCAGAGCCAGGACAGCTTTGACTGAAAACATCACAACCTGCCCCAATTCCTGCCCCAGGGTCCTGCCACCCCCAGCTGCTGGCAGGGTCAAGCTCAGCTCCACAAGTGCCACCAGCACAATTGTCCCAGTTGTTCTGGGCAGCTGCACAGGCTGTGTGAGCTTTCCTTTCCTGCACAACCCTCCCAAGTGAAAGCAAGGCTTGTTTCCCCACAGGCCCCAGTCTATTCTCCATTCAAGCTGCCTGGAAACTCCTGCAGCTGCAGCCCCCACTTCTCCTTCCTCTCTCAGCCTGCCTTGGAGCATGGGCTTGCAGCAGGAAAACAACTGTGGATGGAAAAGGTGCTGCCAAGCCCCAAAACCACCAGGGAGCCAAAGGAGCCACCTCTGCCTCTCCCAGGTTCTTGCCCATGTCCCAGCTCATCCCAAACCTCCTGCAGCAGCTGGAGGCTGCTCACACTCCCCAGTGTTGCCTCCTTCCTGCCCACAGCCCCTGCAAACCACAGCCCCTGCCCAGGGCACAGCAATGGGATCGTCACCGTGATGCAGCAGAAAAGGAAACCATGACAAAGTTCACACCACAGCTTCTCACACTGACTCCACAGCAACCTACAGCCAATTTGGTTCTGTTCCCTTCCTGTCTCATCTGCTTCCTCCAGCCCCAAGCCAACGGTTTCAGTCCGAGAGAGAGAGGGGCCTTTGGGATCCATCAGAAAACTCACACCCTGAGCCTGGGCCGGGCAGGCTTTGAGCCAGGGAGGTGCTGAGCAATCCCAGCTCACCAAGAGAACGCTAAGGATGCTCCGCAGCACTTGAAAGGGGTTTGGATGGGACCTTAGTGACAGGAGCCAGCACAAACCTGGCCCCTGGACTTCCTTGCTGAGGAGCAAATAGCAGGAACCAGACAAATCCAGTGAATCCAAACGTGCAGCAACTTCTTTTTCAAAAGACCATCTGATAAAGCCTGTGAGGAGGGTGAAATAAAGCCAGAGCAGGCCAGGGAGAGCCTGTTTTAGTCCCTCCCTCAGTGATCACATCCCTGAGAGCCCAAACCAGAGGGATTCACAAAGGTGGCTCTCTGGGGTCACACAGGGCACACGGGCAGAGCTTCTGCCAGGGCCGAAGCACCAACAGCCACCAGGACAGATTGCTGCTGGCAAAGCTGCAGCACAGCAGATTGCACCAATTTCACATTGTTTTTCTGCAGCTGTCTCCTGTTCAGAGAGCTGTTTAAAGCATTGTTGTGCTGTCCCTGAAAATACCAGAGGTGCCAAAACTCAGGCATCAGCCCAGAGACACTCATGGGTTTAAAAGGCCAACAGAGCAAGAGCTCACACTGGACACTGCCCTTCTCCCTGGGCACAGGGCATCCCTCTGGATTTTGTATAGAAAATTCCACATCTGCCTGAAAAACAGGGGAAGAGGCTCCCCAGGAACTCAAATATCAGCCAGGTGTCCACTGCAACCCTTGCCAGCATCTCTAAAACTGCTCCTCCAGCTCCTCAGTGCAAACTCAAACCCAGCAGACCAGCACCAGAAGTACTTCAGGGCCCTCCACAGCACCGTGGAAAATCTGTGCATCCCATCAGATTAATGTGCAAGCCCCCAAATCCGAGCATGGCAGGATTCCCAGAAAGCCCCACGGTTCCGTGTGAGGTGAGAATTCCACTCCTCCAGGAGAGCAGCCCCGCTGTCTGGCACTGTGCTGGGTGTTGCTGCCTCTGCAGGGAACCCTCCAGCATCCTGCAAGCTGCTTCCACAGCACTGTGGGACTGAGTCCTCCACTGCATCTCCCCAGATTTTTAGCACTTCTGTCCCAGAATGGCTCCATGGAAAACATCCACCCTGGAAAATCAAGCACAAGGAGGCAAGTCCTGCTCCTCCCCACACACCACATCAGTTTGGCTCTGACACTGTGGCATTAGTGCAGCTCAATCACAGGTATAAACAGCAGCAAACATATCTTTGGAGCAGAGTTTGTCATGTGGATCACATCCTTTATGTGTGGAGTGGGCTCTGGTCCCGTTCTTCCACAGGAGTTTGTACCAACATCCTGTTTCTTAAAAGTCTTCCCAAATACAGTAAAAATGCTCCTCTCCACAGGCCTATTTTGGGTTTAATTTAGATCCTTCTTGCAACCTCACAGGTATTGCAATGAGTTTATAGACCACAGGCTGCTGCTCTGGAGCTCTGGGAGAATTCCCTGCTCCCCTCCTGCCTCACACTGGTGAGAGAAGGGAGGATCCAGCATCAGGCTTACACACATGCCCAAATCCAGGGAGCCCATTTATCCTGACAACTAAATTATGCATGTCTGCAGAAAAGGAAAATCTCTGCTGCTGCAGAGACATCATCATCATCCAGCAGTGAAAAAAACACATGGCACAGCACCAGGCTGCATGGAAAATGTGCTTCAGGAGCAGGGATGGATGGGGAGGAGGAGACAGCTGACAAGACAGCTCTTACCTTAACCCCTAAGGGTGCTGGGCTGAGGGAGCTGCTGCCATGCAGGAACAGCTCTCTTTCCACAGGGATTTCGTGTGCTGGAGGATTCTGCCTGTCCTAATCCAGGGCATTCCAGGGTGGCTGCATTAGTGCTGCACAAACAGCCTCCACGAAGCTTTCAGGAGCAGCTCCATCCACCAACACACATGGCTTTAATTGGGGATGTTTTTTTTTTATTTTATTTTTACTTCCATTCCAATCACATGTAGGGAGCTGTTACTTTTCTCTCCTCTGTGTGGATCTGGATGGCTGCAGTCTCACTCTCCTGCCTGAGCCATGCCAGCCTCAGGCAAGCAGCTCCGAGAGCGTCAGCCTCGACAAATGACTCAGTTCTGTCTGGAGCCAGGTCTGCAAAGCTTCTCCTGCCTTCCCTTCCCTTCCCAAGCTGCTTTTCACACAGCTGCCCTGGCCAGGTGAGCTCTGCCCTCCCCACACGGGCTTGGAGCTCCACAGAGCAGAGCTGGAGCCCCCAGAAAACCTAAAGGGAATTCCTGACTCACCCAGCACCATTCAGGAAGGGATTTCCACCGCAGGAGAATCACCTTGCTCAGTGCAAGGAACACAACATTTTTCTCTGCTCACTCCTCATCCTTATGTGACAGATCTGCTGCTGGTCCCCTCTGCCAAGTGGTCACTCACTGGCACAGCTGATGACAACTTTCTGCCAAAAACACTGGTGCCAAAGGATGGTTTTATTGAAGAGAACATCTTGCAGAGTGAGTTTTTCTTTTCTTCAGAACAGCAGAGGTAAACGCAGGTATTTTCAGTCATTTCATTATTAACTCCTCAGACACCTGAGCACGCTGCAGAAGCTCCCTGTGGACCAGGGCACACAAAAGGAATGAATACACAGAAAACAGCAGCTTTCCTTTCTCCCTGGCTCTACCCAGGAAGGCACCAAAACACAGATTTCCATCAACCCAGCAGTTCGTGCTTGTAGTTTCCTGGATCACTGCCCTGATGGAAGCAATTCATACAAGAGCTGGCCAAGGGTTACAGCCTTAAAATTCTGGGCACATTGCAGTGAACTCAGATGTTTTATTATTTAGAGCCATGCAGGAGCTCAGACACTCAGCTGAACTCGGAGGGCAGGAAATGCCTGGAGGTACACGTGGAGTATCACAATTCCAGGACATTCAGCTGCTTTTATGGGTGTAAGTCTCCACTCAAGCACCATGAGATGCTGGCCTGTGGGCTTCCCAAGCTGGAAATCACAAGGGCTTGTTTGTCAGGGGAAAAAGAGAAACACCAGTGGCTTAGGAAGCTGAGTGTTTTCATTTGTTAGTCGCTGGTGGTTTGTATTCCTGCCTTCATGCTGCAGAAGGCTTGGCTGATAAACAAGCTGTATCTGATGGCCTCTGTGTTTTGCAGCAGGATCCAATCCCCAGAGCATTTCCTCCATACAAATCTCTGCAGACAGCTGCTAAAAAAAGGGGCTGTTGCTGCTGCAGCACCAGCTGGGATATGGTGAGTGCACAAGGACAGTGAGGACAGGACCCTGCTCAAAGCCCTGGCAGCTCCTGCCCATCCCAAATCCTTCCTGCCTGACTGTAACCACAGACGTGTGCTTTCCTCTCTCCATCTTTCACCATACCCCAAAATTCAGCCACCCCCAAGGCAGGGCAGCTCCACTCACTCCCACAATTTAGCTTGCAGGATTTTCTGACAGGGAACATTGCTCTGTGTCCCTCTCTCCTTTTTAAATTAACTGCTCTCTTCTCAAAGCCAGGGAATTCATGGAGTCACTGGTGCCTGAGCACTCAAGGCTGTTCTGCTTTCTTCAAGCCAGTCCCTGGCTCTGGGCTCTTCACAGTGACCAGAGCCCAAGGCCACCCAGGCTGCTCCTCCTCCTGTGGTTTGCAGAGTTCCCTTTGCAAGGCACACCTTGTCAAAACCGGCAGAGCTTGGAATTTAATTCATCAGCTGCTAACTCCCTCCTAAATAACTTTCTGCTCCCTGTTAGAACAGCAGAGCCACTGTAATTTCTGTGACACCAGTGCTGCACTGCCCAGCAGGGCTCAGTAAAGGACAAAGCCAAGGTCTCCAATTTACAATTAGCACAATTATCCTCACTCTGACATGGGTAAGGAAGTGCTGAAGGAAAGGAGTGGGAGTCAGGACATTCAGCTCCCAGTTTTACCACCTCTATTCTCTTTCACCCTGAAGGCTACACAATTTCCCACCCTTGAAAACAGAACAGTATTTCCCAGAAAATCTGCAATAAAATACTGGTGTTTACCATGCACTCTGAAACCCTGGAACGGATGCAACCCTGCCAGGATCCACTCAGCACCATCATACAAACCATGAATAACAGTAATTAACAAATAGCCCCAGAGAGATGAATATTAATCAGCACTTGCCAGCTCTCCTCAGGCATGAACGGATATTCCACAGATGGAGTGCAGGAAGAGCCACCTCAACTCTGCAGCGTGGATCACAGAAGAAACTTGTCCCACAACTAACTAATTTAGGCTGAAGCTGCTCCAGAGCACAGGAAAATGCAGCAATTCACACCAAAGTGCCCAAGGAGGTACCAGCAGGTACAGGTGAACACCCAAATGGCACCTGCTGTGACACCCCCCCGATCAAACACAGCCCAGTGCTCTGCAAAACCACAGCAGTGTCAAGAAAGTCCTGGAAACAGAACTGGGAAGGCACTTGGTACAGCAACCCCCTCTGTTCTACCTGCAAATCCACATTTGTGCAGCTCTGTTAATCAATGGAGAAACTCCACTACACACAGAGCACTGTGCCAGCAGTGGGGCGAGGCTTCCCCTGGGGAACTCAGCACCACTATCAATTATTCGTGTTGCCCTGTGGCAAAGCTGATCTCCTTGTGCTGAGTCTGCTGCAACCCCGTACCAGAAGCCAACCCTCCCAGGGAGGGGCTGCAAATCAAGAATTCTGTCCCAAATCCCATCCCAGAGCAGCAGCTGGACCTGCATCCACAGCACCCAGGAAAGGGCTCCCTTTCTCAGGAGCCAACTCTGCTCCCTGGTAGCCAGAAAGTGTGAGGGGAACAGAGCAGGGTCCCCAGGGCAGGAAAGGAGCCCTGTGACCCCCTGTGTGCCCAGAGCTGCCTCCAGCAGTCACCTTGTGCAGCTCAGAGCCAGCTGCAGCCTGAACTGACAGCTCCCAGCCCTGCCCATGCATTTTTAAAAGCAGCTTCCAAGACAAAACATCTGCTCCCAGGTGAAACATGAAAGAGCTCTTACACTGAGCTATGTTATTAGTGTTTTCTCCATTTAAGTCCTTTTTCTTGGTATTTCTCTTGCATTAACCCCTAACTCCCAGTGAGGAGCCCCTCTGGCTGCTCCAGAAGGTGTAAGAGCAAAGGGTAACAGAAAAGCTTGAGAGGAGCCAAGACAATTCAATATTCCTCTTCCAAAAATCCCTCTAGGGGTAGCAGCTGCACAGAGCTACTGATTCACAACAGAAGGTGAAGCTTCTTCAGACAGATCCTGCCTAATCTCAGAGTCAGAAGAGAAATACTTGTGGTTCCAGTGCCTGGCATCTTCAGGCAAAATCCTCCTGCTCAAAGTAAACTGGGAATAGATTTTTAAGCTTTTGACTCCTACCTACCCTGAAGATACTGAACAGACAGCAGCACTGCTTTCCAAACCATTCATTCAGGGCTTTGCTGCTGCTCCCAGTGTCCAGGGCCTTGCAGAAAGTTTTCTTATCCCTTCCATTGAAATAAGGAAGAGTTGATATCAATGAGGTGCTTGAGCAGATTCTTATCCCCCCTTTTCCAGGCTTCAGTGGGACAGGGATCCCTCAGGCACTGCCAGGATCAGGCCACTACACTGGCTGGGCTTTGACTGCCCACTCTGAAGGCTCTCAGTGCCATGCCTCAGGTTCAGCTCTGAGAAGAGCCTGTCTCTGCCCCCCTCCAAAAGGGAGCAGAGGTCATGGCTATTGTCCTTAACCAGCCCTGTTAATTTTATCTCAGGAGAAGTGAGTTAAGTCACTTAAGTACAGAGCTGTGCTGCAAATTGCTCATTTAATATTGCCCTTGAAACTGCACTGTAATGATAATTTTTCACTTCCTTCCCTAGGCAGTTGCATAACATTGCTGGGCATTGTTTAGAGAGCTCCAAAGCTGAGGCAGCCGTGTCCCTTTGCCTTCTCCTCATCAAGCACTGCTAGGGATGTTGACTTTCTGGTGGTGGGGGTTTTTTTGGCTTTTTTTTTTTTTACTCCATCAGCTTATTACATTAAACAACAGATGGACATTACTCTGAATGCAAATAGGCTTCCAACAAAATTACTCCTACTTTCTTCAACTTTCAGTGGAAAAAAAAATTCCCACTTACACCAGTTAAATCTAAGCCAATTAGAAAGTCAGATCTGTCAAATAACATTTAATTAAAAGTATCTTTAGGGAGGGAGCAGCTCGGTCAATGAAAAGCTTTCCCACCAACAATATAAATAGCCCAGGCCCAGAATTCAGCAGCCTCACTTTGTGGTTGGGATACTCAGTCTGTGTGCCCAGACCAGGAGGAATTTGGGTTTCATGGTTTTGGTTGGCAAAGGATTTTATAACAGGGAAGTGGAATTCTGGAAGCTGGGCTGGCTGATCAAAGGGGCACAGAGAGCAGGGACAGGAGGGATGGGACACAGCACCAGATACACCTGAGAGCAATCTGGAGATAAAATTGCTCTTCAAGCAGAATAGCATCAAGAGTTAAGTGAACTCCATCTCTCCACTTTCAGAAACTTGCTGCTTGTGGCTTCTTGCAGTGTGAGACCTGACAGAGTTCAAACCTGTTCTTCAAGCAAATTTGGACACTGCCTCGAGTGTGAAAACGAGACAGCAAGAAATCAACATACCACAACAAAAATACAGTTTATGTTCTCCAGTAACAGAAAGTCTGATCTGCTGGAGAGGAGGCAAGAGAGCACAGAGGGGAAAAAAGGAACAGGAGAGCTGGGGAGATGAGGCTTCCTCTGTAGAGAGCTCAAACTAAAGAGAGCAGTGACAAAGTTGTGTCCTGGGGATGTGTTAAAACAGCACAGGTGAAAGGAGGCACATCTGGGAAGCCCCTGGATCCAGGACACAGCCCAGGCTCAGCCCAGGTCACCTCAGGGCAGGTGGAGCAGGGTGGTCCTGCAGGGAGACCCCTTGTCCCACCCCAGCACTGCCACCCCCTGCCCTCGCTCCAGCTCCAAGCACAGAGAGGCAGAGGTGGGAATGTCACCCCTCAGGGCACAGCTGGAGACCCCCTGCTTTAACAGGAACACACACACACTCCACAGGTTGGAATCCAGGCAGGATCTTCCATCCTGATGAACTTCCTTTAACAAACTGAGCCATTCCATCACTGTCAGCCCACGAAAAAAAAAATCCCTATCTGCCTCCTTCAGATGCTCCCTCCAAGCCTGAGGCCTGGATCAGTGAGGAGAAAAGTTGATTCTCCAGACTTTTATCAGCATTTCCAATTTTAAGTCTTTCTGCTTCTGGCTATGACTTTGCTCATCCTCAAGGCACCACCAAAGCAAGGCTTTCCCCTGTGGTTTATGTAATGTATCAGGAAAAAATCCAGTGTCTGGGACACTCATGACAGAGCTGGAGGAGGGGAATGCCAAGGAAGCTGTGCAGCCTGTTCCTGTCCCCAATCACCACAGTGGTCATGGTCCAGCTGCACTTGGCTCAAGGGAGGAAAGGATCCAAAAAGGATTTCAAAAATCACTCTTCTATAGCAAATCAGTTTCTCAGCTTTCAGAACACGTTTTCATCCTTTGGTGTAATAGGCACTGCTTCCCCTAACTTCAAAAATAAGGGGCAGCAGATCCCTAATTGGCTACATCCTCCAGGAAAACAGAAATTAATCACACACAGGATTTTCCTGTGGCATAAGCAGCTCATGCTGCAGACACCAACCAAAGATCTGACAGGACCTGGAGCCAGAACAGGACCCACCACTCACGGAGTGAAAAAAATTGCTGCACCATGATCCAAACACCAATCTCCTGCTTACAGGAACTCTTTCCAGTGTCCCTGCCCTTCTGCTGGCCACGAGCTCCTGGTGACACTTTCCCAGGAGAGAAGCATCCAGTGACCAGTGCAACAGGTAGCAAAAGGCAGCTCAGTAGCTGGGTAGCACAGCTCCCACCTGCCTCACAGCCAACATTCCAGGTGGGAAGGGTCACAGCTGCTCCCAGACCCAGCTCTGGGGTGATTATCAACATTTATCTCGCAGAAAATTGGCTCTGAGGGGTGTCCTCAGGCCACAGCTGAGTCACAAACTGATTTGACTTCAGCTGACTCAGAGGCAAACTTCAAATAACCACAAACACGTGGCCAAGGCTCAACGTTCTCTTTCTTTTCTGCTCGGCACAAACACCCCGTACAAGGCACAGGATTTGGGGATAAAGCATCCAGAGGGACTGCTCTCACCCCAGGAGAGGCACAACCAGCAGAACCTGAATCAGTGAAGTGCAAGGCAGCACAGGGAGAAGGCAGAGCATCACCTCAGCTCCATTTACCTGTGCACAGAGTCCAATTAACGCCCTGAGTGTTTGTGTTCAGCAGCACCTACAGGGCAGAGGCAAAGCAGGATCACTCTGTGCCAGGCACAAAGCACAACCCTGTCCCATGGGAGACCAGAGGGAGCAGGGACAGAGCTTCTCTCCCCACATCCCAAGAGGTGAAACACAGAAAAATCAAAAAGGATGCCCAAAATCCTGGGGAAACCTGCAAAGCACCAAGTTGCAGACTTTCCCAGAAGGATCCCTCTCCCGGCTGAGATGGACACTCAAAATCCTGCTTGGCTCCACTTTGGGATGACCACATGACTCACCAATGCTGAAAGTACAAGTGAGAAGTTCAAAACATCCCAAGACAGATGTCAACAAAGCCAACACTGCCTGCTAAGCTACCATATAATTTTTGCTCAGGCCAGCTGTTATGCAGCACGGCTATTTTAGAAATGTTTGTCCTGTTTTACACATCCTTGTGCCTGATGGAGACTGCCAACAGAAGAAAAATCAGAATCTTTCAGAAACCTCTGAACCAGCACTCAGAAATGTAATAAGCAATTTCAAGTTTAATCTACGGAGTAAACAGAGACCAAATGGTCATTCCCAGCTTTCTGGCAGTGCACCTGAGCCCTTTCCCAATCCCTCAGAGGAAGCTGATTGCACTTTTCCAAACCCAGCACTGCTGCTGGTGCTAATTTTCACCTCAGGGAGATACAATTAAATACCACCTCTTGGAAAGAAAATAGCTGTTTGCCTTGTATAAAGTCCAGATTCAAAAGTTGTGCGAGTTTACTTTACAAGAACTACAGAAGCATTTCATGGTATTGTTATCCCTTGGGTACACACAAAACAAATGGAACAGAGGTTCACCCCAATACCCAAATTGAGGTTTTTCTCCCCAATTTGCTTTGCAAACCCCAGTTTACTCTGCCTCAACCACCACACTGAGTTGTGTCCTCTCTTGCTGCCTTCCATGTCAGAAGGGCAGCAATTTCTCCACCCCAGCTTTCCCATCAGAACGGGAGGAAGGAGCCTCCTGTCTCAGAGCTCTGTGGTGCTCAGAGCACTCTCTAATTGCCCGATGCACATTCAGGTCAGGTCCTCGCCCTGGTGACACTAATGAGCAAGATGGGGACTGTTTGTGACACAATCAAGGGAAGTTTGTAAACATCACAAAAGCCAGCAGTGCTTTGGAAAACAGAAACTGCGGGAGAACACAGAGCAAGGGAAGGGAAAGGGATAAACAAGGTGTGCTTTTATCTGAGTTCTCAGCCGGATTAACGCATTTCTGGACTGATTGCAGCATTATCTAAAGTTCTTTCTTGCGGGATCAATAACATCTCCATGATGTCAGTGCAGAACAGTGACAGTTTCCCCAGGACATGTCCATGTCTCCCTCCCAGACCCAGAAATCTCCAGAGTGGCCTTTTAAAAGCAAGTGGCCAAATCCAGGGGAGCTCTCCGAACAATGGTGGACTTGTCCCCAGCATGAGCTTGTCACTCTCCACAGTCCAGGGAACCATTGGATGGATTTGTTGCTTCCCACACCTTCAAAATCAGCCAGCCAGCACAAAAAGGCAAATTAGAGCACCTGCAGCAGTGGAGAAGAGCAGGACACCTGCTGCCAGCAGGTATTTCACAATTCTGCTCAAAAATTTCCCTATTCTGCCCAAAAAATCCTCAGAAGTGACACACAGCTGAATTAATGCACTTAAAATTAGTACCAGTCCAAAACCCCATGGAAGACAAAGCAGTAACTCAGGCTCACATAGAACCTGGCCAGCTCAAATTTGAGAGCACAATCACAGAACTGGACAATCCCAACAAGCCCCAACACCAGGAGCTGACCCCACACAGTCACAACTTCCAAAGCCCTGAGCTTCCAACAAGTCCTCCCTGAAACTTCACAGTTCTGTGCAGCAAATGGCATCAGAAAGGTGAGCAAATGCAGACACACAGAGCTGCACAGGGGCACAAACACCCTGGTTTGTGGTGGATGACTGCTGTAGCAAAAGTTTTGACTCCAGTGTCTGTAAACAGTGATGTTTAGCCCAGTCAGCACCCGGATTATTTGCTGCCAGCACAACAGAGCACATGCCTTTGTTTAGGAGGAGCTGAATTTAGGGAACCACTAAAGGATGTAATAAAATGAATAAACACTTTCATTTTTGACATGTTTCACCCCACCCACCCCGTTTCCTAGAAGGAAAATACCTCCCCCAGCTCCCCAGATATGGGGTCTGGCACTCCCTGCCTGCACAGGTACCCTCTGCAGTTCTTACACCTCAATTAATGCTCCAGGCAAAAAGAAAACCCCACATATTAAGATTTCAGTATCAGGTACTGCATTTTTAGTCCCAGCCACATAAGCTTCCACCCATCACACCAGTCAGAGGCACTGAATTCACTCTCAAGTTTCTGTACAGCCATAAAAGTGAAGTTCAGGAAGAAGCTAAGTTACCACTGATCTTGCAGAGCAGTAGGGACAGAGGCTCCACCAGCACCTGCTTTCAAGGCCTAAAAGGCACAGCAGAGACTTTTAAAACCACATGTCCTGCCAGAGCCACCCAGATAAGTCACAGGAAAATGCTTCCCCCATTTCTCTTCCCCAGCAGCTGGGAGCAGTGTTCATGTGCAGGCACACTTTTGCGATAAGCAGCCTCCCACTCAAATTTCCTTTGCAAAAGTCACCAAAATCTAGTCCCAAAAAAGTTTCCAAAGAAGCCCAAGTCTGGTTAAAATCCAGCAGGTTTCTCCCCAGCTCTAGCTCCCCCAAAGTAATGACAGTAACTCTGCTGCCTCCTTTTTCCCTGGAGTTGCTCTATAACACAACATAACCAAGAAACACCTGCTGCCCTCCCTAATGAACCAACACTCATTAAAGCAGACAACCCACTAGCTGCTGTGCTAATTACTGCAGAGCATGCAAAGAGAATTGATGAAAAGCTACTGTATCCCATACACTTCAAGCATTCTTGGGGCTTTTCTAGCTCCCTAGTCCAGTTACTGCATCACCTCCACTTCAGGCTGCTAGAGGAGAGATAAAACACGATGGTGAGCAGAATGAACAACGCTGAAAGGCCTCAAAGTCACTCTTTGGGTTAAGTCCTTTCCAGTTTTAATCTAAATGAAGAGAAGTGGTATTGCTATGAACGCAAACAGCCTGGAGCTATGTTTTTTTTTTCCCCATTCCTGTGCGAATTTCTGTAGCGCCCAGTTTTAAAGCCGAGACTCCAAGTCTCTGCAGTGCGATCAGGAACCTCCCATGCGAGTGCCCAGCACCGAGCATCACCCTCGTGAGCGGAGGAGCCGCTCGCTCCAGGCAGTGCCGAGGATCCAGCGGAGCATCACCAGCATCCCACCACCCACGGGGGGAGCGCCGCGTCCTTCCCGGCTCCTCTCGCTGCTCTCCGGCTGGATCCCCACCCATGCAACAGCTCCTGGCTTCCCTTGGATGAGCGCTCCCTGCTCCCGGGGCGCGGGGACGGGATGTTCCCACGGACCGGGCTGTCCCCCACGGACCGGGCTGTCCCCAAGGCTCCACGGGCTGTCCCCAAGGACCGGGCTGTCCCCAGGGCTCCTCGGGCTCGCTGCTGGGCGCAGCTCCGGGGCTGGGCTCCCCCCGGTCCCGCTCACCTGGAGTAGAAGCGGCGGGCGGCGGAGCCGGGGCTGTCCCCGTGGATGTCCCCGCGGCTGTCCCCGCCGGGCGGGCTCGCCATGAGCGCCGGCCCCGCTGCGGGGAGCGGGCAGCGGAGTATGGCAGCGCCGGGAAGTGATGCACCGAGCAAAGAAACTCGCGGGCAGGCCCCTCCTCCGGCTGATGTCACCCCGCCTGCCTCCCTCCCTCCCGCCGCGGGACGGGGAGCGCAGCCCCGGGCACGGCATCCCGCGGGTGGCGCGTCCCCCTGTCCCCTTGGTGACATCCCCATCACCGCCTCGGTGCTCACCTGGGAGCGGCCCCGGACACGCGGCGAGGTGCGGGTACCACACCTGCAGTTATCGCCGATTTCTGCCCAGGTGGAGTTGCTGGAAACCACAATGAGTCTCGGTTTTGGCTTGGCCGAAGCTCTTTTGTCTTCCAAAGTGTCTGCACCTGGAGGCAGCCAGGACGAGCAGCTGGGACCAGGCAGGACCTGGCAGGGCTGTGTTTGCTGTGCTGGCTCGGCAGGGCTGTGCCACAGCCACAGAGCAAAGTCTGGCTGCTCTCTTTGGTAGTGAGGAGTCCCCCAGGAAAAGGGATTTTCCTTCCAGCCCACAGAAGCTTCTTTCAGTTAACTATGTCCTGTTGAAACCTACGGCCTTAAATATTTATTTCCACCCAGACACCTAGAGAAGGATACAGGTCATCTTCAAACGCTGCATCCAGCTCCCTCTGTTCTCCAAGGCTTGAGATGTTCCTGGAAAAGTTAGGGAGTTGGGAGAAGAAACCTGGCTGAAAGTTAGGGCCACTTACCCAGCAACAGCAAAATAAACGTCATTATCATCACAGACACACCCCCAAATAAGCACAGCTATAAACTCTGACTTTCCCTGGGTTCCAGCATCTTGTTCTGCACACACAGAACCCCGTGGTCGGTGGGAATCCAGAGCCACGCCTACCTACTGCCTGTTTCACCCTGGGGATCTGCTCAAATCCCCTCTCAGGAGTAAACCCAGATCCTGCTCAGGAAAGAACATCATCAATAACACCCCACTAGCAAACCACAAAAGCCTCTTTCCCAAGAGCTAATTGATTGAGCGTTTAAATTCAAAACAAAACCCCATAAACAAACTTGTGTCTGTGTCTCAGCTCAGGAATAGTCTCAATTCTGTAGATAAACCACAGCAGAGAAAGCTGAAACCATCCTGCTGAGAGCTGTGTCCTCACCCACAGAGGTGTGGTGCTGTCCTGGGTGCCTTATTATCCCAAAAAAAAGGAACCCCCCTGCACCCCTGAATAACCAGCCACAGAACCCCCAGCGGAAGGAGCAGGCTGGGACACTGAGCCTCACAGCAGCCAGTTTTTACCCAGGTTTGTGGTTTCACTGACAGCTGCAAACATCCTGGTGCAAAGCAGCTTTTCACAAGCCATGGAAACATGGGACTGCTCAGCCCTAAGAGATTTTAGCATTTCAGAGGGGGTGTTTGTCCATGCCTCCCTCCTCTTCCTGACAAGGACATGAGTGCAAAAGATGAAACCCAGCGTGTGCTGCTGCTGCTGCAGCCCTTCCTCAGCCCCAGGCAGAGAATGCGAAGCTGAGCTGGGCCCCAGCGCTGGGCTGGCATTCAGCAAGTGTGGGAAGACAGAGGAATTGCCCTTCAGAGAAACAATGCTGGAAAGGAGAGCAAGGGAAAGGAGGGAGGAGGCCAGCTTCCAGTTTGGGCTCCAGCCAGATCTGTGGTGTTCCACAGAGCTCTGGGCAAGCGGGTCACCCCCACGTTAATGACACAGGAATCGCTCGGTCAAATTCCAAGGCTTGGGTTGTGCAGGAGGTCAGACTGAGATGAGCATAATGGTCCCCTCTGGCCTTCAAACTCATGAATTTGCAATGGATAATTTATCATCTGACAAACTCAGCTTCTCTTTCTTCTTGTACAAGTGGCAAATAGGTCACAATAGATTCGAATTCATTAGATGAAATAATTCAATTACTTTGCTCTGGGTTGGATTTGGTTAACCCTACATGTTCATGCCAAGAAGCTCCCTGCAAGGACTTGGACCTCAGCCACAATTCAGATCCACTGCTCAGCTGCAATGAAACAGGAAAATTATAAGAGTACAGAGAGAAAGAAACCCCAGTACTTCAGAAATGCCACTAATTCCTCTGGTGACCTGTGTGCACATTGTGTGATATGTTGGGAAGGATGAAGCAATTAGAGAGGCTCCAGACAAACGTGACAAGTGCGACCTAGGAGAGAAAGGTATGAGAATTGATTTGTTCAGTGCAGATAAGATCAAGAAGTAGAGCTGCAATCTTTGGACATTAAAAGGGCTGCTGCAGAATGGAAAGAAGGAGGAGTGGATCCTGAAGAACAGGGCAGGGTACAACACAGCCAGGCCAGAATCCATCAAAGGCAATGCAGGGTTCATTTTCCTTTGACCTTATGCACCCCTGCACCTCCAACATCTTTTGTTTCTGCAATCTTAAAGCTCAAAATCTTGTTCCTCCCAGTTCCTGAGTTTCTCCACACCTTCACTTACAAACAGGCAGAATCATAGCTCTAAGCAATAGGATTGCAGGATCCTTAAGACTTCTTGGGCAGTTTTTAACATTTCTTTTATAAATTTATACCCAAAGCTATCACAACACAAGATGAAAGAGCTCCAAGTATTGCCATATTTCCTTCCACTTGGATGAGACAGCCTTGAGAGCAGGAAGGCACAGAAAGCTCAAGGGAAGACAGCGAGACAATAAGTCAACAATAAATTTTGCCAGTGAGTTAAGAATTGCCAGAACATGAGAACATCCCTCTGCTGCCTCCATGTCTTCATCACCCAGACACACCAGAGCCAGGCACTCCCTCCAAAACACAAAGATTCATCTTAATTAGCATGGCAGCTTTCCTGCAGCTCATGGAATGGATTGCTGGGGGCCTCTGCTGGGGTTTGTGTGCAAAAAGAACTCTGCAATTCAGGCTCTGAAGCTGACAGACCCCAGCTGAAATCACTGCACAACTGGCACTGTAATTGTCTTCTCTTTCTGGTGACAGCCATGATTAATCACCAGACTTTCCCCTGTCTTTTCGTTTTTTTCCAAGCTGGCAGGTTCCAAAAGCACTTTGCTGTTGTCCTGCATTCCATTTTCTAAATCCCTCTAAACATAGCCTGCAAGGAAGTTCTGGGTTTAAACCAGCCTAAAAAAGAACCACACAGCAAAACTGAATAAACTTTGTCTTGACTTACATCAGTTTCACAGCTGTGAATTTACATGGAAATAAATTTATCTTGGAGGAAGTTTGCACCTTTTTAACAACAAAATACCCCAGTGGATGTAGCTTCCTTTGTGTGCAGGAGATGAGAGCTCACAGGGGGTATTTTTCAGCTGGACCCAGGCACACAGAGCTGGAAGGGAGGGGATGATGTGGAGCCTTGGCCAGGGCTGCTTTCCTGTGGAGCATCACTGTTGGTGCTGCCTCATGCCAGTTTGTAAAGTGGAGATAACCAAATAACCTTCACCCATCCCTCCTGGGGAAGGAACAATGGCTGGAGATCTCTGATGTGTCACTGAGCTGTGAGCACAGGAGTCTGAATGAGCCTGACAGCAGTGTGAGGATGGGTAAGAGAGGAGTTGGCTTTGGGAAAGAAAAAGGGAATAATAAAAATGCCCCTGGAGGGTCTGAGGGCCACACACGGCCTGTCTGAACCAGGAACATTTGCCTTGCTTTGGGGTTTTCATAAAGCATAATTACATGAGTTGCAACAACATCCTCCTCAGAACGGCCCAGAGCCACGCAGCAAAGTGGGGAGGGAGCAGGGATGGCTTTCAGCAGGAGTGCTTAGCTATTCCTTTAGTTAAAACAACAAATTAAGAGCAAGGTTCAATGTCTGTGTTTGGAGAACAGAATCCTCCATGCTGCTGAAAGATTGAACAGGTCTAAATAAAACTGCTGTGCCACACAGCTGTTTTTTCAGGACCTGGAAAGAAATTACAGTTTTCAAGGGCTTTTACAATCCTTCCTTCCAATGAGTCTGGTCCTAAGGCAACAAAACTCCTCTGATCAGGGGGAAGGACTCAGTGAGGAATCATTATTTTATCTCCAAAGCAGAAGCACAAAAGGTTATTACAATCTGCAGATAACCTGTAATAGAGACTCACAGCCAGGAATATTATTCATACCTGAAATAAAGAGGATCATCTGAGAGTGAAGAGTTGTTTTGCTGTCTGTGATTTTCTCTTTTAAAAACCTCTTGGAGTGCAGACATTCAGGAAAAGCTCTGAGTAATGAGCTCCTCTGAATAATTCAGCTGTGTGCAGGCACTCCTGAAGCAGCCACAACTGCTGAGCACAGAGGGGCTCAGGAGAGCTCAGCTGCCCAGTTTGGGGTGAGATTCCTGTAGAACTGGATGCAAGCCCTTCCCAGAACCTGGGCAGGGACACAGCCAGTGGGCTCTTGCTTTTCTTTCCCCACCCCTCTCTGCTGGTACAGCACTGAAATCACACATCAAGACCTCAATGATTCTCACAAGCCCCATCCCCTCGTGTTTGGGTGCACCCGAGGATCTGGCCTTTGCTTTGTGCATATTTATACATCCTGTGTCTCTGATGTCCCTGAATTTCCTTTTCATTAATGCTCCTCTGGGCCTCAGAGGAGGCAAACAAAGACAGAGCTCATCTGCTTCCTTCAGCCTTCAAGCTTGACTGAAAATGCTTCATCAAATAAATAGCAAGAGAGCCTTAAAATGCCCAACCTCGTGGAGAGTTTGATGAAATGGAATCCTGTGGGCTGGCACTGGCCTGCTGGGGAGATGGGGACTTTTTAGGCAAGGCCAGAGGGGACTGTCCTGATGCCTTTGTGTTGATGTACCCCTTGTATCCACAGCCCAGCAGCTCCTCTTCCACTGAAATCTGCTCTTTACCTCAGAGCAGAATGGCTCTACAGACTGCCTGGGGAGTTCCAAGCACAGGAGCTGGTGTTGTGGCAGAGTTCTGCCTCGTGCCAACCTCCTCTGTGCCCCAGCATCTCCTCTCTGGGTGCAGTTTCCTGAGGGGCACTGGAGCAGCTCTGGCTGGCACCCAGTGATGTCTGCAGCAAGCTGGACATGCTCAAGGAACACTTGTGCTCCTTTCTCATCCCTTGGTGAAGTCTCATCCCTTCTCAGTGCCTGGGAGCAGCTCTTCTGTTCTGCAGCAGAATTCAACAGCCTGGTGGTGTCTGTTCCAAGAGAGCTTCAAACAAGACCCCAGTGGGGTGGTGGGAGGCTCTTTTGGGGCTCACCAGAAATATGCTGGATTTTTCTGGCCTTGGAAGCCTTGATGGCAGTACCAGGGAGTTTTTCTTGGAGGCACCTTATCCAAGCTCTATTGCTCAGACAAATATCCCAGAGCTCAGTCATGATCAGTTTCTATTTACAATGTTGGCAGTGCATTTGTTTAACCAACTTCAATTTCCAAGAGTCAACAGACAAAACCCCAATTGCTTCTGCTGGAAGTCTGGGAAAACCTCCTGTTGGCATTGACTGAAATAAAGAGTAATCTTGTGTTAAGAATTGAAAGCCCAGAGGGGGAAATAGACATTTTCACCTTTGAAGGGGGCTTTATTTCCTTTTGAAGTTGTAACTGTTGGTACTGACATTAATTACAAGCATGTTTGGGTTTGTTTTCAAACAGATTGTCAATATTTGCACTGTAATTGCATTATTTAGTCAAGCTTCTGCAAGTGCTTTCCAAACACTCAGGGTGGAACTCGTTTCTATGTAACTCCCAATAATTCAGTGAATTGGAGGCAGGCAGAGCAGAAGTTGCTGCTGAAGTGACTCTGTCACCAACCACGAGGCCACCGAGGCTCCTGCAGCCCCTCCAGTCCCCAAACCAGCACGTGGTGACAGGAAGTACATTCTGGTTACCACCAGAACTGCATCAAACCACAGGCTCAGGTCTGAACCCATCGAGTTCCTAATCAGCAATGAAAGGCAGTGCAAAAATACCAAATTTACAGCTCAACTCTGCTCAGTTTATCCACATTTTTCTACATTTCTTGCATTTGAAAGTAAAGCTGTTCTTAGCATTCTAGTCAAATATTGGGACAATATTTTAGCAACATTAAGCAGCATTTTATAAAAGTAAAAATTCTCATTTTAGGACTGGTAGCTGGCAGACACCATTAATGCTGATTTTTGAACAAATAACAGAACACAAAGAAAGTTTCAAAGGCCCAAAGAAATCCTTTTTCTTTGTGAGGGTGGGCAGGCCCTGGCACAGGGTGCCCAGAGCAGCTGTGGCTGCCCCTGGATCCCTGGAAGTGTCCAAGGTCAGGTTGGACAGGGCTTGGAGCAGTGGATGAACTTTAAGGTCCCTTCCAACCCAAACCTATCTGTGATTCTGTGATTTTATTAAATATCTTAGAATAAAAGTAAGTGGGATTACCCAAGTACCTCAATCCAGTACTGGTGCAGTGCTGATACAGGATGCAGTCAAAAGGGCTGAGGAATGTCAATCCCTTGCTCCAGAAAACTGTTCATCAGTGAAGCAATCTTTCATATAATTTCAGTTAATAAAGAGAATTCTGCTGACATAATATATCTAGCCTTCTGCAAAGCAATTGACTTAATCTTGCATGACATTCTGTTAAAAATAGTACCCAAAAAAAGAAAAAAAAAATCAATGTAGCTTAATTTAAATGGATGGAAAAATTAGTAACATGCATCAAAAAAGTAATTATCTGATGAAGGAATTTCTAGTGTGTCCAAAAGGATTTACTCTTGGTACAGTGTTATCCAACACTTTTATCAATCCAATATTTTATCAAAGCACCATTGCAGCCCTGACTGTAAATATCACCTACAGGAGTGATGCAAAATTTGCAGGTGAATTGGTTCTGTTTTCTTAAGTGATGCTTAAAGTCTGACTTAATCCTAGCTGAGAGTTAACTTTAAAGAGAAGACATTTTCTGGGAATAAAAAGTGTTTTAGTCCAGGAGAAAGTGGCACATCCAGAACATGGAGAGAGGCAAAGTCAGTCTGGAAATAAGAGGTGATTTTTAAATGTAGGTAATTAAACAGTGGCACAATTAACTTCTC
Organism: Rhabdornis inornatus; assembly: GCA_013397075.1. Taxonomy (NCBI): domain Eukaryota; kingdom Metazoa; phylum Chordata; class Aves; order Passeriformes; family Rhabdornithidae; genus Rhabdornis; species Rhabdornis inornatus. The sequence continues at coordinate 647,358 of VWZS01007831.1, forward strand.
AGGAGCTGAGTGCAGCCTGCATTAGGTGGTGTCTGGAAGAATGGTGGCTAAAAATGCTGCAGCTCAACCACAAATTCTGGGGTTGAACTCCAGCCCCAGCGTTCACACAGTGTTTGTGTTATGCCAGCTCTTTAATTAAACAATCTGCCCTGTTAGCTGTGAAAACACTCCTCTCGTTTTACCCATTGATCAGGGTTATCTACCGATATTTGATATTTTCCCTGGCTTGGCTAATCCCACATTGTGATGTATCGATCCCACGGGTGATTCACAGCCAGAGGGGGAAATGAATGGGAACGTTTGCTCCAAGTGGCCACTGGGATCAAACATTTGTGTCCTTTGTTGTTTGCAGCCCCCAGGGGAAAAATCTGGTTTTGAGGGAGAGGTTTGGGACTGGCACAATCTGCAATCTCCATCCCTTCTCTTTTCCTTGGAAAAGCAAAAATCAGCGAGGGCAGCGGCTCCTCGGAGCAGTGTCCCTCCTCCTGGCTGCTGCTTTTGACTTTCACTCCAGAGCGAAAGGATGTTGTCATAGAAACCCAAAAAGGAGTGTGGGGACCCTTCCAGTCCGGGCTGTAACAGGACAGCACATTTCCCTCGCCTGGATCTTGGTCTCTACAAACTCAACACCTTCCTACCAGAAAAATTATCCGAGCCTGCATTTTCCTACCAAATTCTTGCATAGTGCTGGCACTCCTTGCCCCCTGAATAACCATCAATTCCAGGTGCCCAGCATCTGCTGTTTCTCTGCTGCAAGCAAACAGAAAACTCCCCGGGGTCAGCTTCCCTGCTTACATAAACTGGGAGAGCTCTGGTTGCTGCACCACTTTACATCAGCAGGGAATCGAGCCTTCAACATATGCAGGGTTTATTTTCCATTGGAGATGGGCAGACACTGGTGTCTATTTTCCTTTGCACTTAGCTCCATTTAGATCCATTTTGTCGATAATAAGGCAATATTTTTGTTGGTTTGCGTGATTATCTGAAGAAACAGAGAGGGAAAAAAATTTAAAATAAGGCCAGACAAACAAATTCCAGTCAGTCATAAATGATCTTGGGTTAAATGACTGTGCTGCCTGGCATCCCAGGGGACAGCAGGAATGAATGCAAGAATGAAACTCCAGCAAATCTGAGAGCAACCTGACTTGACAGAGCATAACAAGGCAGGAGAGGGCCTGTTGTGTTGGCTTAGCCTGCTGCTTCTCCACTGACACTGTTCTGGATTGGCATTTAGTGGTGAAACAAATATCATCAAGGGGAATGAGGTGAATTTATGAGCAGAGGGTCAGCGACCCCAGGGATTGTTGTTAGCAAGTGGGATTTATAAAGCTCCTCTGCTCTCATAACCTCTGCTAGTCGTGCTGGTGTCCCAGCTGGGACTGGGCAGAGCAGCTCTGATGCCAGGGCTGAGATTAATGGCCTGAAAATTGCTGAGCAGATATAAAGAGCTGAAAGGTGGAAGGAGGGATTTCAAAGGCTGAAGGCCCAAGGAGAGCACTCCAGAGAGGAATAAATGCAGCAGGGGAGGGGAACTCTGGCTGGCAGCATCTGCTGTGTGGGCAGGATTCAAAACAGGCAGCAGCAGAGGTAGGACAGGAGGACCCAATTCCCAGATTTTGATTGGACTATTTGGATTTTGAACTTATCATTCTTGTTAAAGGAACAGGCTAAATCTTGCCACTCTTGGTAGCTGTTTGATGCCTTGTTGAAAGGTTGAAGCAGAACGAAGTAACATGTGAAGAAAAAGCTGTGGAGCACATTGAAACACCCTCACAGAGTGCACAGAGCGTTGAGACTTTGCCTCCAAGGAGTCTGCATTTTCCAGCTCAAAAGGAATTTTCCTTCTTATATTTAGTGACACAAATATACCCAGGTGTGCAGCAACCTGCATATTTCAATCCAGTCACGGTAAGCCATGGCAAATCAGGAGATTTTGAGGTTTACAGGATAAGATGAAAAGGAAAATTGCTTAAACTTAGAGGAGCTAAAGCCCACCCTGGCCCCATGGTGGTTCCACATAAATCAGATTTAACCACTGCCCTTAGCTGGGAATGGGATCACACAGATGTGTGGTGTCTGATCCAGGAAATTATGGACTCAGACACTCAGGACCTGGTAATAAATGGTGATGAAGGCAGCACTGCAAAAGTAATGTTGTTGCTGTCTCACAGCACTCCATAGATCACTGTGCTTGAGTGTCAGTAAATGGGGGCATCAGAACACAGTAAATTATTCCCCATTTATCTGATCCCTTCCTGCAGAGCAGGGCTTGGGGATCACAGCAAATTTTGTCTCCTTTTTACACTCCCAGGTGTAACAGGCTGGTTTGGGAGTTTTACCTGATGGACTCTTCCCCAGCTCCAAACCAAAAGAGCAAATTGGGAGCATCCCTGAGCTGTGGGGTCTCCAATCTGTGGGTTATGCGAGCAGGGAATGGACTCTCCTCCTCATCCCTCTGAGGTTGTTGGACACAGGTATTGTGCCTGCTGCTCTGGTTTGGGGCACAGGGAACACGAGGCTGCTCCTGCCCCCACCAAGATCCACAAGAATCTTTGCATCAACTGCTGAGTGTTTTAGGTCAGGCTTTAAGGCACCTCATCACTCTGTACTGTAATTCTCACCACCCACGTACCCTTCCTTTCTCACTTGGCAGTGCAGGGAGACAAGGTGGAAGGAAATGTGCCATTTTACCTGTAGATTGGTGATTTAAATTGCCCTGGCACTATAAATCCTCTCCTGCAGCTGGAGAGCCCCGTTTACTACAGCGGGTTTCCATGGCAATCCTGTGCTCTCCCACATTCCACTGCACCGTGCAGGCAGCCCCCCCCTTTTCACTTCAGATTCCATTCACACAGTCTCCTATTGATAGGAAAAAAACCCAAATGGGCCATGGATAGCTATTTCCTATCTTAACACACTTTCCCCCAATAACTGGATGATGGATTTGTATTTTAGCACATCAAGAGAACACTTGCCCTTTGCCAGACACCACTTGGCAGGCAGCATAAAATCCAGATATTCTGAAGGTCTAGTTCTATCCTGACACACATTACTCCTGTTATTTTAGGACATCAGTAGGGAAAATACAAGCTTGATATTCCCTTGTGTTTCTGGCTGCCAGCCAAGCAAAAGCAGCGTGTCTCTGTTGCAGCAAATCCTCCCCTGAGCTTGGGCAGCCTCGTGGCAGCCTCCCACCTGCACCCGAGCTCTTCTCAGCACTCAGTGCAACTCAGGCACTGAGGATGGCACAGCCCAAGGGAAAAGGAGCTGCTGCTTCCCAGCAACATGGGAAGGAATGAGGGATTTCATCTGCTAGGACTGAAAACAAAACAGAGGAAATGTTATCAGTGGTTCCAGCGAAAATCAGACTCCTCACCCATCTCTAGGTGTTCTACATGAACACTGATATCTTACATTACCTGTGGAGAAAGAAATTTGTGTCTTATCTCAGGAACTGTGACATGGCATCATTAATGGGGCAGCCCATTTGTCTCAGCCTTATGCAGCTGATTTGAGAGATGATAAATACTGCTAAGAAAGAGTTCAAAACATAGTGCTCCCCTAAGCTCCTTGCGGGTTCAAATAAAATCCTAATTTATTGAGTGTCTTTATCTTTGTCCCTTTTAACTTCAGGGAGTGTTTTGTCACAGATTCCAGGGGGTGCAGAATTGGGCCTTGCCTGTCAGACTTCAGAGCAGTGCATTTGGTTTTTTATCAGCTGCCTCTTCCCTCCATATGCTCACTACGAAATTCATGTCACATCCAGCTTGCAATTGAAGTTTAGATTTGGGTTTCGATTGTTTGCTAACTGAGAATTGCTGTGAAGATGGTTTACCATGAAAATTGCTTAGTCAGGCAGTGGAAAAAAATCAACAAAGAAATACCATTTTCTTTCCTTTTAGCTGGAGAAGTTTCCCAGAAGTGAAGGAACTCACAACACTCCCACAAAGCCAGGCACAGGGAGCAAACCAGCAAGAGAATAAAGGAGTGTGTGTGCCAGAGCTGTGGGTTGTTTGTAAGATTCTTGGAGCATGTCTGGAGGGTGCAAAAGTTTCAAAATAATGAGACTTAGGAGGAATTTCTGGTTTTGGTTCACATACATCTGCACTTCCTGAATTTTGCTAGACCTTGTGGGTTACTGGGTGAAATATTTCCTAAACAGTGACAGTGGACAGCAGCAGAAACTGCAACCTCTGGGAGGCGAGTCCATTTCAAACAAATCTTCAGATTCCAAACAGCCTCATACAGGGTTGAGTAAATACCAAACCCACTTGCCTTTGCCTTGCAAAAATACCAGAAATCCACACTGGAGCTCTGAGTGCCACAGTGTGGCAGAGCTGGGCCCTTCTTGCCCCATTCAGCACTGTGTGTGCAAGGGGGAAGTGCTGGTTGGGAAAAAGAAGACTCAAACCCAGATAATGTGCTCCTCATGGGATAACTCCATGTGGGGGTCAGAAACTCTGCAATATCCTTGCCAGAAAAAGCCTAAAATTCCTTTGTAAAACCTGCTCTGAATAGGCCATAACCTGTTGTCTGATTTGCTAAAAGAGTAGGTGGTAGTTGGAGTATCTCAGTAGGGGAAATTCAGTGTTTTGGGGGCTGGTGCCTCAAAAATGCCATGGGAGTGAAAACCCAGGGCCTCTTCCTGCCTTGGTTCCGTGAGACAGGAGCTGTGGAGTCAGCAGGGCAGATCTGTACATGGCTGGCTCATTTTGCTCATCCATATCTCAAATACAAATCCTGATGGATTTGCTCCTGTTCACCTCAGCTCACACTCGGCTTGCTGACTGGGGAGTTTCACACTGCAGAAGTGGGATTTGGCCCAGTGATAGCTTTCACTTCATCTCTCAGCAGATTTGTGGTCTAACACTCCAAGATGTGCAGCATAACACAGTGGCAATCTGTCACTCTCCTGGCTCTTGTCAGCTCCAACAGCTTGCTGAGAAAATATGGAGCCAAAATAGATGCCAGTCCGAGCTGAGGGACTGCAGAAACGTCACTGCTGAGAGCTCTGCCTGTCACAGCACAGACATTCCTGCTCCACTTGTCTCTCCCATCATCCCAGCAGGCTGGGACCAGCCCTGGGCTTTCCTGGCAGCTCTCACAGCTTCCCACCTTCCCAAAATCTTCCCTAAGCGTTGCCCTGCCATTGCTGAGGTTGCACATTGTGTTCTCTCCCCTTTTTGAGGTTCCACCCCTGACCCTGAGACTGCAGTGAGGGCTCTTATCACTGCACACCCAGAATAGCTGTGGCTCCTCTCTTGGACAGGCTCTGCATTCCCAGCACTGAAACCTCTAATCAGGCCAGAACATTGGCTTGGAACAGCTTGAAACAGGAACTTTGTGACTCCAGCCTGCAGCTCAGGAATTCCTTGTTTGGTTAGGCTTGAAAAGCTGAAATTCTGGGGGTATCTGAGCACGGGCTCTGAGCAGGGACATTTATTAGATTAGGCTGAGTCTGTTTCTTCAAGAGGACTTCTCAGAGACCACAGGGATGCGTGGGCATGGAAGGATGTGGTGCCAGTGTCTCACCCCACCCTCTGAGTGCTTTCCAGCAATAACCAACACTCACAATCCTGACTTTGCTGCTAGAAGCAAATCTGTAGAGTTATAAAGAAAGAATGAATAATTGAAGATATAAAAAAAAGGAGTCAGATTCAATATAAACCAAAATGCTGATGGAACAGCATGCAGTTGGTTCTGCTCTGCAGCGGGGTGGGAGAAGAGGATACAGAGCCTTTTTTTGGGGTACTCACTGCAGTTCAACCCACAACAGCAGTAAAAACAGTGTTTTATGACTTTGCAGAGGTAATTTTGAGGGGTTGTAAGAGATGCACTGTCAGGCCTCAGTCCAGGACATCACAGCCCACTGGAGTCCATGAGATGCTCCATAAAAAGAGTGAAAACGATAAGGAAAGGGCATTGTTGCTGTTGTGAGAGTTTTGCAGCTGCTTCCCAGTCCAGGCTTTGTCCAAGGTGGCACCTGCCCCTCCCCTGGGTTGTCCCGGCAGAAACTGGGGCCAGGAGGCTCCAAACACTGAGAGCTGCAGCTCCAGTGTGCAGGCTGCGTTTGCCCTCTGCTGTTGGTTTATCAGACTGTTCCCTCCGGATAACCCAAAACCTGGAGATCCTGTATGGTTACAGCCCGAATTTCAAATACTTACACTTCAAAAATTGTGATGCTTAAAATAAGTGATACCCACAAAGGGGGAAAAGCTTCACCTGAGACTTTAGTATACATTTCTTTTATATTAACAAGGTTTTGCTTATAATTTTAAAGATCAGAAACTTTTTAAAATTTTCCCCTAAACAGAGCCCAAAAATTAAACCCCTTGCTCTCTTGAAATCAGGGATTCAGGTGTGACTGAGAGAAGGATCAAATGCTGGGTGAGCCCACAGGGGAAGGTGTGAGAAGAGATGCCCTGGAATGGGAAGAGCTGCTCTGCAATGAGGAAAGATGCCCTGGGATGAGGGCTCAGGGACAGCTGGTCCCTTTCCTTTTCCTGATTTCCAGAATTGCAGAGCTGTCCCACCTGGCCCCCAGGCTGGTCACCCTGCCCTGTCCTCTGCAGCCACCCAGCCATGCCAGTGATCATTGCCAGGATACCAAACACCCTGGAAAGGACACAAGGGCTCGTCACAAAATCTACTGGCACCTTGCCACGTGTTTGCCAGCTGAGATCAGCATTCAGGCTCCTCTTGTTGCTGTTTGTTTTCTCCTCTGCTCCCAACAGCCCCTCCCTGCGCTGTGCCCGCTGTCGCCCTGCATGGAGAGGCACAAACAAAGGTGTGGTGATGGCTGAGCCCTGGATGGGTTGGTGAGACTCCTCCGGTCCTCCCACTCCTCCTGGGACTCAGGGGTAGGGCAGGGACTGACCTGGGATGTGTCTTTCCTGCGTTCCCGTCTGGTGGCAGGAGCTGGAGCCTGTGGATGGCTCAGCCCGGGAAGGAGCAGCACGTGGGAGTTCGGTCTGGGATCGCTCTCACGCCTCTCTTTTGGGATCAGCCACTCTTGAAAGGCTGCAGATCATCTCCAAAGGGCTTTTGCACAGCTCCTAAGTGGGGATTTTGTTCCATGCATGGCTGAGGCTTCAAAAGGTAAGTGGTGAAGTGGCAGGACCAGGGGGATGAATGGATGGATGGATGGATGGATGGATGGATGGATGGATGGATGGATGGATGATGGATGGATGGATGGATGGATGGATGGATGGATGGATGGATGGAGGGATGGATGGATGGATGGATGGAGGGATGGATGGATGGATGATGGATGGATGGATGGATGGATGGATGGATGGATGGATGATGGATGGAGGGATGGATGGATGATGGATGGATGGAGGGATGGATGGATGATGGATGGAGGGATGGATGGATGGAGCTGCTTTTCCCAACTCTCTGACCATTCCTGAGCTCCCAGGCAGCTCTGCAAAGTGCACTGACCCACAGCAGGACATTTACCAGCTCTGTCATATCCCTGTCTCTCCTAAGAATCCTTCACAAGGCTGAGAAAATTAATAATGGCACGTAACATTTGCAAACACCACAAAAATGTAAATGCTGAGGCTCTTTGTGGACAGCCAGCAATAAGAAGTGAGAAAATTTATATTTATATCAGCATACAAACGCCCTGGGCTGTTCTCAGAGGGCAGCAGTGACCTGTCCTTTTGTGTGGTTGTTTCAGACACGGACACCAAGTAAGCAGAGCTGTAGCAGAGCTGAAAGATGGAGAACAGCTTTGCCTCTGGAGAACCAGATCCTCTAACTGGTATGTGGGTAATGAGCTTCCACTTTCCTCTGCACACTCATAGCAGAGACTTGGGTAACTTTATTTGAAACCCAGGATTTATTGCTCGTGGAAAGACTTTAGTACTTAGTTTAATCTGGATTGTGTGGCTTCAGGCACAATGGAGCAGATATTTTGAAGTTTGGAGAGCGCTGGGAGTTTTGTAACTGTTCATAGCCCTTACAGCAACACCAACCCCCCATTTCATGCTGCTTTCTAAAGAAACCTGCTCTGTGAACCTCCTCATCCTGAAAGCATCACAGCTCAGTTCCTGTCGAGTGTATTCAGTGAGTTCACAGCAGGAGCTTCTCTCTATCTGATGTGTCACTTATTTTTTTTCCGTAAAAAGACATGAGCCATTCTTTCACGATTAATCCTGTATTTTGGGTTTTTTTTAAGCAACTACTACAAATAGGACTGAATGAGGAAATTCCACTCAGTCTTCTTAAAATGTGTGCTAATATCAGCAAGGATTTTGCAGAGTAGGCACTAACATAGCCCAGAGAGCTGATGGACCTCAGCACACACAGAGATACAAAAGGAGCCCAGACACAAATTTTCAGGAGCAGTTCTGTGTTTCAGCCACCAGCTCAGTGATCTCTTCTGGCTTTGGGCATGAGGGCAAACTGTCAATAGTAAAAGAGATGCTAAAATATCTTTCATCTCTTGATTCCACAGCTGTGGCCTTGGCTTGGAAGAGTCTCCAGGAAGCCAAAGCAGTGGTATGTGCAGCTCAGGGAGCACTTGCTGTCACACACCTTCATGTCTTTCTGTCAGCTGCCTGTGCAGCTAAATTCCGTGGAAATACTTTCATTGAAAACAATGTGAACCTTCCACTTGTTGTTTTTTTTTTCCCAGTGAACACATCACCTCTTTATTTGCTAAATAACAAAGAGAGGATAAGGGGGAAAGCAAGGAATTTTACCAAATTTCACAACACTCACAAAGTTCATGACAAGAACAGACAAAACTTTGCCTTGCTTGTGTTTGAAGCCCTGAGCAGAACAACAGCTGGGACATCCTCTGCATTCTCCCTGTCTTATCATCCTCTTAGTAGGGAACATGATGGAGTTGTGAGCACAGCAGCTGCCATCATAACTGACATTCCTTGCATAAATGCAGAATATTATCCAAATCCACGGAGTGTTGCTTGCACAGTAAAGGCCTGACAGCAGCATCCCAGTGCTGAAGTTGCTCTTGGCTGGGGTCACCTCCAGCTTAAGCTGTTTTTAAAAACATCAGTAAAAATCTGAGGCACACATGCAAAGTGTAAATAAAGGAGAGAGGTGATTTCAGCTCTTATCTTCCCATTCAATTGCATTCTTTCCAACTGTAGGAAATGCCACATGGAACATGCTCAGACAGGCCAGTATTTACACAGTAACTAGGAGCTGCAAAACTAATCAGAGAAGCAGTGGATGCCAGCAAAAAGCTACTCCAGAAAAAACCCAAAACATATGTCTCCCTTCAAAAGAAAAATCTGCTTTTTCACAGCTACAAAGGATTGAAAACAAATTTTATCATCAAACGTGGAGCTGTGCCAAATCCCAGGCAGCCAGAAGAAAGCTTTGGCACGAAAAGAGCTTTGGTGAGTTCTGAGTTACTGGGGAACTGCTGAGATGGGACTGCTTTGGTGCTGGAGGGAAGGGAAGGTGACAGGAGATAGTGAAAAACTCTCTTTATTGAGGCAAGTGTGTATTTTTATCCCAGCAAAATATCACAATGAAAAGGAAGTCACACCTTGCTGGGGAGAGCTCAAGCAAAAGCTGCAGCATCAACACCCACCAGCTGCAGCACAGTAAAAGCTCCCTGTGCTTCTCCTCTGAGAGTTTCTTCCCCAGAGATAACCTGAAGTGATGTAAATGCAGCATTTTGTTTGCTAACTTTGGCAGGAAATACATAATGTGTTCAAAATAGTTTCTAAAAGATGAAGTGGGAGAAGAAAAAAGCAGGAAATTTAACCCAATTCCAGAATGTTCCTAAAAATGAATGACAAGAACGAACTTCACTTGTTATTTTTACGTCTGTTAAATATTTGTTTCTGAGGTGGTTTATTGGCTGGGAACAGTTTCAGCTGCCAGCCTTTAATGTTTATTTAATATTTATGGGCCAGGTTTTTTGGGGGGATAGTCCCCAGTCAAAGTTGCTCTTTGAATGTGATGGTTAAAGAATATTTTTGACATTTTGACATCGACATAGTTTTGATGTGCTGTAGATGGCGAGAGGAACAAAGATGAAACAGCTTTGAGTGAGAAAACGAGCAATGAGATTGCTGCAGCCCACAGGTAAATAATAACCTGAGTGTACAGCACTTGGGGGGTGAGCTGGTGAAGGCACACATAAAGGGATTTAAAATTCTGGGATGCAGGACTTCAGAAAAAGTTTAGCACCTTACTGTTTATTAGGGAAAAAAAGGAACAAAAGAGTCACCAAACAATTTGTCCCTCAGCTGTGACCAACAAGGCAGTGGGGGAAGGCAGTGCCTGATATCAGTTCTCTGCTCATGCTCATAATTTCTCATCTCAGACCACAGTTTGCATTGTATTTCCCTAATATCATCTTCATTTGCCAGACTGCTGGTGCGTGGCAAAATGCTGATTCTGTGGAGATGCTGAAATCACCATCAGAACATGTACAAACTCAACAGTCACTCATGTCAGTGTATTTAATTTAGACCAATTTAATAATTTCTAATCCTACATACTGACTCTTGTTTCTCTTTTTCTGAAGAGAGAGAAGCTCTGCTGTTCTCTCCCCTGCTTGCTCACAGACCTGTTTGCCTGAGAGCCCATCCAGAATGTCCCCTCTGTCCCTCAGGGCAGCCTCAGGACACTGCAGCCCTGCCAGGAATTGGGCTGTGGTTGGAAAAGGCTCAGCTGGGACATGGGCACCTGCAAAAAGCCTGGACAGCCCAAGAAGGGACAATTTCAGGGAGCTGGGATATTCAAGAGGATTCCCAGCAGAGAAGGAAAAATCTCCCTGCTCCCTGCATCGCCCATCTGGAGGGAGCAGCTCCTTCTCTGTCCCATGTGGCAGCAACAATCCCATGCCCACGGCTCTCCTGCTTCCTACATCCCACCTTGCAGCAGCCAGCAAGGCCAGAGATCAGAAGCTGGAAGAGCTGTGGAGAAAATCACCCCCAAATAAGTTAGAGCAACTCAAGAAGAGGATCCAGGAGCAGAAGAGAAAGCAGCAAGCAGCAGCCCAGGAGCAGGAACGCCTGATTTTTGCTAAAGACCCCCTGCCAAAGAGAGCCCTGAAAAGAAAGGTTTGCAGAGTGGCCTCTGCTCCTCCTGCTCCAGCTCACAGAGGTCAGTGTTGGTCTGGAATCTACAGAGAAAGGCTGGAATTGGGTATTCCCCAGCAGTGCTTTGGCAAAGCTGAATAACATCACAGATTCCACCCCTCCCTGTGGTATCTGGGGGGCATCACCCCTGTTCTTGTGATAAATACATTTAATAAGTCCAATAAGTCCAAACTTCCCTGTGCTCTACATCCCACCCTGCTTGCTAAGTTCACTTCCCCACCAGATTCACTCCCCAGCACACACAAATTCATACATTTCCTCAAAATAGTAAAGAATTTGCTGCAAATCTATTTTTCCCCCCTTTACTCCCACATCCTTCCTTTTGCCACATATAAAACACAGAAGAGGAGCCAGCAGTACAGTAGTAAGGAAAGGCACCACCGGTATTTAAAGCAGGAATTGTGTAGTTCAGAGGCATTACAAGGGATTTAACAGTTCATTCAGTGGTGTAGATCTGAAAGCAAATATTATTAGACCTTCTTATCCTGCTTTGCTGCTAAATTTGGAGCTGAAGAACCATCCATCTACAGCTGTCACTTTAGTTTAGTGTGGTTCAAGATCTTGGGTTGTGGAGTCGGGAGCTGCCTGGCAGCCTCAGCCAGGGGGGGATTACTGAGGGAATACAGGACTAGAGGAGCCAAGCTGAAAAGCTGCACGTAATAAATCTCATTGCTGTAATAGCATTAGTGTTAATTCACTGGGCATTGGCATCCCTGGCACTCCCTGCCAGCTTCCAGGGGCGTTTCCCTTGGATTTGCTCCCTGCCACCTTCGGCAGGGATGTTGTGGTGCTGCCCTCAGGTCTGTGCCAGCCACGTGTCCCTTTCCAGCTGCACTTTCTGTCACCAGCCTGATGTCACCCCTCCCAAAGCCAGAAGTCAGAGCCACAATCCAGGCTGAGCCTCCTTGGGACATTCCCAAGGGAAGGCTTGTTTAGTTTGTTTTTAACCCGGACCATTTTACATAACTCAGTCAGGGAGCTGCCAGACAAACTGTTCCATTTGTGGGGCAGACACAGCCTCTGAGGCTGGGGATTAACAGCTCCAGACACTCAGTTCAGCTGCATCTTGTTCGCTTTGTCTGCCTGTACTCTACTACTGAAAGAAGTGTGTCACAGCTGCTTTGCCAAGAATTCCCTCTGTCAGACACCTGCAGCCCAGCTTTTGGGAGCCCAGTGCTGCTTTCCACACATGCAGGAGCTCAGCTGTTGAATATCAGCATCTCCTTGTAGCCTAATGGCTCTCAAACATTTATTTTTCTGCGTTTTAGTTTTTTAGTTTTTTTCTGAACCCAACTCTGTTCTCTCCTTGCCTGATGAAGAATACCAGGCAGAGAAGGATTTACCATCCCTGGACAAGGAAGGGATTATAAAAAGCCCCAAAGATCCCAGGTTAGCAATGAGGTATCATAATTGGGAACTTCCCCAGGTATTCAGTGTTTGCTCTGCATGGAAAGGTTGGCTGGATCTCCAGAGACACCAAGGGGAGGTGTCCCACTGCACCCACAGGATGCAGCAGTTAGGGGCAGGGCTGTTTATTGTGTTGTGTGGATAGACAGGGTCATGGACACAGCCTCAGGGATGGATCCAGGCCATGGCTTCCTTTGCTGGGACATCTGTACAACAAAAATAAAATAAAGAAGGAGTCCTGCATGTTTGGTGACCATTTTCAATAAAAAGACTCCTGCTTTTGCATTCCAAGGGAACGGGGCTGGGATTGGATTGTTGGGTTCAGCAAGTTCCATTTTAGCTACACTAATTCTTTTCTGTGCTTTTTTTTTTTTTCACCTCCTGATTGAAGACCAAAAAGAGAGGAGCTCAGCATGGAGAATTCAAACACAATACCAGAGGCAGCTTTCATCCAAGTCCCGTGTTCTGGAGAGAGCAGTGGCAGGGAAAGGTAAGGCTGAAAACCATGAGAAATTACAAGGACTGATGGACAGAACTGCCTGCAGCAATTGAATTCCAGACCTGCCAGGATTAAAAATCATCAGAAATGAAAAATTATTCCTCGGTGGGAAGTTCTGTCTGCCACTTATTCAGTTCTGTTTCCCTAATGAATTAAGGGTGCCACCAAAGGCAGGGATTTCCTGGCCTGCCAAGCAGGGACTGAATCCAGGCAGTGAAAAGTCAGATGAACTATCCAAGTCTCAATTGCTGGTTCTCAGTTTTATTTGCCTTTAGGTATTTCTAAGGGCAGGTTTGAATTCCTGGTGTCATTTTACCCATTTAATGCTGTAGCTTTGCATAGAAATGGTTGCATTCAGATGTTGTGGGGAAGAAGTGGAAGTACTGTGGGTTGTACTTTACACCAGCCAAGCTCCCAAGTATCTTGTGTGAAGCAGAAATAAAAAAAAATTCAAGCTCTCTAATCCAGATGGAATTATCAGCATAGAGTGCTCTAGTCCCTAAGTATGATTTAAAATGCATGAAATATGTAATAATTTCCTTCTCCCTCCTTTTTTCTTTTTTTTTGTTTTAATGGATTGTTTGAAAAATGGCTTGCTCTTCCTCTGAGAGTGGGTCATAATAAGACCATGCCACTTGAAGCATTCATCATTGTAACTGCCAGTGTCATGGTGTCTTTATTGGCTATTAGTTTCTGTCACTGAAAGAGCCAAGGCAGGGCTACAAAGAGATGAATGAGGGGCAGGGGTCAGAGCCAGAGTACTCAGGAATTTGATGAATTATAAATTTGCTGTAGTTAACAAAAAATTAAGTCACCACGGCTATAAAATATTCATCTGTTCGTAGGTAGGGAAAAAACCCAGGAGAATATTTAAATCAAAAGAGTTTCTTCTATCAACTGTTCTCATCAGGAATGCAGGCTGCTCTTGAACTTTAGCATCCTAGTTGCTGTAGTTAGTGAACATGATGCAGATGAAAAGAAGATTTAATTGAAATAAACAACATGGTGAGGCCAAAATTGTTAGAGCCACATATTAATTTGTCTGGTGCATTCAGAGGAGCTAAGACAAGGTACAAAAGAAATGCATTTTTAGTACAGCTAAACACAAAGCAAAGTGACACAGCAAAGTGTTTCCTTAAAGACATGCATGGACCCCAGCCCTCCTGAGCCCAGCAGATTCTGGCAATTCCCTCTGTGCTCCTGCTGTGAACACCATGCACAGATCTGGTGCTAATTCCTTCCAAAGGAAATCCATGGGATTATAGGAAGTGACTTCAGCCCCACAGGGAGTGCAGCTCTTCCTCATCTGGAAAACATCATTCCTCCTGTGACATGATTCACATGAGCCTGCAGAGCATCTCAGAGGTGCTGCAAATGAAGAAATAAAAGTTGTTGGCTGTGTCTCCTTCAGTGGCCATGGTACAGAGGAGAAGCTGTTGCCTCACACTGTTCCCAAAGCACAGGGGAATCTCAGGGCAGCCCCACTGAGCAGTGTTTGGAAATCCTTTGTGGCCAGCAGCTTCCCTGACTCCGAGGTGCTGCCCACAGCTCAGCACACAGACAAGTTACGAGCAGCAGCTTGAAAAGCCTGACTCAGTCCATTGACTGAGCACTGAACCACATGAGCTGAGGCTGGTGCTGATTTCAGAGTAAAATCTTCTCTATTAAAAAATCACTTGAGTATTTTATTTGGGGGAGATTTTGGAGGGGTAGAATTTCCATGCAAAACCCAACTAAGTACCTGTTCAGCCACCTTGTGCTGAAGCACTGTTTGCAATAAATACATAATTGTGCAAGTATTGGCATGCTGTGAATGCAATCTGAAATTATGAAGTAAAACAGTGATAAATGTTGTCTATTATGTGACACCACCTATTAAGAAAGAGTAATTTGTTTGTGCTGCATTCTGCACTGTTTATTTTTGCATTAGACATTGTCCCTCGTCCTGTATCCTCCATTGATTCTTCCACACCACATCCTGCTGATTCTCACCAGTTTAAAAATTAATTCGTTTCCTCTGGTGAGTTTGAAGAATCGCAAGGAAAAGAATAATTTTGTTATCCCCTTCCCTTCAGTTCTCAAATGTGCTGGTACCCAGGAAGTCCTGACCTTTTCTCAGTGTTCTTGAGGCTCTGGGAGTCAGTGATTTCTGAGTAAGAACTGTGTGAACACACTGCAAGTGTTAAACGATATAATTGCTGGTAAAGCCTTAGGAAAGCACTGAACCTTCACATTTTACACTCATGAACTCATCTGATTCATGACCCTGGCAGCCTCCAAAGTTTGAGTGCTTTAAAAACTTTTTGTTATCAAAGTACCACCAACTTTTTCTTATTTTAGACCTGTTCTGACTGAAACTTTTTAGATCTCCCCACTCTTTGAGTGTGACTCCTGGAAATCCCCATTAAACAGACTTGAGTAAGAGAGTGACAATAGTCTTTCAAAGAACATGTGGGGCTTTAATAATTAAATACAAACTCTCTTTTCAGGTGTGAATCTACCTGGTGTTTCTGCATGGAGAGAAGGTCAGAAGTTGGCTAGAAGGCTGCTGGGTCCACCCCCTCCACTTCCACATTTGAGGAGCAGAACTGGAGAGCAGAGCACAGCAAAAATCTTTGGTACAGCTGTCCCTCTACAGCACTGGGTGTTTTGACACACCCCAAAAAAGGGTTTATTAAACCTAATTGAAACAAAAGCTTTCCAGGCCCTTCTGAGCACCTTTCTTTAATGGCTCTTGCAATAACAATTGGCCATTGCAACTTGAAATTTCGCCTTTACAGATTTATCTTCTCCCTTGTATATCACAGATTTTACAAGAGACACATGCCAATAGTCCTCAGAGCTGTGGTAGGAGATGCACACTATAAATTCAGTTGTTACTCTCTGAAATAATTACATCACTGTTGTTTCCAAATCTTTCCCACAGAACCTTTGGAAGGAGGTCGAGGACTCGGGGCAATGCCAGTGATGGAAAACAGCTCCAGAGTGAAGAGAAATGAAGCTGTGGGGAGGAGCCCTGGAGCACAAAGTGCTGTGGTCACTCCCAGCAAGGCTGAAAGGGGCAGCAGTGCACCCACAGAGGATACAAACCAAGCACTCAGGAACCTTCTCCTGCAGAGCCAGTCCTGTGAGGAACACAGACATACCAGGCTCCCCAGAGGTGCTGTGAAGCACCAATCCCAAAGGATCCATTCTCCTTCTCCTGGACTTCCATTAACGAAAGATGGAGCCAAGCCCAGCGCCTCAGGAAGCTGCAGCAGAGGAAAAAGTGCATCTGCTCAGAGACAGAAAGGATCTGAGAAAGAAAACCTTAAGCAACCTTCAAAGAGGAGGGTAAACCTTAAAAAACCTCACCCCTACAGCCCTGAAAGCATTCAGGAATTTATGTCTCGAAAAAAGGCAGAAAGAAAGAAAAAACTCCTTGAAGAAAAAAAGTCTTTGGTGCAGGCTGTGGAGACGAGGAAGGAGAGGTTGCAAGAAGTGTACAGGAAACAAAAAGAAGCTGTTGGGAAGAAATCGTGTCCTGATGAGATGCACAAACCCATTGGGAAAATGGGTTCTGCCAAAGGAAATCCTCAGTGTGAATTTGAGCAAGTAAGTCCTAAGGAGTGGCAGATTGAAATCTCTCCAATCTTGATCAGTACAGCACCATGTAGGACATGAAACACTTCATACAAATGCTTTGAAGTGCCAGAGAGAAAAAGTTTTATCTAGAAAAATGGAGCAGTTAGTTTATAATTATGGCATAAACTGCTGGGCTCATTAGTAGGGCTGGAACCCTCGACTTTAGCCCAAAAACCTGGAAATCTCCAGTGCCTGAGCTAAAAGAACAGGTTTGCTGTGTGGTGTGGGCAGTTTTCCAGTTACATGAGCGAATTATTAGGTGGAATAAAAGCCAACCATTACCCTTCTGTTGGCAGCTGTTGAGTGCTTACACTGCTAGGCTCTTCTCTTTCAGGAGCAAACCAGTGGGAGAGTACTGGAAAGGAGTTTCTTGGACTGGGTGGATGAAACATCCTCTCCTCCATCACCTGAAGATCACAGAGGCAGGTACTCAGACATAAAAGGCATCCTAGAAATCCTCTTTCTCAGCTCACACTGCAGACATCTCTCTCTTGGTTTGGTTTTTTTTTTTGGTGTTTTGTTGGTTTTTTTTTTAACAGGAATCAACTCCTAGAAACAGCTCAATCACCTAAAAAAGGAGAGGCATTAGGTCCTCCAGCACCACTGGAATCCGAATGCTGGTTTCTCAGTCCCCTGAAATGTGAAGACTTGAGGGACTGCTCTCCCCCAGCTCTTCACTCACCTCCTCTGAGCTTTTCTGTTCCTCAGAAAGATTCAAAACCTTCCTCCAAGGACACATGTTTTGGACTTTCTCCACACAGAAGCAGACAGGATCGAGTGAAAGCCATTCATAGTCTGTCCAGGGAACTTGCAGAAAAGATTGATGTGGCAAGGAAGAGGCTGAGTGCAGCCAGCTGGGTTAAAGCCTCTGACAAAAAATCTGCACAGACCACTCTGGACCTTTACAGTGATCCTCCTTGTGTCCCAGAATCTGAGACTTCCAGGGATGGGCAAGAGAGGACAATGATTGCACAAATGCTTCTGGACACCACAGATCCTGATGTGCTTCGTGTGACATCCGATAGGGAATGCTATGGACTGGGCAGGATTGGCCTGGGGGGCAGCACTGAGGGACCAGCAGCCCTGGACAGACAGAAGGAAATTCCAATTCCTTTGTCTGGTGGGAATGCTGAGAGGGAAGAATTGCCCTGGATCACTCATAGTGCAGGACAGAGTCACCTCAGCTCTGCAGGAGACCTGAGCAACACATTGCAAGGTAAATCCTCTGACATGACACAACAGGGATGCTCAGGTGCCACTGCCTACGTGTTTCAAAGCTACAAGCAGGGGTTAAGCTTCATCTCCCCTTGGCTATTTATTGGAAATGTTGTGCCTTGGAAAATCCCTGAGCAGTGGCTCTCCTAGGTTTTACTTTCCTCCCCTCTCCTTGCACATGTGAAACTACATCTCATAATTTTATCTGTGGCTTTGCCACCAATTTTGGACATGTCACCTTCTGGTGCCTAGGCTTTCCCAGAAGTAAAAGAATTATAAACCTAAGCCCATGTAGTTTAAAACCTGTGGATAAGAAGAGCTGTATTAAGTGCTCACACATAAGTAGGCAGTGAATAGATGCCAAACCTTGAGCCATTTCATTTCTACCAAGAGCATATTTATTAAATGTCTTCATTTGTCTTTTTAAAAGGTTTCCCTGTAAATAAGGGCTCCAAGGTGGACATAAGTCTGTGGCATGAAAAACCAATAACCAGCCCAGCCTCTCCAGCTCACAGATTCCTCACTAGAAGGTAAACAAAGCTGGATATTTTATTCTCTGCTAAATGTGCCTTGCATGGGTTTAAAATAAGGAGCACCAATTCAGCAAGGAGCCAGACTCAGGGCAGTGGGTTTTCTAGGCTTCACTTTCCTCTCATTGCATCTGTGAAATGACATTTCATAATCTTATCTGTGGCTTCACCACTGGTTTTGTTCACATCACTTCCCCTCCTGTGCCTAGGCTTCCCCCGAAGTAAGAAAGGAAATATAAACCTGACCCAAAATAGTTGGCAATCTGGGGATAACAAAGCTGGATATATTATCCTCTGCTGAATGTGCCACACAGACTTAAAATTATCAGTGGGGATGGTGAGTTCCCTGGGGCTGTGGATTCCTGGGAAGAGTGGTTTCACCGGGAGCAGTGGATCCCACCTCCGGTGGATCCCCGTCCAATCAGTGGATCCCGGCTCCAGTGGATCCCGATCCGATCAGTGGATCTCAGCTCTGGTGTATCCCAGTCCGGTCGGTGGGTCTGAATCCGGTGGATCCTGGCTCCGGTGGGTCCCGGCTCCGGTCAGTGGATCCCGGCTCCGGTGGGTCCCGGCTCTGGTGGATCCCGGCTCCGGTCAGTGGATCCCGGCTCCGGTGGATCCTGGCTCCGGTGGGTCCCGGCTCCGGTCAGTGGATCCCGGCTCCGGTGGTCCCGGCTCCGGTGGTCCCGGCTCCGGTGGGTCCCGGTTCCGGTCGGTGGGTCCCGGTTCCGGTCGGTGGATCCCAGCTCCGGCGGGTCCCGGCTCCGGTGGTCCCGGCTCCGGTGGTCCCGGCTCCGGTGGGTCCCGGCCGCGCTGCCGTGACGCTCTCTCGCCACCGGAGGGCGCCGCAGCCGCGGGACGGAGCGAGCACCTGGGTAAAGCTGCCCGGTCTCCTTCGGACGGGGATTAATTAAAAAATTAATTTCTAGTGATTGTTTTCACTCGATTTGCTACAAAAGTGGGTGAAAGATTCCCACCAGTGCAGCTCTGTAGGTTGTGCAGCATCTGCTCACACACAGCACCTTTCCTTGGACAGCACATGTGTGATTATTGTGGAAAATTGGTTCGGTAGCGGGAAATTGAGAGAAACCCCTTTGAATTTGACCTGTCTTAGAGAGAAAACTGCCCCACTGGGTCCTCTCTGGTGACACTGGAGACCTGAAGGGACAATCATTAACTGCAGGTCAGAACATGTCCCTGCCCAGCCACAGAGAAGGACAAAGCCAGAGTTCCTACAGAGACCACATGATAGAAAGAAGAGAAGAGAAGAGAAGAGAAGAGAAGAGAAGAGAAGAGAAGAGAAGAGAAGAGAAGAGAAGAGAAGAGAAGAGAAGAGAAGAGAAGAGAATTCCCGAAGCCCTTGAAGATTACATATGACCTGGACAGGCATTACAAAAGAAAGGACATATGTGCAGTGAACTGGCCACAGCATGCCCACTGTCCCGTTCTGAGACAAGGACAAGGAGCTGGTGCTGTGGGATCCAGGAATGGCCTGGATCTGCTCCATGGACACTCTGATGGTGCCTGGGAATGAGCTGGTTGGGCCAAACTGCCTGCTAAACTTCTCTAGTGGGAAAAAGTTATTTTTTGTCTTTTTAATTGAAGGTGGGATATTAGGCCCAGCATTCTTTTCAATAAGATAGTTTACAACTTTACAGTGCAAAGTAAACAGGAGGAAAATGAAAATTGGAGAGATAAGTCCAGACAGATGAGCTTACCAAAGTTATGAGGAGTAATTACCAAGAGTTAAACCCCTGTTCTTTGTGCACAGCCACCACACTCACAAAGGTTGGGGTGATTTCTGCTCCAAGAGATCAGTTGCAAGGATTATGGAGCTGTTCTGTCACAGGAGATAGCAAATGTGTAAAACATGAGCAGCAGGCACTCAGAGTGGAGAGAGTCAGAGCTGTGTCTGCACTGCACTTTGGGGAGCACAGCCCAGCAGCCATGAGCTCCATCACTCTTGTCCTGACACCACCCAAATTCACAGGAATGGTGGTGGGTGCAGGACCCCTGTGCCCAACAGGAACAGCCCCCCAGCTGTAAGGGACAAGCATCAAACCAAGGAGAAATAAGACAGATTGCACCGATCTGCTGAACAATGCAATTACTGAGAAAGCAAAGCAGCCAGAGTCAAAAAGTCCTCAGAGCATCACCAGAAAAAACACCAATAAAACCTCTCAAACAATAAATCACAACCCTCTTGCAAGTGCTGCTTCAAAAGATGAGGAGAGCTACTTGCAGATAAAATATTGTTGTATTTAGAGATTAGAAGTGGAAAGTGTGGCTGTATTGTGAATGACTCCAGACTCATCTCCTGGTGGGCTGAGGGCTCCCTGTGATGCAGTAGCAGTGACAGTGAGGGACAATATAAAGGAAAGGCCACCCCATGCCTCACCCTTCCTCAGCTACTGGTAAAGTACATAATTAATACAAAGGCTCAGAGTAAAATCCTATCTTTTGTCCTCACCTTTTATTTGTATATAATCTAGAGTCTGATTTTGCACCTCTCCTGAAGTCTGCATGCTCACAGGAAGAAAAAGTCCTTTGGCGCACACACAGTGAGGCTCCCGTGATGAGGTTATTCCTGAAGTTGCTCTGGTATCAACTGATTCACTACAGATCAAATCAGACAGAAAGCCACCAGATAAAGGAGCACAAGTGTGCTCTAAGGAGGTGACTGAGGAACTTTGCAGGGCTGTAATTTCTCCTGCTCCAGGAACATTTGCATTTGAGTGCACGAACTCTCTGTGGGGAGTGTCAGCAGGCAGTGAAGGGAGCCTGTCTGTTAACTTGCACACAAAACTTCACAGGCTGTGCTAACAGGAGGGGTCAGTGCTGTGTTCTTGGTCTTGAAAACCTGTTTCTATAGAACAGACTCTCTTTGATGGAGGTAGAGCTGGGTTAGAAATGTGATGGTAAAAGCAGCTGAGTTGTGTCTGTGCTCTGACTTCCACTGCTAAGGAGTCCACATTTGGCTACAACAAACCAAGTTCTCTCTCTCCAACAGCTCATCTGAACAAAGCCACCTGTTAAAACTGATCGTGTGCCGGCCTCATTCACAAATACAAAACATCCAGCTCTCCAAACCCAGCACTCTTGAGCATGACCTTCTCCACAGCCAGTTTCAACAGCACAGTTTGCTGTTTACATGTTTAATTATAGCTCTGAAAACAGCAGCTCGTGTTCATGCACGATCCTGCAGGTGCCTGTTTCCATAAGAAATGTTCCCATTTCATGCCCGGCTGCTCCCCCGTCCGCAGGGGCGCCTGGCAGAGATTTGTTGCTGATGCAAATGACTCACTGATGGGAATTCTCCAAACTGCCAGAAAATGTGTGGGCAACTCCATCTTATTTTGTTTCAGTTGCCTCTATAAGTAGCTGCATTCTCGAGAATTAAAAAAAAATCATCCCATTTTTGCTGTAAATTCAGATTTGAAAGTGCTCTGGGTGGCTGCAGAGACTGGGACAGAGGGTGGTGGCTGGAGAGTTACCTGTTTGATCACAGCTCTGCCTCCTCCTGTGGACTCAGCAATGCTTTCTTTTAACCCAGAGAGCCTCATCTGGGAGTTTATGTGGTGGTTTATGCAGGGCTGGCTGTGTGTGGAGGGCAGGTGTTGCTGGAAACCCAGTATTTTCTGTAGAATCTGCATTGATTTCCACTGATGCCCTTCCCAGGACACAACCCTTGGCATCAGTCTCCCCAAGCAGAGTAGGCATTTCCCAAGAGCCAAAGAGAACAGGCCTAAAAAACCATCACAACACAATTGCAGAGACAAAACTCAGTGCATTTAACCAATGAATATTAGAACTGCTTTGTAAGAAATCCCTGTTTCCTCTGTTCTTTCTCTCTCATCCACCTTTGCTCCCACTTCCCAAAGACTACATCCAAGACACGTTAGTGGAAGCTGTACTAATCGTTTTAGCAGTTTCTGGGTCATGAAAAACAAAGAAAAGCTTATTAACGAGAAAAATGAAATGAGATTTCCCTAAGCTGATTGCCGATTAAAAAAAAAAAATTTCCACATTCATTTTTCTGTATAAAAAAGAAAACATCTGTCACCATTTCAGTGTTTCAGTGTCCCTGTGTGTGGTTCAGCTGAGGCTTGATCAATAAATGCCCATTTTCACACCTTCTTTCTTAATCTTTTTAGTTAAGCTCAGATAGTTACAGAGCAAAACAAAATAAAATCAGTTAGCTGAGGCCTTCTTCTGTGGGACTTGGTGCTGACATAGTTCTGAAATATTAAAGTTTATGTATCACTCCTAGATCTTAGTTGGGCCAGAGCCATGCTCAGCACAAGTCCCAGAAACACTGGAACAGAGCTCAGGACTTTGTGTTTCCAAACAGATTTCTTTGCCAAGGTTCAGAGCTGGATTGTGCAAGCAAGTCCCAACAATGGCACGGATTGTACAATGCAGCCTTCATAAATTAAGCTTCCACACTGCAAGGTGGTTGTATTTGCCATCAGGTTGAAAAATACCCAGCTCTTTCAGAGCAGTAATTAGAATAGGTAAAAATTAGTGTTGTTAGCTTTCCTGACAACATCAAGGTACAAGACAGGAGATTTTGTTCGTTGCCAGGTATGACTTCTCAGGGAGCCTTTTGTTTCCATTTGAGACAAAATATAATAGTTCTGTTTAAATGAAATAACCTTTTTTTTTTTTTTTTTAAGCTCGAAAGATTGCTTTATACAAATCTCAAAGACTTAGTAATTGTTGTTGTTACCTTGACACAGCCTGCAGGAAGAACTCAGAGCACGGAGGGATCAGTGTGGATGTGAGGCTGTTTTGAAAGGTCAGAACCAAGAGGAAATGGCCAACCCATCTCCTGGAGAGAGCCTGAGGATCTGGGACAGCCTGAGCTTCCAGCCCTCTGCCACTCTGAGCACTGACAGCTTTGAGCAGGACTTGGGTAAGGTGGCATCTCCCAGAGGGTCACTCGGTGCCCTCCCAAGGTATTTCTTGCACTGTGGAATTGAATGAACAGTCCCTCATTGCAACAGAATTCTTGCTGATGGTTCTGGCTAGGGCTGAAAAATCTTATGGGGTGAGGGGGAATTTCGAATAGATGGTTCTTTTCCAGATTTCAAAGGTGAAAAAGGGGTGCATGAAAAGTTGTCCTCTCAACATTCATACACAATCAAAGAGATTATATGGAATTATTATTAAAATTGCATAAAATGCAATAGAAGCTCTTTGCCTTTTCTATGCTGTGCTGTCACAGGTGTGAATTCAGCTCACAGTGGTAGCTACAGGTGGAACAAACCCCATTTAGCTCAGAGATGTTTCCAGCACCTCGCAGCTTCACCTGAAGATCTCTGGGAACCTTCCAATTAACTCTTCATAATGACCTCATCTGAGCAGTGTGGGATATTGTCCTCCTTGGGCAGCAAGAGACATCAGGCACAGGACATGGGCAGGGGGAATGCAGGGATGTGCTGCAGGGTGCTGGTGGCTGGCCAGGGGTGCAGGGCATGGCCACTTCTGCCCGGAGTAACGGTTTGCATGGAAACAAGGGAAAGTTTGTGGCTGAAAGGGTTAAAAGCCGACAAGTAGCGTGCAGACCTCTGTGTCTGAAGAGATCTCTGCCTGCTCCCACCAAACAGGAGCAGATGGTGCATTGTTTTAAGGGCTTTTCCGAGACAAAAGAACAAGATCAGATAACCTTTCCTCAAAGAGGGTACTTACAAAAAGCCTTTGCTCTTATTAAGGATTCTTCATTGTTTTCCTCACAACATTTTATACATCATATTGGATTTTGGGGTGGTGGAGAAGCCAGCATTGTTTACTGTGCTTCTGCCTCCCCCCCAGGGAGCAGGAAGGCATCTTAGACGATTGGGCAGCAAGGTCTTTGTCTGAAGTGTTTTACCCTAAGCGAAAGACAACCTATTTATTTACTATTAATAACTGAGGGCCCCAATTTTGCAAGGCCCAGCCATCCACTATTCACCACAGGAACAATAGGAGCTGTTGCCTCCTGTCTCTGCCAGGAGAAACCTTCCCCTTCCCTGGGCATTTGCAGGAGCTGCCAGTCCAAGGCTGGATTGGGAAGCAGCACTCCTACTATGGCCACGCTGCTGCACAGGAGGCACAGAACTGTCGTGCTCAACACAATGTGGGTTTGAAATATGGGTCACGAGTGGTTCTGTCACCACCCTGAGCAGGGATGGGGCATTCAGAGCCGAGGCTGCATTGTCTGCTCTCACCCAGCAGTTGGCTCTGTCCTTTCACAGGACACAGAAGTCACCGTGCACACGCAATATAATGAGATGTAATTCTACAACTGCTGCCAAATGCACATATTTACCTTTCAGAGGGACACACGTCACCTGGCCACCCGCTGCTGTGCCAAAGATCGTGTGTAGTAAACACACTTGGCAAAATAACAAATTTCATTTCAAACATCTTAAAGCAGACGTAAGAAGATATTCACAAAATATTGGTTTACTGCCTGGGGTAAGACAGTGAACTTGTCCTGAATTGTTGAATTTTCTTTTTAAACACAACCAGTATAAAACCCGGAATTGCAAATCCTATAAGCTCATGCTGTGGTGAACAAAAATTGTTTCCACAGGTAGCGTTGGGAAGTATTTCACATTGCACTTACATTAATTTCTCATCAGTTTAGGCACAAATCTTGGTATAAGCAATGAGCTGATAAGGAAGGGCTTTGCATATTACACCACTATGTAAAACCTTTCTGTCATTCCTGCCAAACCACCAGGGCTGTGCCACAGGGAGCTGAGGAGATGAGCTGTACTTTCCTTGCTACTCCAGCACGTCCTCTGAATACAGCCCACAGTATCCAAATTTCTGTATGTCTATTAAATAAAAGAACTGCATGGTTTTTAAAAACCCCAACATTTTGCTGTGCCCCTTCCTATAGTCTAAGGAATGGCCTTTGAGCCAGACCAGACTGAATGAGCCAGAAATCTCATTTCATTAGACCAGACTTTTTGTTTCCTTTTTTTTGTATTTGAGAGATAACAACCTTTAAGCTGAAACTAATTGTTTAAAAAGTATTTTCTAAATGCTGAAGCTTAATCATGGCTACTATTTTAAAATAATTTGCATTAGGAAAGCAAATGGAATGTTTTCCATTGTTCTTCAAATGCAGAATTTTAAAATGAACTGCAAGGAAAATGTATTTGTATGTATCATCTTTCCCCTAAACTTCTGATTGACATATTTTCTTGTATCACTAGAGGGAGCTGCCTTCTTGCTTCTAGAAGAGGGAGAAATTATTAAATTAGTGGAATAAGCACAGAAATGTATCAGCATGCCTTCAGCTAATGGTGCTCTGATGGAGAGTGTTGAGCTAAGGCAGCTCTTCATGTTCCCTCCCAAATCCTGTTTTGTGCTTCCCACAGCTCCAGTGAGCTCCAGCCCTGCCTTCTGCACCTCTGGAATTGTCTGCAGTGATGTTGTCACTGACTGAGAGAGTTTAGAATAAGTGATAAGCAACAGACCATTCCACAGAAATTCAGGATTTAGGTTAGGTCCAGGTTCAGGCCCAGCTCTGTTGCTATCTATCCTGAGCCAAGAGCTGCCCTGCAGCTCCTTGTGAGAAGGGGCAGCAGCAGGGTGAGGCACTGCCATGTGCTGCAACATCTGGCTGGGAGCTGAACTCAGGCCAGCCCTCCACACCAGAGGATTTAGATAGAAACACAAATCATGCAGAGCACAGGAGCAGCACGGGCTACATTAATCCCCTTGTTTGGTAAGCAGCCACTCTTCGGTGACAAGCAGGATACCAGACGTGTTTGGAGGGCAGAGAAGGACCTGATTTAACAGCTGTGGAAATACAGATTCTCCAAGGCACTTCAAAGCCCATGGATTTCCTGAGGGAACAGGCAGAGCCTTCACGTTTGGAGTCTCTTGCCTGGGGATTGCTCGTGGCTCAAAGGGCCAAACTGCCTGTGCTGTATTTCTCAGCTATGATCAGGAGTTACTAAACCTCTTTTCTTCCTCCCCTTTCACCTGTTATCACTGCAGCTCCTTTCCTGCACATAGAGTGCTGAAATCTGGGTGATATTTCACCTTACCTGGAGAGCATCCTGAAATAATAAAGCAATTGAGCTAAGATGGTAATTTTGGAGAGGGGAAGGACTGCCCAAACGGAGAAATTCCTTCTAGATCTGCTGCTCCACTCCACAGCAGCATTTCAGGACACTTTTCACCCCATATTCCTACACCTCCAGGCAATAATGCAGACAAAGTCATGCTTACAGCTAAAGTTGCAAGTATGTCTTTTTATAATAACTGGGCTGGTCTGATTGCTGACATGGGCAGAAAGAGAAAAAGCTGTCCTTGAGTAAAGCAGCAGTAAATGCTTCTGCCTTGCTTCAAGTGATTAGAAAAATGAGACTTTTAGCCTGGCTTTTTTAATTATATGTCAGGGAGATTCTACAGGGCTTTGCTGAGATTCTGCAGGTGCAGCGGAAAGTGATTTAATAAATAGCATTTTTTTTCACAAGGCTGAGTGTATGCACATTGAAGCTATCTGGGTAGGCAGTAAATGCCATTCATCATCACCTAAAAGGACGTGAAGTTTAGCCAGATGGTATTTTCTTTAATGCAGGATGCTGCAACACAAGAAATGCATCTGGAAATAGCCACAATTAGGAAAATTACATTCAAAAGGAAGGAAAAGAGATCAGAGCAAACTTTTTAATCACTTTGAGGTCAATATCACTGGTTGGGCTTTGGGCAGAACAACAACAGCATTGTTCAGTTTGAGGCATAAATTGAAAATATTTGTCAGGTTTTAAATTATATCC
This sequence comes from Rhabdornis inornatus, assembly GCA_013397075.1. NCBI lineage: Eukaryota > Metazoa > Chordata > Aves > Passeriformes > Rhabdornithidae > Rhabdornis > Rhabdornis inornatus. Next base: position 674,512 of record VWZS01007831.1, read on the forward strand.
TAATAGATGATCATATTTCTGACTGGCCCAGATATTAGTATTAAAAGCCACTCAGACAACTTAGCATCAAATAAATATAGCTTGTAACTTTTTTTTAACAGAATGACCTTATTTGTTAGTATTGGAGGAGCTTTTGAAAGTGCTGTCTGTGGACCCACTGAAGAATTGTTCACTTGTCCTTTTTTCTATTGCATTGCTTAAAACCACTAATAAAACTTCCCTGTACAAAACCCAGCTTTTTCATCCACTCCATTTTCCTAAATAGGTCATTGCACAAAATCATCTCTAGTTAACTATCAGCATTAAAGAGTATGACTCAGTCCTCAAAATTAGAAAGATTGGTTAAAATGAAAATTATTTCTAAAAGGATGAACACTGAATTTGGCATGTCTAATTCAGTATGATTTTGCCTTTTCAAACCACCCTCCAAAGCCAGGAAAAGCCCATTACCAAAATAAAGGATGATATTTCCATCCAGTCTGTTGACTCTGAAAAAGAGGGGGTTAAGAGAAGCCTCGTATAGTATCACTGAAGGAGGAAAGTGAAATCTGCAATCAAGATGTTTATAAAAACAGAGCAACATTCTGATAGAAAATCTGCACCAGGCTCAAAGATTTAATATTTTATTTCCCTCACAACACAAAACCCATCCTGGCATGCAAACAAACCCACATCTCTGCTCCTCCTGTGTTACAGACCCTTCAGTCTGCAAAGCAAAAACAAACTCTTCATGCCACGGGCTTATCCTGCACCATGGGGTAATTTGGATTCAGGTGACCTGGATAGAGACAGAGATTTTATCTCGTTTCCAAATCAAACCTATTTCTATTTATGACCCACACTTCAATTCTTTTATGGCTCTGGTTGCTGTGACAGTGGCACAGCACAGAATAAACACACAACCTGTTTGCATAAGCTGAGCAATTCATCTGAGAAGCTCAAGTAGCCAAGAACATTTTTCTGGTAAACTTATCAGCTGCACTGTCCCACACAGGCAGGGAGGTGCAATAAGGAAGTAGCAGTGAAAACAGCACACCTGGAGCAAGGGGGAAAACTTCCCCACTTTAAAATGAAAGCTTTTTTTCCAGGTGTTTGTGTCTCCCTGTGACAAAAGAGAGAGGAACCAGCCTGCATCCTGATACAGATGGAGGGGATACGCAGGATGCTGCTTGAGTTCCCAAAGAACTGACATTTTGTCACTTGGGAAATCTTGTCACAATGTTGGGATGTTTTTCACTTGTAGCCAGTGGCTCTGATCCTGCTGGTGCAGCAAAGCAGCAGTGGGACCAAGAGTGACAACAACCCACACTCTGAAAGTCAGGCTTAGAACAGGAATTGTTCCTCATTCCTCTCTTCTGGCATAGACCCTCAAGTGCTGCCAGTTCCCAATACTTGCAGGACTTTATGCTCACACATTTCTCAACAGGAGACATTTTCCTTCCATGGTTACAGTAGAAGAAGTGAATATATGCAGAGAAGTTATTTCAGGAATAAAGGCAGATGTCAGATTTGGGAGGCTTCCAAAAATAGGTCCAGGGAGGATTTGAAAGGAAAATGCAGTTGGAACAATGTACACATTCCCCTTATGATGATCCCCTCACTTCTACAGGTGAGGGACATTTTGGCAGCACAGAGCTGGAAGACAAACACAGGAGCCACCTGGACATTATGAGGCAAACCTCCCTACTACTGGCTCACAAACTGAAGGTCAGTGGGAAACCTCTGTAAGGAGAAAAGGGAATTCCAGTTCTGCTGTCCCAGGGGGAAAGGTGCTTCCTATGCCCTGATTCAGGTGTGCTTAGGCCATAATCAGTTGGCACCAGCTGATCTGAGTCAGATTTATAAACCCTGTGGACTATAAAAGTGAGGTGCCAGACTTAATTTGCTGTTTGGAGACTTTAGTATAGCCCTGGTGGGTGAGATATTGCTGTGCTGCAGCCAAAGCAGCGTTTGTGCTGCTTGCCCAGGGCAGCAGGATGTGGCTGTGCAGCTTCTGTCCTTTGCCCCTAGCTCTCAGCTGTTCTGTCACCTGGTTAAAGATACCATTTATAATGTGTCATTTCCTAACACAGCTCCAGCAGGAACAGCAGAAACAGCAGCTTATGGTGCTGAGAAAGAAAGCAAAGCGAGAGGTCGAGGAAAGCCACAGGTTTTTGAGGCGCCTGCTGCAGCTCAGTTCAGAGGTAAGTTATGATTTCAAATCCTGAATTAACACCTCTAGGCCCCAACTCTCATGAGAGCAGCAATTTGTGAGCTGCTCTACCACCATACCCCCATATGCCCACAGAGTTTTCCCCCAACTTATTAATTAATCAACTGTTTAGGAATTGTTGGCATTGGAAAAGCATTGTCTACAACCAGGGGATTTCCAAAGAGGATGAGGAAAAAAGGTTTAAATGTTTTGCTTTTCAAATAGAGCACTGAGGTGTGTGACCATTTCTGTGTGTGCAGGACACCAGGAATTCCAGAGGCAGTGATCTTCCTATGACAAGACTGTACCAGGCAGAGCAGACACAGGGAGGACACTGGCTGGAAGGTGACTTTGCTGCTGGCAGGTACAGGAGGCAGGATACAGCACGGCATTGCAAGGATTTGGCCTGTGGTTTGACTATATTATTATTTTGTGGCACTAAAGTAATTTCTATGTAGTCTTTTGTACTCTGCTTTATGCTCAAGCTGTGTTATTAACACCTTTTTAATGAGATCTTGCACTTTTAAAAAAGTAGAAACCCCTCTGAAACTTGTGTGAAAAGTGTAATTTTTTTTCATTTTGCTTTACTATCATGCCCTTGATGTAAATTAGAATATTATATATGCACTTTTTTGTGTTCATTTAAAGTGGCATAAAGACCTGAGAATTGCTTCCAGGGTCTTATGGATGCAATTACTAGAAAGGCACCTTTGCACGGGCAAAACTTTCAGTATCACATAAAAATGAGTAGCATTCTGGTTTTAAAAGATTCAATCTCCATGGAGGACTTTGCTGTGAAAGCAAGGAATTTAAATAATATCTCTGACTGCAATAAGAAAATATTTCCTTTTTCTTACCTTCAGTAATCAAGAGATGGGTTCACTGAGACACTCTGCATTGAAGATAGAAAGAGATCCCAGTCCAGTGGATCCCAAAATATTGGGAGAAAGAAAACCTCCAGGAGGAGGAGATTCATATTGTTCAGTGCTTCAAGGAGGTGAACATGAAGTTAAAGGATTTAGTGATATTCAACCTGGCCTGGGACACAATTTTCTAACTAATTTTGAAAATTTTGACCTAAATATTTATGTTTATTGTGCATATTTAAACTATGGCCATCTTCCTTTGTCGTCCTGGCCCTTCCAAGACAGTCGTGTTGGGAGCTGAGAGTTATTTACCCTATTTATGGGCCCCTTTTTAAATTTTTACCTGTTTACCATGACTTCACTTATAAGGGAGGTTGATGTACCTGCCTTGCTCCTGGAAGTGAAGAGCTGAGGGATGACTCTTCCAGCTCCTGCTGAGAGCAATGCATGGGCTCGGCTGACAAGTCTTTGCCAAAGGCACCTTGAGTTCAAGAATGGATCTTAACTTCTACTGGGGGAGCTGCTTTTTGGGTCTCTCTTTTTCTGTTTGGATATTTTATTTTTGATGACATTACCTCTTTGCCTTGGGATCTCTGCCAGCAGATCGTGGGCAGTCACTGCACAGCCATCAAACCTTGAATCTGTTGTCACCTTGGGCGAATCTGCCCCACGGGGAGACCTGGGACAGCTCTGGAGAGAGCAGTGACCAGGCCAGCTTTGACAGCCAGGTAACATCAGCCCTCGAAACACTCTGAGGGGTGTTTCTTTCTCTGGGTTGGTTATTTTTTTGGTTTTAGTCCATCTATCAAACTGTTCACCCGATGACACCGATGCTCTGCTCTGTCCCCAGTGGCTCACAGCCATTCCACACTCCGGAGGCTCCAGCACCTTCCATGGTTCCATGGCCGTGGTGGAGCAGTGCCTGAGGGGAGAGGAGCTGCGGGCTGGGCAGCAGGCAGTGCTGCTGCAGCTCCGGACAAAGGCTCTGCAGGAGAGGGCCAGGGCCGAGCTGGCCTGGCTGCGCCACCGCAGACGGTGAGGGGAATGGCGGCACCACCGCTCGAGGCCTGCTAGGCCAGGACTGGTTTTCCTCCTTTCAGCAGAACACAATAAATGTAAAATCTTCTTAGAAAGCATGTAGGAAGTAAAGCATGAGGAGAGGAAAGGAGCCTGCATGGTTTAATGTCTCCAGGGCAGAGCTGAGCTTCGCTTCCTCTGTGGTGGCATGAGGCACCAACTGGGCTGAGGAGCCCTCATGGACAGTGAGGGCAATGACCATGATGGGGAGCCTCAGGGATGGACAGTGAGGGGTGTCCCTCAGCACTGACCAGGCTGAGGAGCCGTCATGGACAGCGAGGGGTGTCCCTCAGCACTGACCAGGCTGAGGAGCCGTCATGGACAGCGAGGGGTGTCCCTCAGCACTGACCAGGCTGAGGAGCCGTCATGGACAGCGAGGGGTGTCCCTCAGCACTGACCAGGCTGAGGAGCCGTCATGGACAGCGAGGGGTGTCCCTCAGCACTGACCAGGCTGAGGAGCCCTCATGGACAGTGAGGGGTGTCCATCAGCAGTGACCAGGATGAGGAGCTCTCATGGACAGTCAGGGGTGTCCCTCAGTGCTGACCAGGCCGCAGAGCCTTCCATAGCTACTTCCATACCTCCTCCCTTGATAGGAGCTTTGCTCCCATCCATAAATTAAAGGCATTTTATGATCTGACTCTGATTCTCATCCTTGTGATCTTCAGCGTTCTGGAAAACCTGCAGGATAGCACTGGAGCCTCTGCCATGGCAGCAAAGCAGCACAAAATCCTGATGGAGCTGAAACGGGAGCAGGTAATGCTGCAGTGAGAGGAGTTGGGATTCATCTCAGATCCACAGGGAGGTGTCTGAAGTTGCTGAAGCAAGTGGGGTTTGTGTTTAAAAAAAAAAAAATTACTTTGCATCCATTATTCTGCACATTTCCTACATACCCACAGTGAGGTGGGTTTTGTGCCAAAGTCAGCAGTCTGTAAATCTTGTATAAAAGAAAACATATTTTTTTTTCTCTTCTGCTACCTCACTGTTATTGTGGATTTTTCTATTTATACCATAACAAACAGGTCATATAATGTATGTTTCCACTGATTTATGCTTGTGATGTTGAAATATATTAAATTAATCTGACAGCTAATTTTATAGTCTCAGTTATTCCACTATGCAGGGTTCATAATTACACTTGATAGTCAGAAAATTTCTGTCCTGCTCCTTATGTAGTACAAGCCTCTTTTAAGTAAAGGAATTCCTAGTGCAAACCACAAGCACCCAGTAGTTTTGAATGATCTGAAGATAATTAATTTTTAAAGGTCTTACCACTTGACACCCCATCAAAACATCCCTTTACCTGTCATCAGTTTTCACAGGTGAAACCCCTGTTGAAAAATAAAACTGCAATTTTTTTATATAGAAAAGGAAAAAACCTACATATTGAATTTTCAGGATATTTTGGGATTAAAAGTGCGTTAAGAGACATTATGCATATTTTTAAGTGTAGCTCTTTGTTATCTTCACTCTGTTATGCTCCTTTCTTTCTCTGCTTTGTGTAGGCAGAAATCCAGCACCTGCAAAATATCCACAGGGCAGCTTGTCAAGAAAAGAAGCTTTTATTAGAGCAGCAGAGAGAAATCTTAATGATGCAGCATTCAACAGCACAACTCCAGGAAAAGTGGCACAGTTTGGCTGGGAAGCAGGAGGTTATGAAGTCAGGGAGTAAAGACAGTTGTGTCCAGCTAAAGCATAAAAAGAGCAAGAAATATGAGGGGTAAGTAAAACTTCTCAGTGATTGCTGAAGGTAAGACCAAGTCCAGTGGAAAAGATGGAGACAGGTATGTCCTAGGTAATTGTGTGAGCTTTAGATGCTCCAAAGAGGGAGTTTATGATAATAAATTTTTAAAACTTCTATGTTCAAGCAATTGATAAATCAAGATCACTGCTTATCATTCTGTCCCAAATGGTGAGCTCCTCAGGGCATCTTTAATGAAGCTACAAAACTGCTAATGATAGTTCATGTTTTCATGGTGGCTTTTAACTACAAACCCAAACCACTTTGCAAGTATATATTAATTAGGCTTCACAATACCCATATGGAATGAGTAGAAATGTATTGATTTAATTGGTGAAATTCACTCCTTTGTCACCCTCTGGCTCTGAGCCTCTGTATCAGTCAGCCTTTCTCAGCTGGTCTGTGCTTCACTGAGGATTTAACCACAGAAGGATTTTGTAATACATGGGCTCAATTTTAGGCTTAAACTGAAGCACAGAGGTATCATGTAAAATCCTACAGTGAGATATAATTCAGGAGTTTAGTCAGACTGAGAAATCCCCATCCTGCTGTTTCCCAGGAGCTGTATCCACTGTATCCCTGTCTGCTTCCTGCTGGGCTGGAGGAGCTGAGCAGTGTGAATGAGAGCCCCACAGCATCCACACTGCTCAGAATAAAAATATCATTTGCTTCAGGAAGAGAAAAAGCAGTTAAAGACATATATTTATCTATATGAATTAAAACCCCTTTTCATTCAGTGTTACCCAGAGCTTTAGCAGGGTGGTGAGTCAGGTTTGTGCATTTACTTAAGTCCCCACAGGGGAAGGCTTTCAAATAAATCCCTGGATGGAACTGATCTATAATTCATGGTGTTATTGATTACAAGTCAGAGAAATCTTTAAAAGGTTTCTTGGCTGTGCTTTCACTTCTTATTACTGACAAGGCTGCTCATAGGAGAACAGTGAATATTGGTACCAGTCTGGAGAAGCCAGGGGCTGGTGGAATGCAAATGCACCCAAATTCTGGCTGATTGTCCATAGATCTCTGTCCTGTGTAGGAGTGCAGAGTGGTGATTATGCTATTTATCCACCTGCATGGGTATGTTCATATTTTATACTGATCAGGAGTGAAGCATTCCCTGTCTAACTCTTTACAGCTTTTCTACTGAGAATGAGGAATCACTGGTACAACACCAGAAACAGGTGGAGGAGTTCCCAGGTTTGGAGCAGTCCCTTAATGCTCAGGATAACATTTTCTTACCTCTGGAACCTACAAATCCAGCTGGAATGGAACCTATAGCCACACTTATTACAATAGAAGGCCAAAAGTGTGTATTTCTGGTAAGGACCACCTCTGGAATTCCATTAATGCCTAAAGAAAGAGTGTTCCAGATTATATTTGCCTTAAAACAGGACCAGCACAAGATTAATTTGGCACTTGGGAACATGGAGTCAAAAATAAGTGTGTTGGTTGTGTGCACTTTTTCCTTAAGACATTAACTCTGTCCCCTAAATATTTACATTCTAGGAATCTGTGCTGGAGGAAAAGGCACTTTCAAACCGTGGTCCTAAAGATAATGAAGGTATTACTCCATGTGGCAGAAAGTATCCAGTGAAAAGCTTGGGGGTGCTTCCTACTTCGTGTAACTCATGCTTGGTTCAGGCAGAAAATACTCTTGAAGGAGCAGGTCAATCATATTCAATGCTATTATGTCCAATCTGTTTCAACGACTTGAATCAAATTTTAATCCAGACAGAAAGAGAGACAGTCTTCTCATTTATTACCACAGTGTCTTGCTCACTATAGCCAATGTATAAATCACTGCTGGGCAAGATGGTTTATTAAGAGATTTGATTATACTGCTTCCCCAGAACAAAATCATAACTTACTCTGATTGTATCATTAACAATTTGCTCTCTTTTGAGACAGTTTTTCAAGAATTTAAGGCTGTTCTTTTTAAAAGAACATAGATCAGCTGAAGATAGACTTAGACAGGACGTGCTGGAGTTATTTTTGTTTCCAGGTTTTATCCTCAGTTCATATTTCTTACTCTCAGTAGGACAGGTAAAAAATAAAACTGTCTGTTTATATATGAGTCAGTTTTATCATTTACGTAGTTCTGGGTATGCAAAATCTCTGTAATATAAATATTTACATATTGTGGCAATATTTCCTATTACTGTCATTTTTCTAATGAACTATCATTCTGCATTTCATAGAATGTCCTGATTTGGAAGGGACCCACAAGGATCATAAAGTCCAACTCCTAATTTACACCTAGATACCATAGTGAGGAGCATGATAGATTTGTGTATCCTAAGTGATCTATCAGCAAGGTCTTCTATAGTTTTTTTTTTTAATGCTGATTTTTAAAAAAAATTCTTTTAAATGTTCCAGTTAAAGAAGTGGAAGTGCCTGTCCCTTCTGAGATCCATCAGGTGGATGCCAGTCAATGTTTGAAGCATTTGGACCATATTTCTCATGAAGCTTCTGATGAACTAAATTTAAAAGCATTTTCTGAAGGATTAACTTTCACAGAATCATCATCCAAGTTGAACAATTTCTCTTTGAAATGTGAGAGTGCCAAATCAGACTCTTCCCACTCAGAATTCCAGAAAGTGTCTGCAGTTTGGATCGACAGCTCGAAAAGTTCCATTCCAGACCTGGAATTAGAGCTGAAACATGGAGAGGACACAGATGTCAGTGTCCCAGAAGAGTTTGTCTGTGACAGCGGTGATGTGTTTGCTAATCTCTCAAAAGAGATGCCAATACCAATAAGCAAGGGAAAGGAAACATCACCTAGTGACAAACACAATGAATGTGAGCTGCCTGAAGATGACAGAGCTGAGACTTCATCCGTCTCCCAGGAATACCCCAGAGATGTGTTGGATCTTTGCTGCACTGATCACCTGCTTTCTTTCCTTCCAGCAGACAAAGCAAATGCCTCCAGAACGGAGTCAGCACATTCCTCTCAGTCTGAAAAGCCTTCTGAGGGAGTGGATGAGCCACACCTGGGTGCCTCACAAAGCTGCAGCAGAAACAAACCCTGTTCTCAGGACATCCCAAAACTGGGGAATGATGCAGCTGCCAGCCCTTCATGCACTGATGCAACCTCAAGTCGTGATAAGGCTCTCCCTCCAACTGATGAGGATACTTTGTCAGAAGTGCTGTGTTCTGTGGATGAAGTATTGTCTTCTGGAAGTGCTGACTTGCCATCCTCTAACAAAAAGGATTTGTCATTTTCAAATGAAGATGTTCCTCCTCCCCCTTTAGGTGCAGATGCAATGAAAAATGGTGATCCTGCCTCCAGCACAGATGATTTCCCATCTCCACTGGAACAAATGACAGGCTCAGAGTCTGGTCAGGGCATGGATGAAGATATATCACTGGAAATGGATGCATTACCCCCATTACCTGATAACACCGTGCCTGAAGAATTTCCCCTGCTCACTACAGAGACAAGTGGAGCTTTTTCAACTCAGCATGGTCGTCTCTCAGAACAATCTACATTTACAGCTCTTTCCAGGTGTTTATCAGAAATCCAGCATGGAGAACAGGAGATACCTTTGCAGCATTTGGCGTTTCTGCCTGTGTCAAATAGAGATTCTTCTGGTGGAAGCAAAAATCCTGAGTTCCCAGTGAAACAATGCAAAATGGATGAAAAGCTGCCCAGTGCTGAGGAGGACAGTGATGACCCATTATCATCATTTGAAATTGGGGACAGAGTGTTGGTAAGGCAGAGCCAGCCTGGAACTCTGATGTTCAAAGGCCACACCCATTTTGGCAGTGGCCATTGGGCTGGTGTTGCACTGGACAAAGCTGAAGGTGACAATGCTGGAACTTATGAAGGGGTGAAGTATTTTGAGTGTGCTCAGCACTGTGGGGTCTTTGTCAGACCTGATGAGATCTCACACCTGTTGGGGGCTAACAAAAATAGTTCCAGTTACATGGGGGATGAAGACTCTGACTCCTTCCATGATGATGATGATGACTCCCTCAAAGGAGACTGCAAATATTCTGAAGATGATGAGCGGAGAGTGGGGTTTGCAGAGGAGAAAGCAGAAGACACAAACAGTGCAGGAGGTTCAGAAGTGAAAGAAAACCAGTCTGGGTTACACAGTGCCTTGCTGTCTGGAAAAGGGCAAAAATTTCCCCATTCCAACCAGTGTAACTGTAATGAATTCCTCTGTCAAAAGAACTCAGTGTGCTTGGGATCAGATAAAGAAAAAACAGAGCTAGCACAAATAAAACAAACTATATTTGCAGATGCTCTTCCAAAGAAAAGCAAGACAGATGAGGTAAACACAAGCAAAAATATTTGTTGCTTGGTAGAGGATCAGAAAAGAATTAAACTTGCTGATGATATTGCAAGTGAAGTCAGTAAAAAACTTCTGTTTGACATTTTAAATGCATTTTCTGAAACAGATCAACACAAATATAAAAGTGCCTTTGAAAAAGACATGATGAGTTATGGCAAAGGCCTAGGGCAAGAAGACAATCAGAAAGCATTTCTCCTCAAAGAAAATTCAGTTGCTGCCTTATCTGAACCATCTGCAACAGTTTCTGATGTTTTACTGGGTGATGTTGATACGCTTTGCGTTCATGGTTGTCACACAGTAACAGACAGAATTGTAACTAAATTTATAGATGATGCAGTTAAAGAATATAAGAAGATTAAAAGAAAACACAGATCAAAAGCAGACAAGGTACTTCATTTATCTCCAGAGACTTCTCCAACCACTTTGCCTGTAAGTACAGTGAGAAAGTTTTTATTTCAAGTGCTGGCCTTGAAGCTGGGGCTATAGAGGCAAGAATTTGTGTGGCCCAGTATTTCATCATCCATAAAAATTATATCAGTGTTAGGAACCAGATTGCTCACTTCATGTGACCCATTCCTTATTTAAGGAATTATCCTGTATCCAATGCATAGCACGTGTATGGTCCAAACAAAGAAAATGTGATTTCTTTATTGGAATTTGTCAGTTGTCAAAACTGATAAATCTGCATAAATGTCAATTGTTATTAACTTCAGAGCAAAACTGGGTACTTGTCAGCTCATCTGCCCTTTCTAGCTTCTGGCTGTGAGAAAATTGCTTTGAGGGTGGTGGTAGGTAGAACAGTTCCACAATTAGAACAAATGTTGCTAAGTGCCAAAAATTTTCATGGAACTCCAGAACTGTAATTCTAATTCTGAATCCTGCCAAATACAGTTAAAATAGGTTTGGGGTTTTTTTAATAATATATCAGTAAGCCTTTCTTTGAGCCCATGAATAAGATAGGTTTAGGAGTAACCTTGATTAGTTGCTAATAATCTCAATACTTCTGAAAATACGGAATATATGATCTGTCTTTTTCTCTCTTGAAGCTCCTTTTAAAAATCCTTGATGCTGGTGTTTTTGGAAGCTCTGAAGATTTTGATCAGCCTGATTCTGACCAAAACATGCTGGTGAGACCGACACAAAAGCAATACTTGTACAAATTAGACCAGTGGCACTCAGCTCCTTGGAAGAAAACTGTGGAAGTTCCTCTTGTGATACCACATAACAGTTCTTATGTTAAAAACTTGTCTGCATATGCTGTGGAAGAATTATGGACCCCAGAGAACATAAATTCAAATTTCAGGAACATCAACATGCCAAAGTACTTGGAATATAATGATCTCCCAGGGAATGATTTGGAAACAGAAAGCAAGAGGATGTATAATCAGGTATTTTTAATGCACTCACTGTTAATTAACTTTTGTAGTGTTCTGGAGACTGAATCATATTAGCCAATATTTAATATTATTCCAGTTTCTAACATAAAATCTAACTAAAGGGATACTGAAAGGTACTACCAGGAGTGTTTTGCAATTTGCTACAGAAAAATTCCAGTAGAATAAATGTCCTTGCAGAGAATCCAGAGTTTTGCCAGAGTTTCACCTGACCCAGTGTCTGGTTTGGGTCTGTTCAGGAAAATCAAAGTTTCATGGAAAGCTGGGGACTGGACTCCAGTTCTCCTGACTTCAGTGTCCTGCTGAGTTTGTTACAGGTTATATTTGATTTGAGCCGTGAATTGCTGTGTGCAGAATATCAAGGGACTGCTGAACCAAATGTGTTCCCATGGATGAAAAAAAAGATGGGAACTCACTGTTCCAGGCATCTCTGCAGAAGGACACATGTCAGTGATGTCAAGGTATGTTCTGGTAAAGGAAAGTACAGGAACAAGAGTGAAAAGAGCAGAGATTGCAATAGCAAAAAAAAATGTGAAATTTGTGAGGACTATGGTAGTGTAACTGAGGTGATGGGAGAAGAAATAGTATTACTCTGAAATATCTGAATAAATACAGACTGATTAGTCAAAATATTCCATATGTATGGAGTTAATGGGAATGGGCCTTAAACTCTCCTAATTTTTACTATTTTTTGTGTAACTGCTAAAGTAATATTACAATTAAAATGTGTTGGTTGGCCAGTATTGATCAGCTACCTCTAGATCAGTCCCTTAAACTTTGGGATGTTTCTGGACTTAAAGCTGGATCTTCACACTGGCACCTGTCACTCATCTGGAACCTTCACACCACCAGAATTCTTATGAGGAGAGCTCTTTTCAGCCTTTTTTATTTTGTAGATGTTTGTTCAGGGTGAAATTATTAAAATAATGAACCTGGAAAAGAATGACTTAGAAATGAAAAGAAAATTCCTAAATATGACCAAGTATGGAAACTGTAAGAGAGACAGAGTGGACCTTATTCTGGTAAGCAGACTTTCCAATGGGGATTTGTTTATTTCCTCTAGATTTAAACTAGAAATTTTCATCCTTCTGTGAGAATCACATTTACTTAACTTCAGAACTTCAAATCACTGCCTTTTTAAAATTGAATTAATAATCCAGTATCTCCAGTTCTTGTGAGTGATTTAAATTAAATTAATTATGCAGATGTAAAATTGGTGGATTACATGCAGTGTCTCAGTACTTTTGTGAAGCTCTTAGTTTTGAAGTAAAAATTCCTTTCCATGTTATATTTAGATCCAGGAGCTCCACAAAGAAGAATCTCAGTGGATTTCTTATGGTGATGATGAATTAACAGTGAAGATGAGGATGACTGAAGCCATATTTGACAGCTTGATCCATGATACAATCGGAGTTCTTAATAAGATTTATCTGAAAAAAGCCTGTTGTAAAGGTGACTGTGCACCATCTTTTTTCTTTTAATACACTGTGGAACTGGTTAAAAGGAGCCTGGAGAGGTGGCAACAGGGAATGGCAGGACCTGGAGCCAGAGATTCAGGTTAAATGTCTATAATTTTATGCAAATACTGATGTGATGCACTTTAAATTCCAGACTTTTCTATCAGCACCTTCAATTCCTAACAATTAGATATGTGCCTGTAATTGGGTTATTTATCATGCAATCCACAGGAGCCCATTGAATTTTTGCAACATCCCAATGTGGGGTGCTAAAAATGTACTTTAATAGATAAAAGAGAGGAAATCAATATTCCTTTGGTATTGGCAAAACTGGAAAAATCAAGATTTTGACAAGGAAATAGAAACATTTCCTCTCTGTGGTAATTGTTCACTATGCTAATTGCTGTGGTCCCACCTATTGTGTATTGAGAAAAATCAAATTTTGGTTAGTTCTTTTAAAAATAAATACTGTGCAAATATTTCTTACTGGAATTCAGGAACTGCTCATTATTGAATAATTGATTGTAAAGAGATCAGGTTTTTTCCAATCCTGTTCATTCAAGAGTGTCTTTCAAATAAAATTAAAATCAGGATCAATAAAGATAAATTATATATGAACTTAAGATTTAAAAATACAATACTTAAAATCTGAGTGGGGGAGTAGAAAGGCATTTTATATTTGGATTTTTAAGTGCTGTTGGCTTAACTGTTTTTGTACTTGTTTTCTGAATAAAATATGATACACATGGCTTATTTTATTTATTTATTCTCACTGAAATTGGTTAAAATTACAGATTATCTTGTACACACGGCTCTTCTCAGCAGTGAATGGGTGTATTTTTGTTTTGTTTTGCTAGGCACATTAAACCCTCCCCTGCTTGTTGCCATATGAACAGAAATAAAAAGGCAACTTCTGCCCTCAGAGCCTTAACTGGTGATCTTATCCTGTAAACTATTTTCATGTCTCTAGTGGTACATTTCCTTGTCTCTGACTTTATCCTCATTGATTACTTAATCCACATAAGTTACTTGTTTTCTTGTTGTCAGTTTATAGCAGAATTTAACTCATTTTTTTCCTCCTGGATTTAGAGTGTTGGACACAATGACAAATCTATAAATTGCAGCACTCTGGTTTTTCAGTTTATTCTCACTCTGCTTTTGCAGCAGCAGGATCCTTGTGTTTGGAATGAAATCCATTAAAAATATCACTCAGATATGAATAAATAGCTGAAGGATTTGTTTGATTTTAACCTTATGCTGCACCTGAGGCAGAGACCCATCAGATTTGCAATGAGGGTTGTGAGTGAAGCCTGAACCCTCACAGGGTGCTCTGCAGGGAAGGACACAGCTATAAAGTACCTCCTGCTGATGAGAATAAAAAGTGTGTACACAGAACATGTCAGACATGTTTAATATCCCCTACCATTCCCTGCTCAAAACCTGAGATTCTGGCACCCAGATATATTGACCTGTTCACTCTGTGGCAAGGCTTCAATACCAAGATTATTCTCCTTCAAGGTCTAATATTTTGTTTGCCTTGGGTTTGATCAATATTAACCTCCTGGGTCAATAAATCTTGATACTAGCCTCAAGAGGAGTCATTATCTTTCATAGAAAATGATTATTTCTCAGTTAAACCCTACATTTAATTCTCCTGTAATCCATCTCTTTCATCTTCATACATTTAACAATTCTTCTGAATAAAATGTGCTCTAAAATATCTTAGGCACTGCAGATTTTTAAAATCCTAATTAGCAGCTGCTACAAGGTTTTTTTCAATTCTTGGAAGCTGTTGGGCTCTATTTTGTTTCTTGCTGTACCTAGGAAAAATGGACACAGAAAACCCCAAAGCTGGGGTGTGATATGAGAAACCATTTAGGTTGTAGCTGTGGATATGGATCAAAAGAGATGTGTGTGAACCACTTTAGATTCAATAGTCAAATAAAAGAAAGGGTCAGGAAAAGGTGAAAGTAGCAGAATTTTACTCTTGTACTGTTTGAGGGTTGCTGGGCCAAATAATGACAAATTAAGTTCTAACCCTGAACTCCCCCAACGGGCCTGAAGTAAGAATTTAAACCCCTTTGTTTCCCACTTGTTCAAGGATTAAAAGAACTGTTTGTGAGCAACAGAAGCAAGATTATCTCTTCAGAGATCTGAGTCTTTCATTATCTGAGTTTTAAACTCCTCTGAAACCCTTCTCTGGGGACGTTGTTGGGTTTCTGCTTCTCATTAACGTCGTGAAAACTCTTCAGCTTGTATTTAGAAACGAAAGGAGACTTCCATCCTGGGCCAGAGCTGTAAAAGGTGCTAAAATCCATTACTAGTGCTCATCCTGAATTTATGGAAAGGACAGAGCTTCTATCAAACCACCTACACAGAGCCTTTCATCAGAGCTTCTGTTTGAGGAGAGATGGCTCTTCCCTGCCGAGAGAGGTACTTTGGGATGAAAGAGCTCTCGACCCAAAGGCTGCCCTTTCATCTCTGCTCAGCAAAAGGATTCGTGAAGTTAAAACTTCTCTCTCTATACCAATTGTCACATAAATTTGGCCACCGAGTGATCTCACAGAAGGCCAGAGTGAAGATGGGAAGGCACCACAGTGGGTTCAGGGTTATCCCAGAGCATGGGGCACAGGATCGTGTCCTGATGGCTCTGAGGAGACTGAGATGGCTTTAGGAGACTGAGAACTTCTATCACACTTTTATCTCCAGTGGGGGAGACCGCATACCTTCTCTGGGCTACCTGTTCCTGTGTGTGGCCACTTGAGTGAGGAGCGTTTTTCTAACACTTTGGAGCTTATTGGTTGCTCTCTGTTTCACGCATTGAATCAAACATAAAATTATTTTTAAATAAAAATTTTATATATTCCATATTTTGTAACGCTCAGGGTGCATGGAGAGTCCTTGCTCCCCTCAGGGACACCGGCCGGTCCCTTCTTCTCTGAGGGACACGGACAGCCCGTCAGGGACACGGACAATGCCCGCTCCCTTCAGGGGACACGGGACGGTCCCTGCTTCCCTCAAGGAACACGGCACGGTCCCCTCAGGACACGGACAATCCCGGCTCCTCCCAGGAGCACGGGACAGTCGCCATTCCCCCCAGCGACACGGTGCAGACCCCGTTCCCCTCACGGCCCCGCCGCTACCCTCAGGCCGGGCCGCCATGGCCGGCGCGTTGCTATGGCGCGGCCCCGCCCCGCCCCTCTCGGCGCGTCCCAACATGGCGGCGGCGGGCGGGGGCCGGCGGGCGCTGCTCCCGCTCCCGGTGCTGTTCCCGGTGCTGCTCCCGGTGCTGTTCCCGGCGCTGCTCCTGCTGCTGCTGGCGGCCGCCGCCACAGCGCGGCTGTACCGGCCCGGGCACGACCCGCTCACCGTGCTGACGGCCGGCTCCGTGCGGCCGGCGCTGCTCAACTCCTCGGCCGCCTGGGTGGTGCAGTTCTACAGCTCGTCCTGCGGCCACTGCATCGCCTTCGCGCCCACCTGGCGAGCGCTGGCGGGGGACGTCAAAGGTGAGGCTCGGGCCGGGTCACCGCACACGGCCCCGCCGGCACGGCCCTGTCCCGCGGCCCTTCGCGGCCTCCCGCGGTGCCCGGAGCCGGTGCAGGGCCCGGCGGTGCCCCGGGGGGAGCTGGGCTGGGGGACCGCGGGGCCTCGGTCACGGTGTCACCTGTGGGCCATGCCACGGGTGGGCGGGGGTTGTGTGAGCCGCGGTGCCCTGGCGTGTGAGCGTCAACCTCATCCCCTGCTCGGTGTGTGAGCATCACCTTCATCTACTGCTCTGGTTGTGCTTTGGTGTGTGAGCATCACCTTCCTCCCCTGCTCTGGTTGTGCTTTGATGTGTGAGCATCACCTTTATCCCCTGCTCTGGTTGTACTTCAGTGTGTGAGCATCACCTTCATCCCCTGCTCTGGTTGTGCTTTGATGTGTGAGCATCACCTTTATCCCCTGCTCTGGTGGTGCTTTGGTGTGTGAGCATCACCTTCATCCTCTGCTCAGGTGTGTGAGCATCACCTTCATCCACTGCTCTGGTTGTGTTTGGTGTGTGAGCATTACCTTCATCCTCTGCTCAGGTGTGTGAGCATCACCTTCATCCTCTGCTCAGGTGTGTGAGCATCACCTTCATCCCCTGCTCTGGTGGTGCCACACAGCCAAAATAGCACATGGAACAGAGCAAGGGGTGGATGGTGGAAGCACACCTCCAAATTAAAGGTTCTGAAGGAATCCAGGGATAAAACGTCACCTTGCATGCACACAGCATCCAGCTGTGGGTTTGCATGTAAATGTCTCTGTGTACCCGAGGTTTGTTTATACTGAATTCTTGAAGGCATGATGTTTATCTTCTAAATGTTTTATAAAGAGAGCAGCTTGTTTCAGAGGATAAACAAAAAAGACTGTGGTACTGGAGGGGCCGTGCACACGCTTGATTTATATCTTGCAAATTCAATGTAGGTAGATGGGCTCAAAGGGGGAAAAGGACCAGCAGAAAATAATACAAAAATCAAGCAAAGTGAGAACCAGGTTTTCAGATTTATCAGTTAGTAACTTTAAAAGTAATGGTGGCCTCCACAGCTTATGCTGAGCGACCTGCCTTGCTGTCTCTTAGCCTGCTCAGTTTTTTTGGCAGGTGCTGAAGTGTTTTACCCTATTTGTAGATGTAAGGAAATGTAAAGAAATAGACCCCTGAGGTATCAATTTGAGTTCAGTACTTCTGCTGGGGAGGAAACCTGGGATCAGATTTGTAGGAAATATTGTGCTTAATATAGCAGTATAAAAGGCTTTTAAACTACTCTTAATTTCACATTTTACCCAGGAGACATTTCCAGGATGGATACAGCAGTTTTAATGCACTCATGGTTTCACTTTCAGAGGGACTGAAGAGCTCTGGCTGTTCTGTGACACTCTGAAAAGCTTTAACAACTCACATGAAATGTAGCTGCAGTATTAGATGTACTTTTAGATGTATGGAAATGGAAACCCACCCTAAAATAGATTCTGATGAACTCATCACATGCTGAGGAATTGTGATTATGAGCAAAAACTCAAAACCAGAAAAACACAGAGCAGTCATGGTTTTCAGAGCACTTCAAATGCTCCTTACTTGCATGAGGGGTTTGTTTAAAAACCAGGAACTTTTTTCTGTTTAATTTGCATAAGTTTATGTAACATTTTCTCTGCTGCTTTAATCTGCTTGTGGCCAAAATAATATTAGATCTTCTCCTTCTTTGAAGTAACAAGGCAGTCTTTGAGCACAGCAGTGGAGAGCACGAAGAGCCCAAACTGGCCAGAGCTTTGGTCAACATAAAACAGGGATTTGGGTAGGATTACAGCATGTGTGATACCTTTGTAACTTGTACAGACTTCTTCAAATACATTTTTTCTTTCTCACCTGCAGATACTGTTATGCACTTGTATCACTGCAATCAGCTGAAGGCCTCTCTCTCTTTTAATCTCTTGAGTTTTTATGAAAACTTTCATTTAGAAAGTGGATTTTGAATGTTTGTGGACATTGGCACAACCAGCAAATGCTATTGGCTTCTGGTGTTATTTGTCAGCCAAATGTTTCCATTTTCAAGTTGGATGAATGGATTTTAGGAGACTGGGAACAGTCACACTTTTCATTGGTAGCTTCATCAAAGAAACCAAACCCAAAACATTTTGCCCACTTAATCTGTCTCAACATTTCTTTTTCAAAAATATTTACCCATCTGCTAGGATATTAAAGGATATCCTTGAGGATGCAGATTTTACATTTACTCCTAGATCACTGGGGTTATGTTTGCTGATTTGGTGTCCAGACAAAATTCAGTTAAATTGGTGCAGCTATTTGTTCCAAAAAAGGCCTGTGCTAGTAGACCTAATTTTTATTTCATTTCTCATTTGTTAAATCTTGGCAATACTACCACGGCAGACTTCACAACAGAACATAATCCTCCTGAAAAATAGGATCAGTCTTTGCTTTTGTGAAATTTATGGTTTTTATTTTGATACTCCCTCTCAGAACAGGCTTTAAACTCAGTCAGTGCTGCTGGTTTCCTAATCATACATTTCATTTTATTACAGCAGTGGCCAAAGTGGCCATTAGAGTTAATTGTTCTTTTTCTGTCTAAAAGATGATTAAGTCTATCCAGCAAAATATCCACGGGCTGGAATTATGTGTAGTAACAAACCCTTGGAAATCCCACATAGGACAGCCTGTGAATTATACACAGAATGAATTCACTCCTCAGGATTTGGAGTAACTGTCCAAATTGAGCAGGTTTTGTTTCAAATCCAGCAGTAATGATTTCCTGCTGGAAATTGTTCTTTGAACACGTTTGGTGGGGAGCTGCAGTCATCATTCAGGAAATAGCCAAGTGTCAAAATAGGCAACTCTCAAGTAGCTGTGAGAGAGGTGCCTGTGATGAGCCTTTTACCTCCCTGACTGAAACTTTCTGATGCAAAACACTCAGGTTTACGAAAAGGAAATGGTCGACCAGAAAAGCACTGGTCGATGCTGTGACATCTCACACGTGGGAGGTTTGACCCACCTGCAGGATTCCAGTTTGTCCAACAGAGTCCTGTCATTCACTGGTGCTTGTTTGTCATAAACAGAGATTGTGTTGGTTAATGCATCCTTCATCTGCCTCTTTCCCATTGCTTGTGAGTCAGTATTTCAAAACCACTAATGCGAATTTAAAATTAATCAGCATTTTTAAAAAAGCCAGCCTTGTCTGCAGTGCCACAGTAACTCCAGAGTGTCGGCTGTGCACTCCAGCAACTCTGGCATCCTTTGGAAAGGAAAAGCTCGGTTTCCAGCAGCAGGAATGCTAAGCAGCACATCCCAGCTGGTGCTCTTTAACCCCAGTGTTTGGCTGGGGTGGGGCTGCTTTGTTGTGCTGGGTTATTTGCATTGTGTTCAGAGAGCTCCTATTCACGGCGTGGAGGAGGATCCAGACAGGTGGAAAAAGGAGGAGGAGTGGTGAAAGTTGAATGAAGGAGATAACCAGAAGCCAAACTTTTCCTTTGTATTTTGCGTTTTATTTGATGCAGTGAGCTGTTGTGTGCTTTGTGCTGCTGTGAATGGGTGCCCATCTGCTCCAGCGTGTTTGAGGGCTCTCCTGGTGCCCTCAGCTCTTGGCATGTGCAGCACAAACCTCTCCATCAGCTGCTCTGGCCTCCTCCGAACACAAGTAAAGCTCAAGCTAAATGTCAAAGAACTGTCCATCAGCTTGATGAAACTTTCATGCTCTTTGCTATAAAAGCAGGTTTAATTTTAGTGCTCTTTAAATTTTATTAGGAATTGTGGGGGACCTTCAAATTCTGCCCATGGTTGGTTTGATTTAACTTTGCTTTAAAAAGCAACTCTCTTATGGATTCTCTTGGAGTGGTTCTTCCTTAAAGTGATTGCTGCAGCAGAGCCTGGCTCAAAAAGATAAATTCCCAGCACAAAAGAGAAGGAAAAAGCTGTAAGTTAGTTGAAAGCTTTTATTGAACTTATATAAGCATATTTATGGAAATCCTTGAACTCTTGTGGTTATTGCTATAAAGGAAAGTCAGAGTGATGCTCAAACTCAACTCTTAAACACTCTGGTTAAAACTCAGGTATTTTTTGGGGTATAACTATTGTATTTCTGGACAATACTGCCAGATAAATACAGCTATCAGCAGACACTACACGAGCTGGGGGTTGTGTGTAACTCTGAGGCTTCTCAGAAAATTGTAAGTTGGAGAAAAAGCAGCTTGTTAAAAAAGCTCTAATACAAGATGCATCAGATTTATGGGTTTGTAATTGACAGCCATGTGGATAAGTAACTGTTGGATGAATTCTGTCAGTTGCATACATTCTGCATGCTCTATTTTATGGGCACTTTCTATTTATTTCTAATGGGAAAAGCTGAGGAATTTAATCCAATTCCTTGCAAGCATTGGGTTGGCCCTGATTTCATCTTCCTGGATTCACCCCTGGAGCTGCTGCATTGTGTGCTGCGATTCCTCTTGTTTGTGTGCATGGAAAACACTGATGCAGCCAAGAAAAACAAGGAGGTTTTAGTTATTCTAAAAATCAGTAGATTGTGTTACACTGAGGGGTGGAAATGAATGGCAAATGAGAATCGACCCAGGGCTGGATTTTTATGCCACTGGAATCTCTCAGAGTCCTGTTGCTGGTTTCCATGGGAAGCAAGGTAATTCATCAGCTGGGATCTGTGGTCACTCCTGCTGAAAATTGAAAGATATCTTTGTTTGCAGACTGGGAATCTGCAATTAGAGTTGGAGTGCTGGACTGTGGGGAAGAAGGGAACTATGAGACGTGCAAAGAATATGGGATTCACTATTACCCAACTATTAGGGTAAGTGGCAGAACATCCTGCCTTAGGCAAATGTTGCATGTTTTATAGTAATTAAACTTTGTAGGTCATTGTTCTGTAGTTGGATTTTTGCTTTGCTTTGCTGAGAAAA
Source organism: Rhabdornis inornatus (assembly GCA_013397075.1). Classification (NCBI taxonomy): domain Eukaryota; kingdom Metazoa; phylum Chordata; class Aves; order Passeriformes; family Rhabdornithidae; genus Rhabdornis; species Rhabdornis inornatus. Next base: position 695,967 of record VWZS01007831.1, read on the forward strand.
CTGCAGAGCTGATAAAAGATTGATTTGAGGAGGTTTTGCTAAATGCTGATGCAGCTATTTTGAGCAGTAATTCAGTTCTGCATCTGAAAAATTCATATTGAAAGAAGATACCATTCTGTAAACTATCATGTTATCACATGTATATTGCCCCTAGTTTCAATAGATTAATTAGATAATAACCATCTGTATAAATATTTTTCAAATTCAGATGTTACAGGATTATTAATACGGGTTTTAGTTTTGATGTGTGAAAGTAAAGGGAACACATTGAAATTGCCTCATGAAAACAGCTGATTGCATGACCAATTAAAAGTTTACCCTTGATGGATTTTATTACTAAATTAATCACTGTTTTTGTGATTAATTTAGTAATATTTTTAATAGTAAAATGCTTAAACTGCTTTTTAAAGAGGATGCGATGTTAGCAAAAAGTCTCTGCCATACTGCCAAATCTGTTCATTTTTGAGTCTAAATGCAATTTTTATCTTCTCAGTCAGTCTGTATTAAAGATATTATTAAGTATGAGCAGAATGTGATGGAAGGAGAGGGTTGAATAAACTGTTTGTGATGGCAGGAGAGGGAACAGGAGACATTTCAATGTAGGATTTGTGACCTTTTACCCTGATAGTAAAACCAATATTTTTATTTTCTTTTGCTCTTCAAAGTTTTAGGTGTAAATCATTATATCCTCTTTATTAAACACTGAATCTTTTCCATTTTATTTTCGGTAGCAGAAGACAGCCAAGCTCCCTTAGATCTCCTGTTTAACCACTGGAGGGAGTTGGGAAAATGTGAATAGTGTTCCAAGTCCACACACAGTTGGTAGCACTGGTTTGGTGATCAGTTCATTTGTGTTTGGGTTCATGTTTGCAGTACAGGATCAATACACACCATTGAATTATGTATTATGGTATTTTTACTCAGGCAGGTGAGAAGCAGCTTTTTGGAATTCATAGGCTAAGAGGGAAAGCTGTCTCCTGACCAGATTAATAAAAGTGTTTTGTAGGTAGAGCTATAAAAGTAAAAACTCTTGAAAGCCATTTTTGTTCCTAAACTGGGCTTTTTTGTCTGATAAAATGACTTTTTTTTTTCTCCCATGCAGTACTTCAAAGCGTTTACAAAGCAGTTCACAACTGGAGAAAATTACCAAGGTAAGAACATTTTGCTGTAAGAAATTCCCAGAGCAGCTTTCCTGTCAGCCAGGGCTGTGTCACACAACAAACAAAATCCCTTTACCTGTCAATTCCTTTGGACAGGGATGGGCTGGACACTAAATAGCTCTTTAAGACAGAATATTTCATGTACTCTATGAAGTGCTAATCAGAATTTTAGGCAGACAAAACATTTCTTCAAGAAACTTAGGCATCACATTCCTATTTTTTTTTAATGTAGCTCTTAATTTTCACAAATGACCTGCTATTTTTTTAAATCCCTTTTTTTTCCCCCACCACACTCCTCATCAGCATGAGATCCAATTTGCTCAATCCTGACTTTGGTGCCTTTTGATCCCTCAGCCACTTTCTAGGCACCCTGAGTTGCACTGGGAGAGCCCCTATTGAGATGGTGACTCCCTGAAAATAGGCTTATCCCAGGGTTTGACAGGATCACAGCTTGAGGTGGTTTGTCTGGGACAAAAGTAATGTTGTCCCTTTCTATGGATGAACATTTAAAAGGCCAGAGGTCAGAGGAGAGACCACCTGCATCATTAACCCTTTCTGTACAAGAGAACCTTAGTTCTACCTCTTGGACATTTGAAGAATATTCTGCTTTTTAATGTGGTTCTTTTAAAGCAAATAAAATATTCTCATACTTCAGTTATTTCCTCTGCTTGTTCCATGATTTTGTGGCCTCTCCATTTGGTAGGAATGAGACACCTTGGCAGATTTTAATTAGTTGTTAATATCCTGTGAAAATATTCACATTGAGAATCAAGCATCGTTTGAAGAGAAAATCAGCAAGGCAGGCAGATGGATACATTTGGATAAGTTTTGAGGTTTTATTAATTTTGGAGAGGGATGAACACTTTTAAATACAATCTCACAGCAGCATTAAAATCCTTAGTTCCTTTTCTTCAGCCAGATAGTATGCTGGGTTTTAAATCTGAATTTACACCAAAACCTGACCCAGAAAAACATGGGAAAACCTACACGCACAGCAAACCTCCATGTGAGTAATTTTTCTCCAGTTTTTTGAAGAAATGTGTTGTTTTGGAACCTGTTCCCAGCAGGAGCAGACCGAGAGCTGCAAACCCTTCGTCAGATGATGATTGACTTCCTCCAGAACCATTCCCAGGAGCTGAGACCTCCAGCTTGCCCATCACTGGATCCAGTGTTGTAAGTTCCTTGTTTTCAAATGTAGCTGCTCTCTGTTTACTCCCTTAATTAAATAAACTGTAGAAGATTAAAAATGAAGTGAGGTTTGGTTTGTTTTTTTTTCACTACCAGTTCTGCTATGAGATTGTGAAAGAAAATTCCATGAGTAGCAATGGGTGCGTTGCATTCTGTGCTAAATTTCTTTTCTTTTCTTCAAAGGTCCAGTGATCTCACATCTCTTTTTGACAAGAACAGCCACCACTACACAGCCATTGTGTTTGAGAGCAACAGCTCCTACGTGGGCCGAGAGGTAATGTGGGATTTGAGGGACAAAATGGATGTTACCATAAACTGCTCTAAAACTTCCATTTTGCTTTATATATATTACTATACTTTAAAACTTTAAACTTTAAATTTTTTACTATGTGATATTACGTATTTTTATTCAAATTACACACTTATCATTTTAGTTTTATTATTTAATTTTGGAAGTTTTTTCTACGGCTTTAGGTCAAATGTAGTGTTTTCCTGGGGGGTCAGTGCCTGTTAGCACAGAAAGTCTAAAATTCTCAGAGAACAGGGCTCCAACAATAAACCAGCTGGATCTGAGCTTATTTAAGCCAAGCAACAGATCTCTGATTGCAGCACTAGAGCAGCTCACACATGTTTGAGGGATCATAGAACTATGGGATTTTATAGGGGTGTGATGTTCACTCACACAGAAAAACTTGCTTACAAAAGAATGTGATGTCATGTTAACTTCTTCCATTCTTATTTTAGTAGAAGGTTAATTTATCAATTTCATTCTCAGCACAATTTTCTTTCAAGAATTTGAAAGATCACAACAAAAATATTGCCAGATTACATTATTGTTTTGTTTCTACTAGAGAACCATTTTTAGTACTCATTCTTCTGGCCAACTGTTTGTAGTAATCTAAATTCTCCAGTTCCCTTTCTTCACATATACATTTTGGGAAATTAAGATGGTAGTAGAAAATTGTTTACATAGTTCAGAAACACAGAGGAAGTGGAAGTCTTTAGGTTGTGCTTCCCAATAAAATATTTGATTGGGCATTGTTTCCCCACCTAATGAGCATGCTGTTAGCTCAGCAACTGTTCCTTTTCTCTTCCTGCCAAGATCTACAATAAGTGAAGAAAAAAAATTGCATAATTATCCAAGCATAATCTGTGTGGAAACATCCAGTGTCTGCAAAATGTTTCTAATTAGATTTGATGCTGAGATGGCCACAGTGTCATGAGTGGAGGAGATTGTGCTGCCAAAAGTGGGAATCACTTTGGGACCAGGCTGCTTCCAGGCATTTGTTCTTTGTGGTGATGTGAGTGGGCATTACTGAAGAATTGTGAAGGTTATAAAGTTCTTCAGCTTTTTATCACACTCTGCTTTTATTATCTACAGTTGGAGGGGAAGACAGAGTCATTTGATTAACACAAAGTGGAGTCTGCTTTCAGAATAAGAAGTGTTTGCTGGTGTTATGTATTTGAGCTTTACAGAATGGTTTAGTGAAACAGAGAATAGCATTGTTTTCATGCTTACAACACAAGACAAAATGGACAAAACTCCCCATCCTGCTGAAGAAAAGGAGGCCTTGTGTCATCACTGATGGAAGAAAGGAGGAAAAGACCAGAATAGACCAAGAAAAAATAAAATAAAAAATGGAAGATAAGAGTACTAATTTCTAGAGAAGTCTTTTTTAAGTGAAATTGTTTGTGTGCACAGAGCAGCCATAGCTGCACTTCCTGCAAACACCTTAATGATGTCCCTAAAGGATGATGCACTTCATCTGTTTATGTGTCTTGCCCTGCAAGATTGGATATTTCTTGAACAATGTATAATTCATGGCATCCTCTCATTACCCAGGTTATCTTAGACTTGGTCCAGTATGAAAACATCGTGGTGAGGAGAGCTTTGAATATGGACAAACCTTTCCTGGAGAAACTGGGGGTCACCTCAGTCCCCTCGTGCTACCTGATACAGCCCAATGGCAGCCATGGATTAATTAACAAGTGAGTAATTATCTGTCAGATTATGGGGAGGTTCATTGAACTTCTAAAAATGTCAAGATTTGATGTCCTGACATCAAACACATTGTACTGACTGAAGTTGTGTGTTCCCTATATTATCAATAAAAGACCTGATATTGCTTTTGCTTACCACTGTTGCCTATTTATAGCTTTAATTTATTGCTGTGATACTTCTGAAATGAAAAAAACCTTGGAATAAAAGTGGAAAAAATAAATGAAGCATCAAAGTTCTTAAAAAAACCCATTTCTTGCGTAACTGACATTTGGATAAACATTATTTGTTCTTATTTTGAATGGCCTTTCACACCCCTAATCCAAGTGATTTGTTATTCATAAATTGAAAATTGTTTCTTTTCACTTTGTATCAAAGCAGGCCATGCTGCACAAGGACTGTAAAACATAAACCAGAGTGAATATCTTATTTTATAAATACAATTATTTGCTTTGCACATTCACTTAGTCTGAGATTAAAGACTAATTAAAGTGATCTCTCTTTGTCCATTTGCAGTCTGAAGCCTCTACGCTCTTTCTTTTCTTCATATTTAAAGTCACTGCCAGGTGTGAGGAAAAAACTCCTTTTGCCACTGCAGCTGCCTGCTCCAGAAAACAAAGAGGAGAGCACAGAAATCAAGGTGTGGAAAGAATTTGATAAGTAAGTGACACCCTTGATCTTTATAAATTTGGTTATTAAAAATTGCCTGCAGCTTTTTCCTGCCACATGGGAAGCTGTGCTGTTATTTATTATAAAATCCTAGTGCAGTTCCATATTTTATTTATTGTTGTTCAGTTGTGTGCAGCTTTTCAAACAATTCACAGGTGAAATTATTGAGGTATTTTGGTTTTAGCAGCAGATATCTGCACTGCTCTGGAAGGAATGTTTTTACCAGAAGTGTTGTGAAATATTCAGTTGCCTTGAAAATACCAAGGACTTACCACCCACTACCTGAAAGAAGTGATCAGTGTCCCTGAAAAAATAAATGGTAAAATACCAAGCTGTAACATTTCTGTAGGAAATTCTCTATATGTGCTACAGTGAAACAGTGCCCACTGAAAAGGGCTTGTCAAATGCAACTATAACAGAAAATACTAAAGTCACTGTAAAAGATGTTTATCACCCCAAATCCTCTGAGGTTTATGTTCACCCTCTTTCCCTCTTTGAGAGAAGCATGCAAAGCCTTTGCAGAGAGATTATCCTTCAGCATCTTTAGATGGAAAAGATGTGGGACTGAGTGCTTTAATATAATACTTATTTTCCTTTCATAGACACTATTAGTGTCATCTTCTTTCAGTGACTATTATAAAATACTTTATATGGAACATTCTGTTAGCAAAACAACTTGGTTAAATTGAGCTGCTTTCCAGCAAGGCAAAGTCTTGTTAACATGAATCTCCACTCCAAGTGTCTTCTAAATAGGATCCTTTTGGAGAACCTCCTGCATTCATGTGGATGTCTCTTTATTTAAGAAACTTGAGCAGAATTTTGCTGGTTTTTATAATTTGAGTACTTTATTAATTAAGGAGATAAATTCAGAATAAGTCTGTGGCTTAAATTAGATTACAGATATAATATACATGACTATAGATGATTCTGTTTTTTAATATGTTCTTTCCTGCATGCTATTTAGGAGGTGGGAGCAGCCGGTTTTCTCAGTGATTGCTTTTTAATTTTGTTTTTTAGCAATAGTAATGCTGCTGAGCCCTTACAAGAAGAGTTAACTCTGTGAATTCTGTTTGTTCAGTTCCACTGCTCTGTCTCACACTGCCTGAAAAGCATTGAAAGCTGATGCATTTGTACTTTGTAAAATGGGTTTAGTTATGCTGGTTGTGAGAAGGAACTTTGAAAATGTCTTATTTGGTTTATATGGTTTACTTGTACCTGTCAGAACTCTTGTCTTCAGAGCTGCTGTGTTTTAACTTAGAGGTGAAGGACCTGCAGTAAAACTGCTGCTTTTAGGAGAGGATTTCTAATCCAGTCCTTTCCAACACTGATATTTTCAGTCTTGTTGTCACCCCTGCCCTGTGTAGAATCCCCTGTTGTTCAGAGCATGTCCTGTTTGTTTGTGGCCAGCCCAGCAGAGAAGCTGTAATTTCCTTACAACAAGGCTGTAATTTCACTACAAGGTAAAGCTGGCTGGGAGGCAAAAAAGTTCAGTCAAATCTAAAAAAAAAAACTTTCTCACATGTGGTTGTGCCTGTGACACTCAGAACTCTGCAATCACTGTGGGGTGGCCAGTGCTGGGGGGGTTAATGCCACCTCCTCTCATCAATTTTCCCTTGGTGAGTGGTGGGGAAAGGAGTGGCAGAAGCTGCCAGAACAGCCCAGGATTGATGTTTGTTCCAGGTCCAGGCTCTACATGGCTGACCTTGAGTCAGGATTGCATTTCCTGCTCCGGGTGGAGCTGGCCACGCACAAGGCACTCGAGGGAGCTGAGCTAAAAACCTTCAAGGACTTTGTCACCATCTCTGCCAAGGTAGGCACTGCTGGCCTTTGATTATTTGTGAAGATGAAGTGACTCCACCAGAAAATTTATGGTGGGGCATAAGTCTCTCAAAATGTCTTGCACAGGATTCGAGTGTGTGCATCCTCAGTAGCTTGAGAAAGAGTTTGGTGGGTTTATTTAAAGGCTATTTTTGAGGTATTGTTTGCTGTTCTGACATACTTACAGGGTTAAAATGCAATTTAATTTCACCTTGGGGGGCTCAAAATTAAATAAAGCTTAAGTAGTCTGCAACATATTGAACAAACACTGTAAATATAGTCCATTTATCAGATTTTCAGGATAAGTAGCTATTGTAACTCAGTGGGATTAAATCAACCTTTGTTTTTCATTCTTGACTTTTGGATTTCATTAATGCATACTTGGCAAATGCTGTTCTATTTAGAGATGTTAGCAGCTTCTGTCTGAATTTTGAATGTAATTGAGGTACTGTTTTTAATTAAATAGGTATTCAAAAATAACTGAGCTATTGAATATAATTATTTAAAAATTAAAAATGCTTATATGCTTATTTGCATGAAAATACATAATGTAATGTGATATGACTTAAAAAAAATTAAAATAATTTTGCTTTATAAAGCCAGCTTCCTGAAATGACCAATCTATCTTTATTTTTCCTCGCTATGTAGCTAACACTATGTTTTATTTTTTTAAAAGTGAATCAATAACTCTTAAGGGAATAATAAGGCCTATATGAATCATTTCCAAATATCTGGGTTTATCTGAAAATCAGACAGACAGTTCCTTACCCAGCCAGCTCCCCCCTGCCATCAGAGGTCAGAAATCTCCAGCTGGCCTCATTTCTTTAAGAAAGTGTGGTGGTAATCTTTCCATCACATTATCCCTAAAACATCCCCTGTTCTTCCCTGTGGCTCCTGGCCAGCTGATGTCTTTGATTCCCTGGCTCTTGCTGATAAATGGGGAATATTCTCTTTTAGGTTCCTGCTCACCTCCAGCTGCCCTGTCCCACCAGGGGTTGCTGTCCTTTATTTGCATTTTTTTTTGGTCATGTAACACTTTCATCACTGCTCCCATTCATATTTTCAGGTCTTTCTGTTGAGAATTTTTTTCTATTCTTCTCCTGTTTATAGTGATGGTCAATCCAAAGGCACAGAGGTCTCTGATTCCCTGCTTGGGGAATTTTCCTGACTGAAATCCTGCTCCTGAAGAATGGCAGATCCTTGACTTAATTCTGTAATAATTCCAACCCTCATTAAAGCAAAATACCATTTCTGCTGTAAAATAATGGCCTTGCCACTGATTTACAATTCTTCACACTCATCTGCCAGACTCTGGTTCCTGTAAGTTCTGAGTTAAGGAAGTCCCAGATTCCAGATCACTTTGGAAATCACTGTTACACATGAAAAGGAAAATGTTCTTCTGGATAACAACTCCTAAACCTACAGAAATCTGACTAAAAAGAGCTAATTTTTGTGATTGATCTTCCAAAAACGAGAAGGATTTCAGCCTCTCTGTTTCACTGAGGTGTTTTACTCAGTTTTGAGCAGCATTCTGAACTGAATTATCTTCATGTGAAATCCTAAATAATGTCAAGTTGTTCTGTAGCATTCTGCCTGCTTCATTTTGAACATTTTGCACCAAAAAAACTTGTTGAATTTCATAAGCAAAACCTGGTGTGAGATGGCTTTGTACTGCAAGCAGCACAAGTAATTAATTTGCTCATCAGAAAACAAAATGAAGCATTCTACAGACAGCAAAAACATTTGGATAAAGCCAAAAGCGTCTCACTGCTAATGAGATTTGTGCTTGAAAATGTTTTCTTGCTTTTTATTTATTTTTCTCAGCTTTTTCCTGGCCGTCAGCCTGTGGTGAAGTTGTTAGAGACCTTGCAGGAGTGGCTGGTGAGCCTTCCATTAGACAAAATCCCTTATGATGCTATCCTGGATCTGGTCAACAACAAAATGCGGGTAAGCTGTTCCCAGTTCCAGCATAAAACAGGGCATTAGGAAAGGATAAGATTCTATATCAATCTAAGACATCACTTACTGCTGCTCCCCCAGTCATAATGCAGTTATAAGAAGGTTAAAATGAAAATAAAGTGAAATCATTAGCAGAAAAACAAACAACCCGCATCCACACAAAGGAATTGAAAAGAGAGAATTGAACCACACAATCCTGCCTGGGTTTTATAATGAGCAAGCAATATTTGTTCCCTAATGTCATTTTTAGGGGTGCAAGATTCCCAGAGGATATTGCTGACTTTGCTGTGCCTGCTATCAGCAGGATTCTCTTGAAGGTCAGAGTTTAAGTGATGGGAAATTTCCCCACTGAAATGTGCATTATTCCTGAAGAGTTTCCCCAAATACTCTCTGATTTCCCTGCTGGAATTCCATCCCACTTTGGCAAATCCCTTGTCTTTGCACAGAACTTAATTTCTTCCCTATTTCTGTCTGAAATTTGGAAACCTCCTGCGTGTTTTAGGAAGAGGAGGGAAGTCTCAGAAACTAAAATCTTGCACTGGATTTCAAGTGCAATGAATAAGGAGTGGATTTGTTCTAAGAAGAAATGATACTGAATTTTACAGCCTTAAGGCTTTACCTTGTAAATTATGTACACTTTGTGGAGTTATAGGGAATTTGGAATATGCCCAGGGAAGCTAGAACTTTGTGTACAGGAATATTTTTGTGTGTTGTGTTCTTGAAAAAAAATCTTCACAGGTTGAACTGCTTTATGTGTTCTGTCAAACTGATTTTAGTAGGTTTGATGACAATGACTGAACAATTTGTATCTTGTCCAAAAGGGCTGAGTTTTATGATGATGCTTCAGAGTATCATGAGGATTTTTGTTTGCCTGAAGCAGGAATTCATTAACAACAAGTGCAAAAAGTCATTTATTGTTCTTTACCCTGGATCACCTCAATTCCATGTTGGAACAACTCTGCTGCCACACTCCGTGGTACATTTAGGCCTCAGAGCAGCACATACCTTAAATACATTTTAAAAATTATTTATTTT
>VWZS01007831.1:705800-720627 GCA_013397075.1 Rhabdornis inornatus
CAATCCCATGTGGGATCAGCTGTGCTGCTGTGTTCAGTGGTACATTTAGGCCCCAGAGCAGCACATACTTAAAATGCATCTCTTTTTTTTTCAGATTTCTGGGATATTTCTCCCCAGGAAAGTCCAGTGGGTTGGCTGCCAGGGCAGCAGACCAGAGCTGAGGGGCTACAGCTGCTCCCTCTGGAAGCTGTTCCATACCCTCACTGTTCAGGCTGCACTGAGACCAAAAGCTTTGATAAACACAGGTGAGCAGTGAATATTTTTTTGGTGTGTAAATCCCCAAGGGATCCATTCCTGGAGGAGAGTGGCTGCAGGGCTGCACCAGCAGGGGTCAGAGCTTGGCTGCAGCAGGAAGGTTTGGAAATGTGCTAAATAAAGTGTGTGTCCCTAAAGCTGGGAGTAATAAAGCAGAAAAAGGAGAAAAGAAAAAAAAAAAAAAAAAAAAAAAAAAAAAAGAGAGAATTTCAAACAAAGAAATTTTGAGCTCCCTGAAAAGGGATGAAAATGATTCAGGTTACCTGGGAGGTTGCACTGGGAATGAAATTTGAGGAAAATGAGGTTTAACCATTCAGTTCAGTAGCTATAAAAGATGTACAGCCATTAGCTGATCTTTCTGTAATGTTATTTCTTAAATACTGAATGCTATGAGTGTTTGGTTGGTTTTTTTTCAGCTCAATGGACCTGTCATTAATCCCTGCAGTGATTTACTACTTTGCCAGCACTCTGTAAAATTGCTCATTTTTAGACTTGCAGCATCTTGTGAAGCTGAGTGTTAATATTCTGGTGATGATTCCTGTTTAAGAAACATGCTGGTTATAAAATCTATTTTCCTCACCCAATGAAAATAGAATCACTAATGCTAAAATTTTGGTTTTTATTCTTGCCAGGACAGTGCTTTGTATGGTTACAATTCTATTTAGTTTTCATTTAAAGCCTTTTAAATGTCTTTTCCAAGGAATATGAGAATTCTACATGGACATCATGAAACTCAGAAATTTTCAATTTACCAGTTGTTGATTGCATGTTAAAAAGGATTTTATTATTTCACATTATAGATCCATACAATTGTCCAGCATTATTTGCAGCCAGCGTGAAGATCCTTCAAATCTGAATAATTCTCCTGCAGAACAGGCATTTTTTGGTAGTAAATCATTCTGTTGTTGATTTTTATTTCTCTCTTTGTTCAAATTTCTTCCATTTAGTGCATTCACTGCCCAGTGAGTTTGAGGGGATGATTTTCAGCTGTTCAGCTGGATCCTGCATAACTTAAATTTCCCCTTTTAGTCCCGAAGTGTTCTGATTAAATCTTAATATTTAACTACACAAAATTGCACCTCAAATTGTGTGTTTCAAGCATGAGCCTAAAGTTAAAATACATTGTAGAACCTGAGAACTCTTTGGCACAGTTAACCCTGGCTGTAAATCGGGCCAGATATGTGATGATCACTTCTTATGGTGAAAGAATTGGGTCAGTCTGAGACTGTGGGATTATGTCTTGGGAGGTTTTCCTCTCCTTATTGCTTGTTTAAATCCCATCTACTAAAAAGCATGATGTACTCCCTAATCCTTCCCACCACAGGTAGGGTTTTATGGTTCTTGTCCACTTTAAAGATTAGGGTTACCCTGAATTGCAGTAGTTTGGGAGGAAAGAGAAAAGGAGGATTACACAATGATACATGGCAGATGTTAATAGAAGATTCATCTCGGGGCTGATAAAAGAAAAACAAACAAAATGAGCCATTTTGCAATTGTTTTCTTTCTGAAGCAGATGGATTTTTCTTGCTCGTCCCCTCAGCTCGAGGGCCTGGCACTCTGGGTGAACTCCCCGTGGCTTTCTTGATAAAATGATTTTATTGGGTTATATTTGATACATTTTAATGCTGAATGGGGAAATTTGAACCTGCAGTAGCAGGAGGGATCCAAAGGAACTCAGGGCAGAGCTGCTCACATCCAAGGATGTGTCAAATCATTATAGAAATCATTTCCTGAACACACATAATTACAAGAAATGTGGTTTTAGGTAACAGGATGTGTTGTTGTGAATAAAACAGGCTTGTGGATTTTTTAATAAATTACCTGGCATTTTAAAATCTATTGCTGAATTTGACAGATTTCCCCACAAAATGAATTTTCAGGGGTGTACCATTGCACAGGAGAACAGATGAAATTAAATTTGTTTATGAATCTCTTGTTTCTCCACAGAGATAATTTGCTGGTTGTGTTTGTTGTTTTCTTTCCTAAATACATATTTCAGTATTTATGGTAAAACTGTTCTGCCTGAAATTCGTTTCAACTTCCAAAATAATTTTCCAGCCTTTCTTTTAATGCAGTAATTTAATCTGCTTTAATCTCATAGCTTTTATTTATACATGTCTGTTCAATCACAGATATTGAATGGCTGAGGAGAAATAATTTGTTTTTTAGGATTTCTTTTGGGCTTTAAAGACTTCTTTTTGCTGCTGTGCTTAAGAATTTCCTGTTGTTGTTCTGAATAGAGGTGTTGATGACAGTCTTTATATATTTCCCATATCTATAACTGATGAGTGCCCTGATAGTTTAAGCAGGTTTTGTTGATTTTTTTTTCCCAAGAAAACAAAACAATAGTAAATTACTCATGGTGTTCAGCAGCAGGAGTCTGTAATTTGATCAATCTGCACCATAAAATGTGTTTAATTTGACAAGTGTGTGCTCATGGTAACACACAGGACAGTTTTAAATACATTTTGACATAATTTACTGGGTCAATTAAGCATGAATCAGGAATTCTCTGAGACAGAGATGAAACCATTAGGATTTCAACAAATTATATCAGGTTTTCAAGGCACTTAGAGATGTAAGGAGCTACTTGCTGACACAAGAAAGGCCACAAAGTTCTCAACCTGTGCAGGCCTTATTTTCCTGCTGAATTAATTATTCTTTTGCATTATCTTTAGTGTGAAAGTGTGAATGTTATAGAAAAAAAATCACATGTTTGTGTTTATTTTAGGAGGAATTCCTGATTTATTCTCCAGAGTGTTGCTCAGCAGCTGCTCTGTGCATTCAGAGCCTGCCAAAAAAAACGTGGAATTATTAACTCTAATGAGATTGTGGTGCTCTTTAATTCCTCAGAATTGTGGAGTAACAAACAGACCTCACAGGCACCTTGGGCAGGACTCACCACAGGGCTTTGACTCTTGATTTTTCAGTAGCAAAGTCACCATAACTTCAGTGCCTGGGCATAAATACAGAGGTGAATGCATGATATAAACATTCATTTAGTTATTGGGCAAGAGCTTGGAGAAAATCTCTAATTCCACAGGAGTTGTGACATACAGAAAGTGTGAATTTTGCATATTTTAACAATTTCACAATGTTCTCTCATAAAAATTATGTCTGGTTGGTGTTAACTAAGTTTGGTTTTCCTCTCAAATTTCAAGATACTGTGAAAGGAGAAATTTTGCTGTAGAGATCACTTGGCTTTTATTTGTTTGTGGTGTTCAGGGTAACTGTGGGCACAGTTGTACAGACTGAATGTGTTGTATTGGTAGAAACAGCCACTTTAAGTAGCAAAAGTGATTCATTTCAGATCAGGTGCCAATTCTATGGAATAAGAATGGAGCAGCTTTTCCTTCCCTTCTCCCCCACTTCACTTCCCTGCTGTTGGAGCTGTGCCTGTCCCTTGTCTCGTAGGTCTTGAGGACAACCCCCAAATTGTGCTGCAGGTCATGAGGAAATACATCCAGCACTTCTTTGGGTGCAAGGCTTGTGCTCAGCACTTTGAGGAGATGGCCAGAGAATCCATGGATTCTGTGAAAAGCTTGGACCAGGCTGTTCTGTGGCTCTGGGAGAAGCACAACGTGGTGAACAACAGGCTGGCAGGTAGGGGACACAAATTCCTGAGACAGAGCTGGTAGAGAATGAAAAACATCATTTTCAGAGCTGGTTTCTTCTGGGATTTCACATGTTGCTTGGTGAGGCTCTTCCTGGTGCACAAATCAAAGGAGCAATTCAGCTGCTTAGCAGTGGATAAAAAATAATTACATTTCTTTCTGTGCCAGTTTAGGGTTAAAACCTGCATTTGTTTTGTTTTGTTTTGGAAAATGATGGCAATTGAACAAGAGGTTTCCTCAGGATAAAAGAGCCTCAACTCTTGGCAGATCAGCAGCTGAATAAAATAAAATTACTGTGTAAAGGAAATCTGTGCCCCTTCCAGATCCCTGTGTTTTCAGCTCGACTGAAAGTGCTGTTAAAATACTGGTTGTGTTTAATCCATTCTGTTGTGGAGGTATCAAGTAACTAAAGCACTAAAGAAAATTGGTTTCTCTTTGCACTAAATCCCTGTCTGCTGTTATGGATCTGGGTAATGCAGCATTAGTTACAATTTCAATATGCTACATTGTGTTCATATTATGCTCCTGCTGCATTCCCAAGATTTATGAAGAATTAAATACTGTTGTGAGTACAAACAGTTTGCCTCCTTTCTCTGAGGAGAAAAAAAGGAAATAATAAGAGATTAAATAAAAGCATCCCCTAATTTTGGTTCCTATAACAGGGCAACTCCTGTGGACTTGGAGTTGCCAAGTGGTGGAGCAATGCACTTATTTAGAACATTAAGGTATTGGAAAACTCACATGGATATTGATTTAGGTGATGCAGCAGCCAGCTAAAATACCCTTTTAGTAAGAAGTATAAACACACTGGAATAAATAATAATGTTAAATTATGCTTTTTCAGTTTGCTAGAATTTCTCTGTGGGACAGTGATGTATTTTCACCCTTAAAAGCTGCATGTGTATTTGTGGCGCTGTGTGAGAAATGATGTTTGGTCAATGAAAACACCTTGGGGTGGGGGTCAGGAGGTGGCTGGATATGGCTCTGCCCTGTTCAGTTATTCCCTGTTCCCTTGGAATGCACAGGATTTACAGCATTTCCCTCTCTGGCAGGAAAACACAAAGTACAGGGAGTTTTCTGTTTGTAACCTTGCTGTAACACATTTTGTTTCTGTGTTTCCTATTGAAACATATTGATTGCTGAATGATCTTTAGGATAAAAAAAAAAAGCAAATTTGCTCTCTTGCTCGTAAATATCAAGGAGACAAATATTTTAAAATGTCTTTTGAATCCTTATTTTACCCAAAATCTTGGGGAAGTCTCCTGCTTTTAAAAATATTTAAATAATAAAATGAGAATAAAATGCAAAATTTTTATTTCTAAAATATTTTAAATGCTAGTGTACTAATCAGGTAAATAAATTAGGGGTTTACCAGGTGGAGATCTTTTTCCTAAAAATTATCTCCATTCACATTTTAAAATATTGGTTTTTAGAGCAAAGTGTGAGACCAGCTGCAGCATTCAGCTCAGAAACGTGGCCAAAGCTGTGAGCATCTGAAATGCTCAAATTAGATCTAATTCAAGACAGTGTTACATATTTAAAAACTTGGTTTTTAGCTGAAAAATGCATCTTAGCCATGGACATGGCTTCTAAAATACTGCAGACAGTTCTGGTAAGGATGCAGAGCTGTGGAACAGCAAGCTTGGGATGGAATAGTTCAGACCACAGAAAAATGAAAATATCTGAGTGTCTGCCCTTGGAGCTGCTCTTGCAAAGCAGGCAGAAAACAGGGATTAAGGAGTGAAAAGAGCAGTTTGTTTTGCACCATAATTCAGGTTAACCCTGCAGGGCCCAGCCAGTTGTGTGTTCCTGCCTTCCCAAAGCAGCAATTGCAGGATTTGAGGTTGGGATTGAAATGCTGCAGCTTTTACTGTGAGAAAAGGGAAATAATTGTGATTTAGTGTTTGTATTTTGAAATGTTTCGGGTCAGAATTGATGAGAAAACTTCCAAATTTGTGATTGCCTTTGTTTAATTCAGTTATTGTGCCGTGGCTTTTTATGCCAACCTCACTGGAAGTGGAAAATATTCCCTGGGCTGTGTCTGCTGGTGCAGCTTCCCCAGCTCATTCCTCCTGACTTTTTTCTATTTATATTTTTTCTCCTCCCAATTAGGTGATTTGTCTGAAGATCCAAAATTCCCCAAAGTTCAGTGGCCAACTCCAGACATTTGTCCTGCATGTCATGAAGAAATCAAAGGACTGCACAGCTGGAATGAAGACCAAGTCCTACAATTCCTCAAGTCCCATTACAGCAGTGAAAATATTCTCTATAAATACACCCAGAGCCAGACTGACCCCGGTGACAACGAGCAGGGAGACACAAGAGAGGTGAAAGACAAAAACCTGCTGAAGAACTCGGGGGGAAATGGAGAAAATAAGCTCCAGGATAAGGAAAACCCAGCAGATCCAGGCTCCAAGGTGTTGGAGAAGCCAATGGGAAATCCTGGAGCTGTCCAAGGTAGCGGCAAAGGCGCTGCTGCATCCGTGAACCTCAAAGGCACCAGGCAGGCTGTGTCCTTCCTAGGGATTGGATTTTCCAACCTGGACATGAGTCTGTGTGTCATCCTCTACGTGGCATCATCCTTGTTTTTAATGATCATGTACTTTTTTTTCCGGATGAGATCCAAGCGCTGGAAAGTGAAGTATCACCGTTCCTCGGTGTAGGAGTTCTCGCTGTACGTGGCTGTTCAGTCCCAGACACAGCTTTAATATTTATGATCAGGGATTTTATATGCAGTATTCTTTGTTTCAGAGCCCTTTCTTCCCGAGGTATTGTCCAGGTGTTCAGCTGAACAGGTGGAGCTGGCTTTGAGATCCCCAGGCTTTGCCCAAGGCCACGTCAGTGTCCTCGCACAGGAGCGTTGCATTTGGCAGTTTAGATTTTTCCATGACTTCCCACCAACATCCTTTACTTATTTCCAGAGTAAACATTGCATTATGCAATCCACTGTGCCTGCTGGAGAAGGAAATTGGATATTGTTTTGTGTATTTTCAAGTCAGGTGTTTGGGGTTTTTTTAATTCATCCAGAGCTGATTTCACTTCCCTAGATGCTGAACAGTTCCTCTGAATGGTACCTTGGCTGCTTCACTGGGAGAAGCAGGAATTCTGATGGTTTTTTCAGGAAACAAGAGTTCTCTTCTGATTAAATCAATTCTAAACCTCTGTGACTTTCTGAAATATTATTTACATATTTAAGGTAGGAAGCATTCCATGTTCAAATCATTCATCCATTCTCTGGTGAATTCCAGCCAAGGATGTGTGTGTGTCATCACTAGGATGAGAGTTTTGGGGCACATTTAGCAGCCTGAATCTGATTGCTGAGTAGTTATGGTGTTATCCAGGTGGAAACCAATCCTGCTGAACTCTAGGAAAGGAAAACAATGTTTTTAGTGAAGGACAGCAAGATTTGTGTTACCATGGCAGAACAGATTGGAAAATCTGCAAATATTGAGTTTCTTCTGTTGAATTTCTCCATCACAAGAAAACAATTAACACTTCCCTTGGTATTTCCAGCTCCTAATGGGTGAGGCCCAGAGCTTCTAATTCCCTCTACAGCTCAGTGTGGGGTCTTGAGAAGAAACCATGAAAACATCACAAAATCATCCTTGGGAGTCGGAGTTGCTGTGATCCTGGCTGGGGGGATAATTCACGTCCTGGATAGTGAAGTTTATAATCCTATCCAATGTAATTGAGCATGTTCTAGTTATCCATTACCTAATCTTTAGTTAATCCTAATAGGTTTTGGCCTCAATGTTTTCTCGTGGCAGTGAGTTCTCCAGATTAATTATGTTATATAAAAAGGCTTTTCCTTTCAATTCTACATTTGCATCTTTCAATGTAATTGAATGTTTGCTGGCTCCTCTGTTACACGAGAAGGAATGAGGAGTCCCAGGCCAATTCCCTGGATTTGTACCATTGGTGTGTCCTCCTCTGATTTCCCTCAGCATGGAAAGTTTGAAGCCTGGCAACAAAAAAGCACAAAAACTCCACAGGGTTATTTTTTTCATAATCAGGTATTGGCTGTTCACAAAACTGAGTATATCTGGCTTGTTTCTGCAGCATCCAATAGGAATGACAGAATTGAGCTGCAAGGATTCACTGTCTCTTGCAGCTTAAATTTGTCAAAATAACACCTACATAGAGGAACAACTTTCTGGGGCTGGGCTTAGGTATTTAAACACCCTGTGAGCACAAGAATGATGGTGAGCCCGTGGGGAAAGGGGGTCCAGGCTCATCAGGGCCCTTGGTTTGGGCTGGAATCCAGTGAGAGATCCCAGGGCAAGGCCCATTCAGAGGAAAACCTGGAGATTCCACATTGAGTTTTGAAAATCAGGTGACTTTGGGGTGGCCTGATCTGGGCAGGTGTTCTCAGCCCACCAGCAAGGACATTTAGCTTCACAAGAAAATCCAAACATCAGGAAAACCTAACCCAGCACAGCAATGTTGGATGTGGAAAATTGGGCCAGTTCATTCCTGCTTAATTCCATTCTCAAATTGAAATTCAGTCATTACTGCTGTTGTTTAGAATTCTAACAAATACATAGACCTGGTTTCATAAGGTTTGACTTTATTCTGCTCATTTTCATCTGCACATGAAAGCAAAAGGCCTTGGAGGTTTGTAGGGATGATTTTGCCATTAAAAAAAACTGCAAATGTGGGTTTGGAATAAAGTTTGGGGGTTTTGCTACACACATTTAACTTCCACATTGCTGTGACCTTGCTGCAAACACGACAAAATTAATCAATACTCAAACTTCAGTGGCTTTTTTTACTCTTCAGAGTATAAAAGTATAAATTAAGAAGTTAAGTTAATGAAATTAGGATGTTGCTTGTCCGTGTTGGTGCTCCAGCTCTTGCCAGTGAACCAGCCAAAGGTTTCACTTCAATGTCCTCATCTGGGAAGGTTTTCTTGACTTTGAATTCACTTGAGTAAATCTTGGTTTGCTTGGGTTTATTTTCTGTCTTTCTGATGACAAATTATACCATTTTATGTCTCTGTAACGATACAGTCTGTGCTGGGGGATGGGTGATGCTGCCAGGAAAATGTTTCTGGTTTAAAAATTGCCTCCAAGCCCTACCTCCTCAATCTTGGAGGGTTTATTTGTGTGGTGTGTTGTCCACAGAGGTTCCTGCAGTGCCACTTCCCTGTGGGAATGTGCTGTGCTGGGGGCAGTCACTTGGCCCTTTGTAATTCAGGGAGCTTTCTTTGCTCTCAAGATGTTTTCAAATAGGAAATATTAAAATAAAAGGAGTAGAATATGCCAGGAGAGACAAAAAGCTGCAAGTACTAAAGAAACCTGATGAAGTTATTTGTGAGAACTCCTAATTTTCTGTTTCCAGCAGTGCATCCATCCTGCTGTTCCTGCACAGAACTGGATGGGAACAAAGGTCCCAGGTGTGGCATTGCACATGAGGTGTTGAAAATAGTGACAATACCATTTCAGTAATTTAGATGTTCTATTTATTTGGAGTCAATAATTTGACATTTCCAAGTCTGTTCTGGTTGGGTTGGGTTTTTACTGTCTCATTCCTCTCTTGGAAGGAAAAGTGACTGTTTTGTACTAAATTGTAAATTAATGTGCTTGTTTGAAATAAACTGCAAATGTTTGGGCAAGGTGGATATGTTTGGGCTCTTTACCTGTGTTTGCAAATTGTTTCGAGCTGAACTCTTGCCAGGACAGCTCATGAACATGTCCATGATAAAACAGATCCATCATCTTGGGGAGGTGTGTTTTGAAACCCAGACTTCTCAGGAACTGCTAAGGAACTGAAGGAGGGAAAAGAAAATAAACCAGGAAGAAATAAATGTTTGAGTGGGTTGGTTTTTATTAATGGTTGTTTTTTTATTAATGGCAGAAGCCCAAGTGAGGACATGGGCAGGTCTGGTGCGTGCTGCACCCTGAGGGTGTGCAGGGAGAGATCAGCACAAGGACTTTTGTGGGGTCCTGGATGTCACAGTGTGAGAGAGCACGGGGCTGGCAGGTGCCACTGATGGTCCTGAGTAGGACACAGCCACTGTCCTTCCCCCTGAGTGGGACACAGCCCCTGCAAACCCTCCTGAGTGGGACACAGCCCCTGCCCTCTGTCCTGAGTGGGACACAGCCCCTGTCCTTCCCCCTGAGTGGGACACAGCCCCTGCCATCCCTCCTGAGTGGGACACAGCCACTGTCCTTCCCCCTGAGTGGGACACAGCCCCTGCCCTCTGTCCTGAGTGGGACACAGCCCCTGCAAACCCTCCTGAGTGGGACACAGCCCCTGCCCTCCCTCCTGCCCTCCCGCATCTGCCCCACCCCTGCCCCATGCCCGGGGGAAGCGGCACCACCACACAGGGGTTTGCCTAAAGCCCTTCCTTACAGGCTCAGGCTAAAAGTCCGCTTAAAAACCGAGCTTAAAAGGGACCGTGTGGGTCATCGGCTGCTCCCAGATGTTCGTGGCCCTGGGGAGGGCCAGGTGCCCATGCTGGTGGCACCCGGTGTCACTGCAGCACGGTACTGGTCACACTCAGGCAGGACCCGGACCCCAACTCCCGCCTGGCGTTCCTGGGTACTTTATTTGGGGATCCCAATCCTGGTCCCCAAAGCGTCTTCCTGCATTTCCCAGGCGCACAGGGCTGGTTGGAGCCTGTTCCCGGCCAGATGAACCATCCCAGGGGACTGCCCCAGCCCTCGGCCCCGCAGGCGGGGAGGGTGGTCTGGCACCCCGGGGTGGGTGCCTTGGGGTTGGGGACTCGCCGGGGGCTCCACGGCCGCCCCCAGGAGCGGGCGAAAGTCCCGGAGCCGCCGTCGGCAGGAGCATATGTGAGTTTGGAGACTCCCGCCCCTAAGCTGCTTTTATTAATTTGTAATCCCCAGCGAGCAGGAGGTAAAGGGATTCGGGGGATTAACGGGCTCACAGTAACAACCACAATTATCAGCTCCGGCTGCCTGCGGCAAGCGGTGCACACACGGCACGGGGCTCTTCCCGGACAAACTCGGCCCTGAGACCGCAGTGACAGCTCCGCACACGCGGAAACGCGCGGAGCCATGGAGCAGAACACACCTGTACCTGTGGGACACACGCACCCCACACCTGTGTGCACAGCCAGAGCCCGACCCGGCCCCACTGCGCTCCCGCACAGCCCCGCGTGTCCCGCACACACACACACTCCGTCCGTGTTCGCCCCGTCTTCAATTAGCGCAATTAACGTCCCACGGTCGCCGCACATCAGACGCGCTACCTCTTCGCGTTGATTAATTAATTAGCGGCGTGGAAAGAGCCCCTCCCCACCCCGCTGCCCACGGGCGGCGTCGGGGGAGCCGCGCCCCGCGGGGACAAACGAAATCGGGGCTCGGGGACAACCGAGGGGCAGCCGGGCCCGGGAGGAGGCTCCCCCCGACGGCGGCTCCCCCCACCCCCTTCCTGCGCCCACCGGGGGGTCCGCGGGGACCCCGGGGTCGCTTTGGGTCCGATGGCGGCGGCTGCAGCCCGAGCCCACGCGTCGGGCGCGGCCACGCGTGGGACGGCTGGGCCGGCGCTCCCCCCCGCCGCTTTTGTGATGCNGGTCTGGGAGCCCCGGGCTCCGTCTGTGCCGGTTCCGCCTTCCCGGGGGCACGGTCGGGGCTGGCTGCGGGGAAAGGCGGCCCGACGGCGCCGGGGGGGCCGTCCAGGTCCATCCCGCCCTTCCCGCGCTCCCTCTCCCTCTCTCCCGCCTCGTTCCCCGATTTCAGAGCCCCCCGTACGCTGCCGGCCCCGCGGCTGCTCCAGGTGCCCGTTTGGGTCCCGTCGGGTCTGGACTGCGGCTCCCCCCGATCCCGGGGAAAAGCGGCGGCTCACGGGAGCTCTGCCCGGCCCGGCGGAGCGGCGGCTCCTGCCCCGGGGTCCCGCCGCTCCCCGCTCCACGAGAACAGGGACGGAACGGGGACTTCCCGATGCCCGACGGTTCTCTCCGACTGCGGGCACCACCCGCGCCCCCCTGCCCGGCTCCCACGCGGCTTTTTCCCCACTTCAGAAAAACTCCGTTAATTCGTCTCTTAGACGTTCCTTCGTCCCGTTGAGCGAACGGGGCCCTGTCGGGGCGGGGAGAACCGGGCTGCGCTCCCCCGGCGTGGCCGGAGTTCCGGGGCTCAACGGGGGAGCCCGAGCCCAGTTCGGGACAGCGGGTCCGGTCCCGGAACGGGGCCGTCCTGGTTCTCGCCAACATCGAAAGTGGTCGATGGGACTTTAAAAAAAAGTAAAACAACGATGAACCGGGGTGGGGGCCCCGCCGGTGTGCGGGATCAGACGTGTCACCGCGAACGGGACCGAGCGCGCAGCCCCGCAGCCGCCGTGAATGGGCCGGTGCCCCCGGTTCTACCCCGGTTCGCCTTTCCGTGGCTGTCCCCGTGGGCTCTCCGCGGTCCGCACATCGCGTTTGAGGAGCTGCTTGTGCTCCCCAGGGGCGGAGGCGACACCGCTGAAATGGAGCCTCCGGTAGAACGAAGGACGCGCAAACACCGTTTTCCCGCAGGACACGACGCTCGTTCACGGCCCCGCTGTCCTGGGCTCCGTCGGGGCCCGGGGAGGCAGCGGGAAGGGCTCGGCGGGGCTTACCGTGACCGAGAGCCGGTGCCGGGGGGGTTCGCACCGCCGGGGGGACCGAACCGCCGGGGGCTTTGCCCGGGTCGGGGGCGAATCCCGGGGTTTGCGGCTCACAACGAGCTCGGGGCTGCCTCCCCCGGCGCGTCCCCCGCCCGCCGCCGGCCCCGTCGGGGCTCTTTTCGGGGCGCCCCGGAGCCGCATCCCTCCCGCCGGGCGCAGCCGGGAAGGGGCGGCGGGAGGGGATGTGCCGGGGGCGGGGGGGATTAAATACAGCGCGCCGCCGTGCCCTGCCCAGCGCTTCAGACCGGCACCGGCGGCGAGGGCCGGCGTCTAAAAATAACCCGCTTTAGCGAATTAAATCCCCGGCGGCGCGGGGGTGGCAGCGGTCGGAGCGGGGGACAGCAGCCGCCGTGATTTGGGGAGGGGTCCGGCAGGGGGACAGCGGCGGTTCCGCACCCGGCCCGGCCCGGCTGCGCCCCGCGGAAGATGCGCCAGAGCCCGCGGCCCGCCTGAGCCAGCGGAGCTGCCGCGGATCGCCATGCAGCGTAAGAGCCGCGGGCCCGGCTGCACCGGGACATTGCGGGATTTGTCACCGTGCCCGCTGCCGGTGCCGGAGCTCCGTCCCGGCCGGAGCCGCTGCCTTTAGCGCTGCCACTGTTGGGGTTGTTTGTTTGGATGCCGGGAATTGTTAAGGATAACGATTGTCACCTCCACCTCTTACCCCCGTGCACGGCGATGCAGCTCTGTATCTCTACATATAATTATCTTTACATAGAAACACTTTCCTGTCCGTATCTGTTTCTGTACGGCCCTGCCATACATCTCTCCGCCTCTATTTATATCAATATATCTGTATTTATGTACCTCATATCCATATTTTCACCTACTTATTTCTATCTATACCTATGTACTGAAATCTATACATTTATGTCTATATATCTGTACATTTCGTTCTCTAACTGCTGTGTCTGTTTATTTTTATATCTCTATTTCTCCATAACTGTGTCCTTATCTATTTCTGTATGATCTCTGTCGGTATCTTGAGGGAGACGGGACAAGACTGCCACGTTTTTATTTTCAGTGCAGTTCTCTTAATTTTTGGTAGTTTCTTTCGTTCGGGTTACACCGCCGTTGCTCGCAGGTGAATTTTGGAAGTTTAGGAAAGTGCATTTTTTTTTTAGGAAAAGGAAAAAGAGCTTGGGATAATTACAGTTTTGCCGACGGCTTTTGCTGGGGGGTTAATTCCGTTTCCATCACTTCCCTTCTTTTTTATCCCGGTTCTCCCGGGCACTTCTCTCGGTGTCTGCTCGGCGCGGGAGTTCGCTGCTCTCCGCGACGCTGCGACAACGAATTTGAACGAATAATGATTTTTTTCGTGCTGTTCCTCGGGCCACCCCCGGATCCGCCGTCGATCGGCAGCAGCCCTGGGGCGGCGGGCCGGACCGGGCCGGGCAGGGCGGGGAGGCGGAGCGGCCACCGGGGCTGACCGGAGCTGTCTCCCCGCAGAGATCCCGCTGTGCGCCGGCTGCAACCAGCACATCGTGGACAGGTTCATCCTCAAAGTCCTGGACCGGCACTGGCACAGCAAGTGCCTGAAATGCTCCGACTGCCAGACGCAGCTGGCCGAGAAATGCTTCAGCCGCGGGGACGGCGTCTACTGCAAGGAAGACTTCTTCAAGTGCGTGGGGAAGGGAAAGGACGGGGCCGGGCGGGTGTCACAGTGCGGGCAGCACGGGAGAGTTTGGGGTTCAGCACCGGGACAGCGGCACCGGGGCAGCACCGCGGACAGCGCCGGGTCCGGTCGGGACCGTGCCCGGCCTCTCCCGGCTCAGCGGCCGCCGCTTGTCCCCCCTGCTCAGGCGCTTCGGGACGAAGTGTGCCGCCTGCCAGCAGGGCATCCCCCCGACCCAGGTGGTGCGCCGGGCCCAGGACTTCGTTTACCACCTGCACTGCTTCGCCTGCATCGTCTGCAAGCGGCAGCTGGCCACCGGCGACGAGTTCTACCTCATGGAGGACAGCAGGCTGGTCTGCAAGGCGGACTACGAGACGGCCAAGCAAAGAGGTACCCCTTGCCCTGTCCCTTCCACCCCCGAGGGCAGCAGGGAGGCGGCCCGGGGAGCTCCTGCTCTCCGGAACGGGCTCACACAGCGGGCGGGAGGGTGCCGGGAGAGCCCGGGGAGGGTCGGGTGAAGTTAGGGGTAACTTCACCCCTAACTCGCCCCGTGTCGGCAGAGGCTGAGTCCACGGCCAAGAGGCCCCGCACCACCATCACGGCCAAGCAGCTGGAGACCCTCAAGAACGCTTATAACAACTCGCCCAAACCGGCCCGGCACGTCCGGGAGCAGCTTTCTTCGGAGACGGGGCTGGACATGCGGGTGGTGCAGGTGAGAGCGGGGTCCGGG
>VWZS01007831.1:720659-771980 GCA_013397075.1 Rhabdornis inornatus
GCGTGCCCTGCTCGCAGGTCTGGTTCCAGAACCGCAGGGCCAAGGAGAAAAGGCTGAAGAAGGACGCGGGGAGGCAGAGGTGGGGGCAGTACTTCAGGAACATGAAGCGATCCCGGGGGACATCCAAGTCCGACAAGGACAGCATCCAGGAGGAGGGGCCCGACAGCGACGCCGAGGTTTCCTTCACAGGTCTGTCCCCGCAGCCCCAGGCGGGATGTGCGAGCCCTGGCTGTCCCCTCCCCGCAAAGCTGCGGCCGTGCCCCGGCTGTTTCACCCCCCTGGTGCCGGGTCAGAATTGTCAGCGGTAAAACCGTGGGTGAAACCAAGCGGCCGAGGTGGGAGAAGGCAGAGCCGCGGGATTCACCGCGGGGGGAAGCTCCGCTCTGCCTCGATCCGCACCCAAAAACTGCGGGAAGAGCAGGGAGAACTCCCCGGGCAGGCGCCGCAGTGTCAGAGCCGCTGCTCAGACACGGGATTCTCGGAACTACAAAAACCGGGAAGCCCAGAACCACTGAATGTTTCTATAGGAAAACGAGAAAACGACTGTGATTTTTAAAAATTATTTTTAATTTTTTTTGGTGTTATTTAGGGATGGTTTTATTTGTGCCGTTGCTCGTTAGGAATCCTCAGTCCTGTGGGAGCTGTTCCTGTGATGCAAAAAGAAAAATTGTCGCATGTTGGGCGGCTCCTGCAGCAGTGTCCCCTGTTTGGAGCCGAGATTTCTGGTGACAGACTCAGGACAGACCAACAGCAGCTCTGGTCCTGCACAGCTTTACCCCGAACTCTCCAGACCTGCAGGGACAGGGCCCTGGGCCGGGTGACATTTGCAGGGACATGTTCTACACAACCCCAACTCCAGCCCAGAGCTCCATCCCAAATTTTTGTATCATTCTTAAGAATGGGAGAGAAACCGGAATGCAAAGCTCTGTATATATTTACACAGACTGTGTATTTATAAATATGCACTTTTTCATCTCAGCTCCTCTCCCATGCTCCTAAAAACTATTTGATTTTCGAGTCTGTTTATGCACACTGTGTATCAGCTCATTAAATATGAATAGTCTATAAATAATAACTAAAAAATGTCGAACAATTATTGAGATCTCGATGCCACAAACAGGTTTGTATCCCAGGCAACAGAGCAGCTCTCACTGTCCATAAAGCCCCTAAAGAATACAAACAATTTTTGCTGGGAACTTATAAAATATTGCTCATTTTTCAGGAGTGTTTTCAAGCCATACAAATACATTCTGCGTTCCTGTGATTTTGTTAGCCTGTTCCTGAGCAGACAAATATCTTAATTTAATATCTCTTTTCCTGAGCAATGGGGAATTTATCTAGCATTGGTTCAGGTAGCTCCTAAAAGTGGTATCAAAAGCTCAAGATAAACCTCAAAACCAAACAGAAACAAAAAGTGGAAAGACATGGAATTCACTTCCCCTTTAAATAATTATTTTAAAATCACAGTCTTATATTTTAATATGTACTCTTCATGCATATTTTTAAAATCCAAGATGTATTAGACGTTTGTACTCAGAAAAAAATAATAATCCCATGGCTGCCTATGAAGATCTGTCAACAAGGATGGGAATAATAAGGAATTACAAGTGGAAGAGCGTGGCTGCTCAGCTCCCATCCTTTTAATCTGTTTATACCCAGAGCTTGCAGGAGTTCCCGGGTGATTGATGCACTTTCTGTGAAACCAGTCCACTCCAGCATTGCACCCCCAGTAAAACCAGTCCTTTTCCCTTTCAGACGAGCCCTCCATGTCCGAAATGAGCCATTCCAATGGGATTTACAGCAATCTCAGCGAAGCATCTCCTGCCCTGGGGAGGCAGGCTGGCACCAACGGGAGCTTTGCCCTGGATCACAGCGGGATCCCGGCTCAGGACCAGTACCACGACCTGCGCTCCAGCAGCCCCTACGGCATCCCGCAGTCCCCAGCGTCCCTGCAGCCACTGCCGGGCCACCAGCCCTTAATCTCCAGCTTGGTTTATCCAGACAACGGCTTGGCCATCATGGGACAGAGCGGACAAGGGGTGCCCCAGCCCATGAGGGTCCTGGCTGGGAATGGACCGAGCTCCGACCTCTCCACCGGCAGCAGCGGGGGCTACCCGGATTTCCCGGCCAGCCCGGCCTCCTGGCTGGATGAGGTCGACCACGCTCAGTTTTGATACAGGGGCCACCCCCAGGCAGTGGGAAGGGAAAGGATTTGGTGCTGTTAAATGTCACCTGCTCTTGGAAAGGACAGAGGGACGAGCCCCGAGTGCCGAGCAGGGAGCAGAGGGGATTTTGGAGATGACCCTGGCAGAGGACGGTGGACAAAGCCCTGGCGCTGCAGCCGCTGGCACCTGCAGCGTCCAAACCAAACTGGTTCCCGTGTCTTTACCAAACACCAAGACTTGTGCTTTACACATTTGATAGGAGGTATTTTGCGTTTTGTTGTCAGTGCATTCTCCAAAGCAAGGACTTGCTCCATCACTCATCCACACCGAAACATTTTTAAGGGAAAATAAAATCCTCATCCACGGTGAAAGGTGTGACAATGTCTATATTTCTATAGGAGAAATGTTCATAGTGAATCACTGCAGAAATCCATGGTAGGAAACTTCTCTGTTCTTCCAACAGATTTTTTTAAAGTGCACCAATGCGGTATGTTTTGTTTTACTTTAAATTTACATTAACTTTTCTAAAATGAAATGCTCTTTAATATGCCAATCATCTATCAACAGCCCTTTTCCTTTGTAAAATGAAAATCATACGTTAATTCTGCTTCTCCCCTCTTTAATTTGTAGATTGCTAGGTTGACTCTTCCATATAAGCATTAAACCGTGAATAGATGTATTTATTACCAAGTAATTCCACATTTATCACGAGGTCAAGAGGGGAATTTTCTTGACCCAGGGACACTGGTGGTGGATCTGGGTTGTGGATCTTACGCTTTTCCTTCAAATTTCTTCACATCAGTTTTACTGCAAAGTGTCTCAAAAATCACCCTGATGTCTTGTTGCCAAAAACCTTCTTGAGGGGTGGGGCAGGTTTAAGGTGAGCCCTTCCCCAGGCACTGCTGGAGTGAGCACCCCCTTCCCTGGGGACACGTCTCTGTTCCAGGCATTTGTGTGTTTCCACAGATATTGTGCAAGCTGATCGTGAGGAAAGGCAAGACAATATGTATATTGTTATCTGTAAAAATTATGGAATTAACTGTAGATTATGTGGATGTCCGGTGTCTTTTATTTATATTCTCGCTTTCTCTCTGATGATCAAATACTTCAAGATTACAAATAAATTTGTCAGCTAAACTTTAAATAGTCTTTTGCTAAATTCACATAAATATCAGTAAATAAAAAACCTGAAACTAGAAGCTCTTAAAACTTGATGCCATGATTGAACAAAGTGTTGAAATATTCCCTTTCAATAGAGGAGCAAACCCACTGATGTGGAAATGCTTTGGAACAAAAAAATCCGAGGACTGGGGAGGCTGGCAGTCCTTGGGAGATCTGAACAGGATTGATCTGGTTTGATCATATTTTTGATGGGACATTTTATTTTTCAGATAACTGTCTGCAGAAAGTCGTGAACAGGAAACACAGATACGGAAATATTTCAAAGAGAAATCAGAAAGAAAGGGAAAAAATTCCTAAGGGAGTGGGTTTGACCAAACATATGCATATATATCTATATATTTACACACAAATACATATCCAGATAAACACAGGGCAAGGATGGGGGAAACCCCAGGCAGAAATTTTACCTCCTTCAGTTCTGAGCTCCTGAGTCCAGGGCTGGGCTCGGCAGCTTCTCCTTCCTTCTCCAGAAGTGAATAATAAAGAGACAACTGTTGCTGCCAGCCTGTAGCTACATCACGAGGACATTTCTTATGGAAATTTATGGAGTAAATAGAAAACTGTGGGATTTTAAACAAGCAGATTGCAGAACTTCACTGAAAGAGTAAAGAAGAGTTTGTATTTTCAAGAATTCTGTGTTCACCAAATCTGGGCAGGTGTTTTGTTTCAAAATACTTTGGCAGTTCAAGAATTCATAATATTTTAATATAAAAGACTGAAAAAAAATACTTTGAAATACTCTTATTTCCTAAAAATTAAGAAATAACAATAGAGGGCCAGAAATGCAGTTGTTTTTAGAATAATTCTGTTGTTATAAATCAGTCTAATGACTGTAATAATCAAACCTGTGTTTTATAGATATTTTTCTCATTTTTTCTCTCCCAGTAAATAACGGGCATTGTTGTTCCTCTGCCCCTGGGAATTCCCAGGGGATGGCTGAATTTAAGAAAGGAGGAAATGCAAATCTCCCCCCTGCCTTTGTGCTTTGCTCTCCGAGGCAGAACGGGGCTGGAAGTTGCCTGCTCTGAACAGGGAGAAGAGCTCCCCGAGTGTCCTGAGCTCAAATTCAGGGATTGCATTTCAGCCTCTCCTTTCAGGGCCAAGGCTCAAGGATTCCATTAATATAAATGCTTTCTTCCCGTTAAAAAGAAAAGCAATTTGGAAGAGGCAAATAAAACTAACACTGTCCAGCTGACTGACAGCTTGTAAAACCCAGGAGTCAGGAAAGGAGGCTTGCACTGCTCAATTTGCAGGTGGCTTTACAACCTCCACTGATTTCCATCAGTGCATGACATGGGAGGCAGGAAATTTTTTGTCTTCTCAATGAGGAAAATCTACTGTATTAATATATTTTTTTTCTTTTTCTTCCCAAACAGCATATTCACCTTTGTGCCTAAACTTGTGTTCCATACAGAAATGTTTAGATTTTGTGTCAAACAGTAGAAGCAGGATTTTTTTTTTCTTATTTGGATTTCAGGTGTGAGGCCAGTGAAACCAAATCCCTGTTCCAGGGGACAAACACCTCCTCTCCTATCCAGTCTGATCCAGGGGAGGAGGTGACAAAAGGGGATGAAGAGCTTGGGGACCTTGTGGGGGTGTGGGCCAGGTGAAACCCCTCCTCCACAGGGAGCAGGGAGGGTGGACACGGCCAGCTCATCCTCAGGTCCCCTCTGGTGGCTTCTCCCAGATGTATCAGAGCTTCTGAGCGAAAGAATTCCCACTGTCCTCATGTCCCACCTCCCCGTGCCCAAATCACAGTCCTTGGGAACGAGGCAGGAAAACCTCTGGACCCTCCTCCTGCAGCACAGGCAGAGCTGCTGGGTAGCACAAGGGAGGGTCCCAGAGATTGGGTCTCAGTAAATATTCCAGCAAAGACGCTGCCTGTTAACAGGAAACTTGTCTCACCAGCCGCCCACAGTTCAGCAAAAGCAAATTCCACACGTTTTTTCAGCTCCCTAGTTTTTCTTCCAGTGAGGTCTGAAGAGTGTCCCTGTCCCTTCAGGGTGGGCAGAGGCAGAGTCTGGCTGGACACAAGTCCTGCATCCCACTCCCAGCGCCTCTGCAGAGCCTGGAAAAAGGCTCCGAGTCAGCTGGAGGCGAGTAAATCATTCCTGACAGCTACATCTCTACAGGGCAGTTAGAATTAATGTAACAATTTGGCGTTTAATGAAGCAACAACATGCTGGGCTGCGGAGAATAGCGGGGACCTGCTGCAGTCATCTCATAATCCCCGAGGGACCCAAACGGCAGCGGCTCCGTCAGATGCTGACTTGTCAGGCTGAGCAAACGGCCGGGTGGGGACAGCGAGGGACAGCGCAGTGGCCGGGAGCTGGCAGCCCCTCCAGCTGGGACACAGCCAGCGTCCGGCAGCTGAGCTCGGCTCCGGGGACTGAGCCCAGCCTGGAGCCCAAATCCCCTGTGCTCCAGGGATGGGCACAGCTCAGGGCAGCGGGAGCATCCGCAGGGATCACCAGGAGCATTCCCGGGGATCGCCGGGAACACCCCAGGGATCACCGGGAGCATTCCTGGGGATCACCAGGAGCATCCCCAGGGATCATCGGGAGCATCTCCAGGGATCACCGGGAATATCCCCAGGGATCACCGGGAGCATCCCCAGGGATCACCTGGCATTGCCTGTCCAGCTCTGCCCAGATCTTGGGCACAGGTCACAGAGATGCTGAAAAATAATGTTAGTGTAAAAAAAAAAAATTGTGAAGCTTGTCTAAGAAGAGTAGAGAACTAAATCAGCGCTGGAGGTGGGGGGGATTGGCAGAACAATGTGTTTCCTAAATAAAAACCTGCTCCATCAGGTGCTCAGCACCCCAAAGTCAGATTTCCGCACAAGTTGCAGATATTCAGCCGTTTGCAGGATAAAAACACTCCCTGCATGGAGGAGGGGGAGACGGGGATGAATGCAAATGACTTTGGAGACAATCTCCCATTTCCCATGTATATACACACGCTCTCAAAGCACCGCAGGCTGCAGCAGCTGGGATGCTTTAAAATAAATCACGCAGCGCTGGTTTGGTTTTTTTTTGTTGTTTTTTTTTACTCGCTTGCTTTTAAATGAAAGCGCAGCACAAAACAACATCCCCTCAGTTCCCAACCCACCCGTGCTGGATCCTCTCCGGGGCTGGCTGGTGCGTGTGTGTGGCCATAAACCTCCCCAGGTTTTGTTGTGAAGCCTCACGGTCACCGGCTTTAAGGGCTTGACAGGTTTATAAAGTGCTGAGTGTCCCCCAGGGACGGCGGCACTGTTTGCAGGGAAGATGAAGCGTGCCATATCCAGCTGGTCTAACAAGGCAGCGGGAAATCTAAATTAATTCAGGAGTCACTTCTGTTTTGCCCAGAGAGGATGTTGTTCTCAATCCGTGGAAGCAGCCCATTGGAATACTCATTAACAGCAGGGATGGGGTGCGAGGCCGGGCTCCCCTCGCCCGTGCTGGGGTAAATCAGGGCAGGGAACAGAAAAATGCAAAGCACAGGAGGGGAGGGAAGTGCAGGGACAAAGCCTCCCTCCCACAGACACCCACACAGGGCTGGCAGGGTTTGGGGTGGAAGGCTGATTTCCACTTGAAACAGATGATTTCCTCAAATCTGCCTGGAAAAAGGGATGGGCCTCCCCAAGGCTCGCTCAGGCTCCATAGTTGAGGCCATGGGGAAGTTATTTAATGGCCCCTGGCTCTCCTTATCCAGGGTTGTGTCCTTGCTGATTCCTAATTTCCCTCAACCATCATGGGTCACTCTCTGCTGACCATGTAGGATGTGGGATTGAGCCTTCCCTCTGCATTGAAGGTCAGTTGTGCTGGTTGTGTTTGGGAGAGATGGTTGCAAAAATGATGAGGTGTGGGGTTGATTTAATTGCAGGATATGGTGCTTGGTGTTTCCCCTGGATTTGTCCTGGCATTTGTGTGGACCATAAATGAGACAGATAAGGAGGTTGGTTCCCAACATGTGATTCTTTTCTCAAATGAAAACAACAGCAACAACAAAAACTAACACCAAAAAAAACCCCCAAAGCTTAGATGATCTTTGTTTGCTGTATAATGAGCCTTTACTTTAACACAGCCTGGTTTTAGAGGCTGAACTTGTTTGCTGGTTCCTTTTTCTGAGGCCATGCATGAGCTGTGGCTGCTTTTCCTTCTTTATGCTACAAGCTGTACTAGGATTTGTTGGGCTCTGTTTTGTTTTCTCAAGTGTGAATTATAACTTGAGAGGAGTTATAATATTGTCTGGAGAGCGGATGCTGAAACTGCTGCTTTCCTGTTTTCTGGAGGGGACCCTGCTCTGGGTCTGCTGCTGCCTCATCTCTGGGGACAGGAGAGTCCTGGCTCACAGAGGCACAAGCCAAGCTGTGTCTGTGTGTGCAGAAGAGGAGGACTGGAGCTTTCCTTCGGGCTGAGCACTGTGGATCCCTGCACCAGAACCATCCCTGGGTGCAGTGGGATGAAGGTCCACAGCCCAGCTGGTGCCTCGTGGGTTTGATAGAGCAAAGCAAGGCTGTGTGTGCTGGGCACAGCCAGGGTGACAGAAGGCAGCAGTGTTAAAGGAAAATTGTTTTGAGCTGTGCTTTTTGGAAAGTGAAGTTGAACATCCCGTGCTGTCCTTGGTGCCCTGTTTGTGTCACTCAGCCCCTCGGGCCCCTCTCCAGCAGCACCTGCTCCAATGGCTCTGAGCATCCCAAACCAGAGCCACGGAGAGCCTTTAGTAAATGGGGGAGGATTTGGGCAGCAGAACTCTGTGTTTAGGAATTGGGCTCCAGTTGTTGAGTGTATCACATTGGATTGGCTTCATAGGATGTGATCCTCTGATGAGAGTGTTTGGGAAGGAGCAGAGCCAGGTCCTGCTCCTTGCCACCAGCAGTACTTAGAACAGCCTTTTCATTTTCATTTCCTGAACGTTCCCTCCTCACTGTAGCCTGTTTCTGACAGGAGGCTGCCATGAACTTCAAAATTAATTTTCCTGGACTATCCTAATCATTCTAGTTGGAACATCCCCTTGTTATGCCTTTATCGGGATCTGACTCTGGGGGTTAAGGGTATTTTGATGAACAT
Organism: Rhabdornis inornatus; assembly: GCA_013397075.1. NCBI lineage: Eukaryota > Metazoa > Chordata > Aves > Passeriformes > Rhabdornithidae > Rhabdornis > Rhabdornis inornatus. The sequence continues at coordinate 729,061 of VWZS01007831.1, forward strand.
GCTTGATGTGGCAAAATTAAAACTTATTCTGTTTTTAATTTGTATTAATCATACGCTCAGAAATAAAGAATTGGTCCCCCAAGTGTTTTTCTGGACTGGAGGAGCAGGCTCATTTATTTGCAGGGATTAATAAGCTGCCTGCTAATTGTGGGATGCTGATATTTGCCATGAACCAGCACCAGGGCAGCACAACCACCCTGAGCCAGTCTGGAGCCGGGCTGCAGCCCAGCTCCATTGAAATACAGATTTGTGCAGGTTTTTTATCACTAGATTTGCCAACAGAAAAGTCATTATGTCCTGAAATAAATTCCCTTGTGTTAGTTGAAGCATCTCGTTAACTTAGATGAGCACTAATCGACATGCTTTGATCAGGTGGGATATTTCTGTCCCACTTCAACATGAGGGTTGTGAGCTGAAGTGTTTGGAACAAGCACAGGGATTCAGCGAGTCCCGAGCCACCCCTCAGTGCCAGTGTTTGCAGGAGCTGTCCCCAAAACAACCCTGAAGGAGCAGCTCAGACATTTGCAGTCTGTCCATGATGTGAGCCACAAGACGTGTCCCTGTGCCCTGGCGCCTGTCCTGGTCCCTTGCATGACCCTGGAGCTCAGGCGAGCCTGTGTCACCCCTTTGGGCACAGCGCTGCTGAAACGGGATCACTTGGTGCCTCTGGGGGTTGACACATTACTTGTCATTAATATTAGAGGAAGGGCTCGAGTTGCTGTGCGGGGAGCCTTGGTACAGCCGTGCCCAGAGGGCTGCAGGGCAGGGCTGGGATGCCTGGCCAGGAATGGGCAGCGGGAATATCAGGGAAAGCTGCTGGAATATCAAGGAAAGCTGTTGGAGGCTGATGGGTCCGGGCTGATTGCTGTGTCCCCTGGCTTGCTGTGTCTGTGGGGACAGAATTCACTCAGGAGTCACCTTCTGCTCCCACCAGGGCAAATGTTTTTCTTTCTAAAGCCCCAAATGCTCAGCAGAGGATGGAGGAATGGAATACCAGAGTTCCCTTCATTTTTCTGAAGCCTATCCCTGCTCCTGCTGGGAATTAGTGCAGGGATGGTGCCAAACTTCAGCCTGCCCCGGGGAATGGCTTGGTAAGGTCACAAATCCCTGCAGCAGCACTTTTTGGTGTGTTTTGTGTGTTGGGGACAGTGTGTGCACACCAGACACAGCCTCTGCCCGGGGGGATGTTCCACTACATCCAAGAAAAGCCAAGACTTATCTCAGGTGTTTTTGTGCTGCCACAGCCCAGCCTGATAGGGATTCTGAGCCAAATTCACCTTGGAAAATCAGAATTGAAGGCACAGGGGCTCGAGGCAGGGAGATGCTGGTGGTTAAACCCCTCTCAGGTTTTGGGGAGGTTAAACCCCTCCCACAGCTCAGCCAGCCCCACTAAGGAGCCAGCTCCCTCTGGAATCACCTTTCCACTTTTAATTAGAGCTGGTTGGTGTGATGAGGAATCAAAGAAGGGCTCTTGATGCAGTTACACTTCCCACAGATGTTACTGTGTATCCATTATGGTCGGTGAAAGCCTTGTCAACATTTTTCCAGGGAAGAATGAAAATGTAAATAACTTTAAAATAATTCAGTGTCACTGTGGTACGGGGAAAGGTCATGCTGCTGGAGACCATTTATCTTTTTGCCGATTTAAAGAGCTTTTTTCCTGTTACATTTTTTGAAATTAATGTTTTTAAACATTACCCAAAGTAATGCTAACAATTAGGGGGTTAATGGGATTGATTGTTATTCAGGCTGGGATTTAAATTGGAAAAGATTTGTTTTAGGTAGTCGTTGCTGAGGGGTTTTAGCAGACTTTTTGATTTATGGCTTATAAAAATGTTTGTGCAATTTATTGGAAAGGGCAAACTGAGATGCTGAATTCCCATGTAAATATGGGGGTAGGATATTCTTTGGGAGTGAGTTTGGGACTGTGGAAGCAGAGCTCATGTGCATGTAAATGTTAAAATGTACAAACCTGAGGTGAGCCTGGAGTGACAGGGGCCTTATTTGTGGATTAGTGGTTGGAAAAAAGACGGGTTGGAGACTTTGTCCATGTGTAATGCTCCTCACTGCTGGGAAGATATTTGGAATTCTGTGCTCTGTGGGGAAAAAATACCTTTTAAGACCATCAAACCCAAGGTCCACCACTAAACCATTCCCCGGGTGCCACATCCCTATGGATTTGCTTGGGGAGATGGGTGGGAAGATGTTCTCTGCATCAGTTCAGGCTGTTGGGAAGGTGAGCCAAGACCCCCTCGTTCTCCTGTGAGCTCCAGCCATCCTGGAGCTCATCTCTCCTCGAGCCACTGCACACGGTGAAATCACACTTGAAAATCTCCCAGCTCTTCTGCACAGGAAGAATTTCAGCACCACTGACCCCTGCTCTGGGGAAGGAAAGGCTGGAAATAGCTCTGCTCTTCCACAACTCTCAGCCTGCTGAGACAGAGCTGCATTTTTCACCTCTGTTGCCCCTGCTACAGCAAGTGTGAGGCAGTGGGGATGCCACAGCTGGTGCTTTGCATGTAATTTTCACCCTCTTGTTAATGACCTTGCAGGGATTAGCATGGCCTTCTCCATATGCCAGTAGATTATGTCTGTTGGCAGCTGCTGCTACTGGAGCAAAATGGGATAGTTTTCATTAGGAGTGCTTGACATTAGGTTGCCCTGGGTGTCGTCAATCCTAAACTGTCAGTGCCTGTGAATAAAGCAGTGTACAGATGTGATTTATTAGATGTGCTGCTGCTCTGCTGCAAATGTGGCATTTTCAAGGCAGCAAGGTCTGGCAGAAGTGTGAAAGGGACCTTCCTGGTGTTCCTCGCTCACCCACAGGCTCTGTGGGGCTGGCCAGCAGCAAAGGATGGAAAATCTGCCCTGAAACGACTGAGGAACAGGAGGGCTTGGATAAAACCCCCTGTGCTGCTCAGTGGAGTTACTCACTTGTAAACGCAAGTGTGTTTGTGTTTATGGGAAGGAATCTGTGAATTTTTCAACAGCTTTAACTTGCAAGTATGTTTTGGAAGAGCATTTATATCCAACTTGAATGAGGGGTGGGGGGAGCAGACTGTTCCTCAGTGTGGGAACATGAATTGGCCTTGAAATGATTTTATTTTGGTGATTAAGAAAATATTCAGATTTACTACACAGATCTCTTTACTCCTAAATCAAGCAGTGCAGAGGAAAATAATTTTTCAGGATCACATTATTCCTATAACTGAATCAGGGATGTATCCTGAATTATTTTTGCAGGCTGAGGGGGACACAGCTCGTTCCTGGGGACACAATTTCCAGGGTGCAGGGCAGGAGGGGGGATGAGATCCTCGTCCAGCTGCTGGGGAGGGATGTTACAGAGGCTTCCCTGGGAGGAACCAGGCTCTCTGTGTTCTGCAAGGTTATTAATCCTCTGTTTATCCTGTTTTAAAATAAGCAGTTTAAAGGAGGCTGTCAAGATGATAGGCCACAAATCCATGTCATTCGTTTGATTTGCAGCAGCAGGGCTAAACCCTCATGTCTCCCTCCCTGAACAGAGGGGGTTGTGCTCCCCAGGATGTTGCAGGAATACCCCAGCCCACCCTGGCTGCAGGGACCCCTCCTCAGGCTGGAATGCTCGTTTGGAAGGACCAAACTCTATCCCTGGGAGCATCCCAAGAGCCATCCCACAGAATTCAGGGGTGTTCTTTAGGGCTGTGCCCACCTGACAGATCCATCCATCACCGATTTATTGAACAGCAGACTTGGGGAAGGGACCAGCTGCCGGGGAGGAGTCCCAAAGCTCCTCACTCTGCTTGGCTTTGTGCCCACTCAAGAACAGGTCACCAGCCCTGTTTCACTATTGCAATCTAAGTGTTTTAAAGGTTCTTTTCTCAAGTTCAGTAACCCCCAATTCACTACTACAATCAATGGGTAATTGTTTAATCAGCAATAGTTCTGTTGAATCTAAATTAATAATAGCACAAGTGAGAGATTTGGTTTAAAAGTAGTGATGCAAAGTGAATTTTGCTTATTGCAGTACAAAAGCTTGGGGCAGAGCTGGAGCAGCCCAAATGGCCGACAAGTACAACCAAAAAAAAAAAAAAAANGAGAAAAACCTCAAGCTCATTTATTGGCACATTGTAGTGTGAAAACATCATATACAAACATTCCCTTTGGGCCGAGGGAGGGATTTGGGCAGCTCTGTATGGGCTGGATGCTGTTTTTTAACCCAGATCCCCAGGGAGAGTGGAGTGGGGGCTGCAGGTGCCTGGAGAACAAATTGCTCTGAGCCCCTGAGAGATTTCGCAGTCAGAAGAAGCCACTGAGTGGTGAAAGCATAGTTCTGCTGGCTTTGGGTGCTCCTAGCCCAGAAAATCATCCTGGTTAAAGTGGACTTGAAGAAGCAGTGGGATGTGCCAGGGGGCCTGTGCTGGGACCCCCAAGCCCTGGTCAGGGATGCTGGGAAGTGTCAGCTCCTGAGGAACACTACAGAGGGGCTGTGCTGGGACCCCTCAAATTCCATCCAGAGATGGTGGACACTGCGAAACCTTTGGGCCACTACTGAGTGGCTCCACTGCCTGAGAGTGGAGAGTTTTCCTATTATTTTCTGCCATGCTTAGCACCGGGCAGGTCCTTATAGCCCCCCAACCCCAAAACTAACTTTAACCCCAACCCTCCTCTGATCCATCACTCTGTTCTCAATTGCTCCTGCCTTGATACATCACTCTGTGCTCCTCCCTTGATCCATTACTCCGCGATAGATTACTCCTGCCTTGATTCAATCACTCTGCTATCGATTGCTCGGCCATCAATTGCTCATGCCTGTGCACACTTCTTGCACACTCATTTGCACACTCGTTTGCACACTTCTTGCACACTCCTTGTGCACTCCATCACTTGGTGCTCAATTGCTCATGCAAGGAGTGCACAAGGAGTGTGCAAGAAGTGTGCAAGAAGTGTGTAAGGAGTTTGTAAGGAGAGTGCAAGGAGTGTGCAATGAGTGTGTAAGGAGAGTACAATGAATGTGCGAGGAGTGTGTAATGTGCGTTCAAGAAGTGTGCAGGGAGTGTGTAAGGGGTGTGCGATTAGTGTGCAATGAGTGGGCAACGAGTGTGTAAGGAGAGTGCAAGGAGTGTGCAACGAGTGTGCAAGGAGGGTACAATGAGTGTGCAACGAGTGCGGAAGAAGTCTGTAAGGAGTGTGCAAGGACTGTTCAAGGAGTGTGAAAGGAGCGTGCAAGAAGTGTGTGAGAAGTGTGCAAAGAGTGAATAAGTGTGCAAGGAGCGTGCAAGGTGTGCTCAATAAGGGTGCAATGAGTAGGCAAGAAGTGTGTAAAGAGTGGGCAAGGAGTGTGTAAGAAGTGCGCAATGAGTGTGTAAGCAGCGTGAAATGAGTGCAAGGTGTATGCAATGAGTGTGATCGATTGCTCAGCGTACAATTACTAATGCCTACCGATCGATCGCTCGGCCCTCGACTAGTAATGCCTGCCGATCGATTAGCTCGGCGCTCGACTGTTAATGCCTGCCGATCGATTAGCTCGGCGCTCGACTGTTAATGCCTGCCGATCGATTAGCTCGGCGCTCGACTGTTAATGCCTGCCGATCGATTAGCTCGGCGCTCGACTGTTAATGCCTGCCGATCGATTAGCTCGGCGCTCGACTGTTAATGCCTGCCGATCGATTAGCTCGGCGCTCGACTGTTAATGCCTGCCGATCGATTAGCTCGGCGCTCGACTGTTAATGCCTGCCGATCGATTAGCTCGGCGCTCGACTGTTAATGCCTGCCGATCGATTAGCTCGGCGCTCGACTGTTAATGCCTGCCGATCGATTAGCTCGGCGCTCGACTGTTAATGCCTGCCGATCGATTAGCTCGGCGCTCGACTGTTAATGCCTGCCGATCGATTAGCTCGGCGCTCGACTGTTAATGCCTGCCGATCGATTAGCTCGGCGCTCGACTGTTAATGCCTGCCGATCGATTAGCTCGGCGCTCGACTGTTAATGCCTGCCGATCGATTAGCTCGGCGCTCGACTGTTAATGCCTGCCGATCGATTAGCTCGGCGCTCGACTGTTAATGCCTGCCGATCGATTAGCTCGGCGCTCGACTGTTAATGCCTGCCGATCGATTAGCTCGGCGCTCGACTGTTAATGCCTGCCGATCGATTAGCTCGGCGCTCGACTGTTAATGCCTGCCGATCGATTAGCTCGGCGCTCGACTGTTAATGCCTGCCGATCGATTAGCTCGGCGCTCGACTGTTAATGCCTGCCGATCGATTAGATCGGCGCTCGATTGCTCATGTTTGTGCGCACTCCTTTGCACAGCCACTTGCGCACTCGCACACTTGTTGCACTCTCATTTGCACACTGATTTGCACACTCGTTGCACACCCATTTGCACACTTGTTTCAGTCATTTGCACACTCATTTGCACTCCCATTCGCACACTCATTTGCACACTTGTTGCGCTCTCATTTGCACACTCGGTGCACACTCATTTGCACACTAGTCACATACTTATGGCACACTCGTTGCACACTCATTTGCACACTCATTTGCACACTCGTTGCACACCCATTTGCACACTAGTCACACACTCATGGCACACTCGTTGCACACTCANAGTCACATACTTATGGCACACTCGTTGCACACTCATTGCACACTCATTTGCACACTTCTTGCACCGTTACTTGCACACTCATCCGCACACTTGCACATTCGTTGCACACTCGTTTGCACACTCATTTGCACACTCATTTGCACACTCATTTGCTCACCCGTTGCACACTCATTGTGCACTTCTTGCACAATCGTTGCACACTCATTGCACACTTCTTGCACACTCATTTGCACACTCGTTTGGTTTATTACACGGGTCATATATGATATGTGACACATCAGCTTACACAGGAGCTTAGGTTACTCCAGTGTAATTTGTGAGGCAGTTTCTGCTCTAACAAGTTTTTGAATGCTGCTCAACAGCAATAGACCTCATTCTGGATGTCAGACGAGAGCCATGAGCTGCCCTTTAGTTGGAGGTTGCTTCACGTTATAGGTGGGAGGTTGAATAAGCCACTGTTTATCAAGCTGGAGGTGGTGTCTAAGTGGGTTCTTGTCTTTGTTAAGCTATGAAATACACGGTTTAAGTCTACATTCCATAGAAAGGACTAGATTTGCTGGCGACCAGCAGCACCTCTCGATGTAAATGTGCACATGGAGGGCAGCAGACTGTGGTTCAGAGCTGGCTCCCTAAAGAGACTCAGCAGCTGAGTTCCTTCTGACACTCGTGTGGGGGGATTTCTGACATCTCTATTCCATGCCCCCAACTCAGCTCCTGTGTCCAGTGAAAACTAATTGTACACATGTGAGAAATGGTTGCTTTTTTCCCGGCAAGCACATGAATTTCATAACTTGAGGAAAAAACGTCCTGACCCACCTGGAACGATTCGGGTCTCAGGAGGCACCCGGGAGCCTCCTTTTGTGTCCTGAGTGGGGCCGTGGCTATAAAAGGGATAAAGGATGGAGCCGGGGGGCTCAGCCCACAAGGAAATGAACCTTTGGGGAAATTCTTACAGCTCTACTTAATGCTTTATGAATGGTGATGATTTTCTGGAAGTAGGCTGTTCTGATCTATTTTCTTTCCTCTCCCTGCACACTCCACCTGCTGAAAGGCTGAGGTGAGACGAGGATCTGTAAAATCTCTGACTCTCCGTGTCTCCCCAAGTCTGAAGCTGTTTGCTTTCAATGGTTGAATAGTGGAAGATGCTAAAGACTGAAAACGTTGGGATTTTTCCCCTGAAACCCAAGACTGTCTCCGCATCTGTGCCCTGTATATCTCTTAAAAGAGTCCCTGGGTTTAGAAAGGTTTTTACATCCTGCAATATGTAATTCAATTAAAAAGAATCATACTGTATCAGTGTGGTGTTAATCACTTTGAGTTGGTTAATTAAAGCAAATAATTGATGAGGGGTTTGATAAGAGCATCCCTTGGTTGGAGCTTGCAACTCTTACTTAATTTCTCTTCATTCCTTTAATTTCTTTCAATTATTTCTTAAGCAATTACTGCAGTTAGGATATACAGTAAGGACAACAGCATTTCTGCCCTGCTGGATTGGGAAATCCAAGCCCGATTCCTTAGAGACTGAGGGCATGAGGAGCTGAGCTTCAGGCTGGGTTTTGATAGTGGGAATTTGGCAAGGAAGAAAGAGGGGATTGGGATGATGAATGAGGGAGGAGGGGGAAAAAAGAAGTGAGAATGGAGAATGTGAAAAGAAGTGCTTGAGCTCTGACTGTGGCAGTGTTACACCCCAGATGGGTTTGAGGCAGCAGGAATAAAACATCTCCCTGGACAGTTAGAGGCAGGATCACACACAGAGATTCTTCTCTCTGGAAAAACAATCCAGGTTAGTTAACTGTGGTAGTTCTAGAATGCCCAGGAGGTAATTAGAGCATTCTCTCACATGTGTCCCAAGCTCCAATCCCAAGTAAGCACAGGGGAAAAAAGTAATAATCATAGCTGTTCTATATTTGCAATATAAAATTAAATAGGAAAGTCTTGTTGGTTTATTTCTCATGTTGTTCTCATTAGAGAAAAGCTCCCTCCAAAGTTTAGCTAATTATTTACATTACTGGTGTTTCCAGCAAGGTTTGCATTCTCTTGACATCAGAAGTCTAAATTAGAGAGAATTTACATGAAAGGAGCTTTAACACATTGGTTGTCAACACCTATCAAATATGATGTGATTTTGGCACAGCTGAAGTTCTGGATACCAGAACCACACAACATCAGCCTGGGGGAAGCAGCATCCTCGCTCCAGCGTTCAGGGATGATGCTCCCAAACATTTCCTTTCCCAGAATCTGGCACATGATGTTCCCATACTGCAACTTCAGAGGCACACAGTCCCTGCAGCTGGATTTATCAGGACTGAAAACAACTTGGGTGGAATATTTGGGAGGGGAGAAACAGCAACTCCCAGTTCTAGAGACTTTCCCTGGGGCACTGCCAGGCTAAAGCCAATCCCAAAAAATGTCCTGACAGCAGGAAGAGCTGGCTTGTGTGGTGTCACAGAGAGTGAAAGTTTACTTAGCAAGTGCAGAGATCCCAGTTCCAGGGACTGAAATAACCAGTTAGTCCTGGTTTCAGGGACTAGAATAACTGTAATAACTCTGGATTAAGCTTCCCCACTCCTTGGCCCGTGACCATCCCTGGGTGGATTGTCACAAGCAGAACCAGAGGGTTAAAGCTGCTTTCCAAACCACCCAGGGACTGCTGAGTTGCCAGGATGCTCCTGATTCTTGACTAGAATTTTTTTAATGAAGTGAAAGTCTGTAACCAGAAGACACTAAAAAGCAATTGCATTAAATCAAGAACTACATTTGACTTTATGGATTGTTTATGGGATCTTTCTTTTATTAATTCTTTATCCTTTAATATTATAAAGGATTTGTGTCTACAATAAATAATGTAAAGTTACATTACATCCTCTTTGGCTTAAAATTTTAATATTCCTATTGCCCATGCCCATAAAGAAATTGTGTTTGAGGTCATTGCATATGTATAGCTGCAGCCATAACCCTAATGGAATTACTATTCAAGCAGAGCTGAGATTAGTATGAACGCCAAGAAACTACCCGGCTGTCAGGGGAAAAGGTAAAAGTTCAGAGTTCAGCTTGCATCCAAATTATTTATCTCCCTAATAACTTAATAGATTGAATATATTACTTGTCAGTGACCTTGATGTACAACAATAAAGACCCCTTGGTAGTGTCAGAAAATATATGAGACTATAATAAGTAGTACTTATGTAGTGGAATAAAAACATATTCTTTATGATAATGAAGGCTCTTCACCCCAAGGACACTGCAAGGACATGAAACCATGTAAATATAAACACCAGCTTGCATTTGATTATAGCCAGGCAGAGACTTCTCTCCTAAAATCAGCACCAATGGAGCTGCATCCTGCAGGTGCCCTGATGGTGCCACTGGTCCCCCCACACAGAGCAAAGGATGGTTTGTGTCCTTTGCTGCTTGCCCAGAGTTGCATCCTCCATCCCATGTCACAGCAGAAAAGAGCCTCTTGCTTTTTCTTCCTTCCACTTCTCATTATTTCCCCTCTGGATCTCCCAAGCATTTAAAAGAATAATTTAAATTAGAGTTTAGGATCAAAGGTAATAGTGCAAATAGGCCTGTTGTAAACATGCCTAAAAATAGGGAGGTAATTTCTCTGAGTGCTGTGGTGTCTGGAGCAGTGCAACACAGTATCTTTATTTCTCTCTGTTTCCATGTCTATTTTTCAAGGCATCTCACTCTCTAAAGGGGAAAACAATAAGCCCTCGAAGGATATTGTTCTTTAATAAGGCTTATGATTATGGATTTTTTTCTTCTTCAGCCAGCAGAGAATCAGCATTAATATAAATGGAATGAGTCTCTTCTCTTTAATAGGTCATTTTAATCATATATTTAAAGTTTCACCTGGAGATAGAGGGGAAGAGGGGACACAGGAAGAAAAGGGACTTATTTGATCTGTTTAATGTTTTTCAATTAATCCTCCTGGTGTTTCCAGCCGTGGTGTCCGTGCCAAGCTGAGCAGTGGTTGTGCAGCTGGCTCTGATCCATGCCAGGAGCAGTCCCCTCACCTCCTGGGATACCTGGGCTGTGGGAACTTGAAGTGGTCCCATGTCCAACAGCAACATCATGGAAAACAACACTGCATCCTGTCTCTGCTGCAAATCCTTCTTTCTTCTTCCACCAGCTGCATGCTGGGCTGAGCCTCCCCAAAATTACAGGACCCAGCCCTACAGATTTGTCCCTGCTCCCAGAAATCCCGCTGGAGCTGGCGTCTCTGTGGCTGGGCTCCTGCTCCCCCAGCAGCCTCACATTTTTGATTGTATTTATGGCCACTTAATCTGTGCTAGCAGCCAGGATCAAATACATCTCCAGGTATTGATCAGCTTTAGGCTGATAGAAGTTCAAGCTCACGAGGTCTCGGTCTTTGACCCTCAAATAGGATATGAATCTCAATCCAATAGACTGATATTCACACGCAGTTGCTGCCCAGGGTTGCAGGCTGCAAGGGAAAAATCAATGAAGAGTGCTAATGATTCACAATTTATAGAGCAGCTGCCATTTTAATATTAGAATAAATGTTATATTGCAAAGGGATGGGAACATAGGTGGTGGCATGGAAAATATTTCTTTGGAGCCTCTTCTGTGAGGAAATGATGTGCACAGGATTTTATGAAGTATAATTTATAGGCCTCATTTAGACTTATAATTTAAAACTCCTTATGAAAAAGGTATTTAACTAGAGTGGATTGGGTAAGGAAACAGCAAGGGCAGAGCTGGCTGGCTTAGAGTGCTCCAAGCATGTGCTGGTGGGGAAAAGGAACCAATATTCTAATACATGAGATTGGATGTAAGAATTCCCCTCCTGCTTAAACATCCCTGTAGCATCTGGCAGCCCTGTTCTCTCTCCTGGCTCTTGAGAGCACACTTGTAAATGAAAAGATATATATTGAACATGCTGATGAGGTATATAGAGCACATCAGGGTTAAATAATGGATCGTGGCAGGGCAGAAATTCTGCTGAATTGGGGTGTGAGGGTTAGAGAGAGACTGGGGGCAAAGAGAAGGGGCAGGTTGGAAGACAGATCTCAAACCACTGGAACATGGGAACTCTCTGTCCAGATCACACAGAGTTTGTTGTATTCTCAAGTAATTTTTGCAATGAATTAGTTTCCTTTGAGATTTTTTTACAGTAGCTCAAGGTGGCAGTTAATTGGTAGACAGGCAGAAAGGCAGGAATTACAGGGATGTCATAAAAAATGGAAGGTACAGTGGCCTCTTGCCTTTTCCTGGGGTCTAGACCAGGGAGGGAATGAAATGTCCTTGGTTGCTTCAGTTTCCAGGGTGCCCCAACAGCTGTGAGTGCAGTAAGTCTTCACCTGTAAGTCCAGTTCACAGGACACTATTTCAGTGTATAATAATGTCTTTCACTGCACAGATGAAAATGGTAAAAGGATTTTCAGCACAAAGAACCCACGCTTTTTAGAGCAGACAAGGAAAGATGGAAATCCTACATCAAACCCACAATTTATGGCATCTGTTTTGGCCATCTCTGTATTTATTTTTTTTTATAGAAGTGAAAAGAACTTAAATAATTCATGCCTGAGAGCTCATAACTCTCTAGCCTGTGTAGAATATCTTTCATATATCTCCCAACCTGGAGCCTATTGACAAACTGTATGAAAAATAACAGCCCTTTCACTTGCAAAAGCAAAATCCAATTTATTGATTGTGATAGTCTAAATAATGGCATTTCTATGGACCAAAAGGTATTGCCCAAACAGGTTAGAGTTTACTTAACTCAGGGCATGAGGTGTCTCTCATATAACACCATAAACCCAGAATCTACTCCAGGCTTTTCCTTCCTTGGTTGTATGGCCACTGTGACCAAACTATTGAACTTTTAATGGAATTCAACTCAAGATTTCTGGGAGTGGGGTTGAGGGGAGGGACACACCCAGGGCATGAATACATTTCTATAGTTTGATAAGATACAGCAAAGGCTTATCCATGCAGCTGCTGGAGTAACCATCAGGGCTTCTGGATTGACCCAAGAGGTTCCCAGTTCTGCTGACAGACACAAATCTTCAAGTTTACACCCAGGTCTGATACTAGAATTATCTGCAGTTCAGGATGGGTTTGTTCCAAGGTCCTAAATTTGCACCAAGTCTTGCTTTATCCCCATCTTGACAGATTTCTGCTTCCCTTTGTTGGTTCTTTTTCCCTCATTCTCTGTCAGATTCTCTCTAATTAGGCAGGAAACAGTTTGTTACAGCCTCATAAAATACTGAGAACCCTTCCTCATCAATTCTGCCTGTTGGAAAACGTTGTTCTCCAATTCCAGCCTTGCGTACATTCTGTTATTTAATTCATAAATATTGAAATGGGGGCCTAAGAGATCCCAACTGTGTCTTTTTACATAATGAAATTACAAGGAGTAATATGTTACTACCATCCATAAACTTATTGTGCACTTTACATAAAATTCTGATGGGGTGGCTCTGCATGCATGCAGATTTGATATTTTCAACTTTATTAAAGAAATGACTAGAGTGCTGGAAAGGTTGCTGTGCTGTATGGTCAATTCAGATCCTGGGGGCCATAAATCTGAGGGGCTGTGATTTGTTGTTCTTCGCTCGCCATAAATTAAGGCTTTCTTGATGGAAAGGTTGGCTCCATTTGTCGTAGTTTAGGTCACAGTGTTTGGACAAAGATGTGCTGGGAAGGGAGTCTGTGCTGGGTCCAATGAGGCAGAGAGAATATCTTTATTTCATCCAGCTACTGGAGCTGGAGCCCAGCTCTGATTCTGCAGCACAGGTTTTCAAGTCAGGATAACCAAGTGAGATATTTGGCTGAGGGCTGATTGTATTTTAAATGCTTTTGATGTGTTCCTTGAAGATTTTATTTCCCTGAATGAAGCAGTGGTTTAACCAACAGGGTGAAAGGCAGGGCTGGCTGCAGGTGGGATTTGGGTGGCCCATCCAGCATCTGAGTCCTCGTTTCCTGGTCAGAAAGAGGACACTGGAGCAGTTCTGAGGAAAACAGCAAAAAGCAGGGCAGCACCACGTCCTGGGTAAAGCCAGCCCTGGCTTTGCACGTGACCTGGCATGGCAGAGACACGTGGGCATTGTACAAGTAAAATAATGTAATTTTATCTCCATCTCTAGTAATAAACGCCCCAAATTGCTACTTAATGGTGTCTCCACTGGGTAAGGAATAGGATGATACACAGTGTCTGCAAAAGCAAAGAGTATTACTGCTTCAACCATGAAATCATAATATCATTTAAAAATCAATCACTTCAAAGTGCTTAAGTCTGTCGTGTCTAGCATGAAGGATGATTTAGCTGATAGTTATAATTTTCCATTAAGCAAAAATAATCACTATTCCTAGGTTTCCTTTTCCTCACTGAGATTTAAACCTTCTTTTAGCCAGGAAGGGAAAGTGTTCTTGCCATGGAACAAGATAAAGAGCTGTTGGTTAGAAACAATCTCAAAGCAATGCTGAAATAACCAGGTACTCTGAAAGCACCCCAGAGTAATGACCCCTCCCTGCCACAAGTTGGCTCTTTGTATGTTCCTTTCCTAGCACCAAAATTTGTAATTAATAAGGGAGATGAGCTGCATAAATGCAAAGGAAACAGTGCAATTTAAATGAAAAAAAAATCCAAGGAGTAACCTCTCTTTCTCCACCTGGGAGAAGATTAACACTGGGAGAAGTGGCACTGGGATAAATAAAACATTCCCATCTTATTGTCTCAAAACCAACCAAACATAAGAAAATCCTTGATAAATTGGCATCTAACCTTTTCCTGGAGATGCTTTTGTTGGAAACAGAATTATTCCAATACCTGTATGCCTGTGTGAGAGCTTAGAGCTGTTTAAGAATCCAGTAAACAGCTCAGGGATATTTGCATTAATTTTACCACCCTAAAACATAAGGAGTTTAATATTTTCTTTTTAATTTCATTGTAACACAAGATGGGTAGGTGCAGCACATTCCAAATCTGCTCTGAATAAATTTTGGGTGAGGAAACTAAATGTTGCTCCAGTGAGGAACATATTTCAAGTTTAATAATAAAGTGGTGAGGTCAGCCTGGAATTCCCTCTCCCAGAGAGGCAATTGTATGTTAATCTGGGTTAGATCCCACATCTGCTCCTTATCATCATCTCAACTTTAATTCAGGAGAAGTTTAACCTTGACCCTTCGGGGCAGTGCCTGGCTGGTCTGGGCATCCTGGGCCTGCTAAGGGTGCCCAGTGCAGAGGAGTGATCCCTGCTGAGGCTTCCAAGGCTTTCCCGGTGCCAAAAATTCCCCGACTCGAGCCTGTGCAAAGCTGAGCAGTGCCCAGCTGTGGTTGTCACGTTGTCTGTGACAAACCTGCTCTTCATTTCTGAATGCTTTACCCATTAATTGCCTGGCAGGTGCTGGCTGAGGGAGCCAAACTTGCTGTTAACACCCCAGCAAGAATAGGGGGTTTAAAACACAAAATCAGAGAAAAATGGGAAATCTGAGTTGGTAGCTATGAAATACATATGAATTTGTGTCCCCAGCGTGCAGGGAAAGCTGCTGTGACCTCTGCAGTCTGCACATTCCTCCAGTGCTGACACAAAGCACCTGACAGGCTCTCCCAAACAGCAGCCTGAACTTGAGGGGAATTGCTTTTGCTGAACAGCGATTATAATTCCATGCTGTATATCCAGATTTTGACAAGTAAATCTCATATTTTAAACACAGGATTAAAAAATTTTATTACTACAGTGGGGATTAAGTGGTAAAGCCTCAGAATGTAAGTCTGCAAAGTAGGAAACAGGAAAATAAAGTGAAATCTATTGTTCAAAATAACTTGGGCTTAACCCTCTGTCCCCTGATGCAGATTGCCAGATTGCCATGGGCAATAATTATCCACGGGTCTCCTGTAGCATTTCACAGGACAGGTAGGGGATATGGAATTTCTTGCTGTTGTTTCACAAATCCCTCCATTTCCAGACTTGGCTGCACCATGGTGCTCAGAAATGACAGTGGCATTGAATAGCATCCCAATGAGAAACTCAAACCAGCCGGGTTCATTTGCTGCTTTGACTTGGCTGATTACAAAGTAGCTCATTTCCGTTCCTCCTTGCTTGTTTTTAGAGGAAAGTCTCTTTATTAAGAGTTTCATTGTAAAAGTGCAGTAAGTAAAACAATTTCTCTGCTGAAAAGCTTTCAGTCTTTTGGGTGAAACCCTGACCCACAGGAGCCAGCAGAAGGACACCGAGGACAAGGGACAGATTTCTGTTATACCAAGGACTCAACTATTTCTACCAATACTGCTTTTCTGAACAATTAATTAACTCCTAGTATCCAATTAGCTGTTCCTCTGGATACAGCTTAGGAATTGAATAAAAATCACAGGCACAATCTGAATTCTTATGAATCTGAAATCTTTACTTTTGGCTCTTCCAGACAGGGAGGATTTTGACGATTTTTTAATGACTTTCCACAAGATAATTTCCATTTCTTTATCAAGAACCTGTGAGCTTTGGAGTTGTTTTTAGAATTAAAAGTGAAATGGTTGATAAACATAAGCCTTCAGATGTTCCCCCTGCATTGCTAAGGGGCTAAATCTATCTGATCACAAGTTAATTACCAGGTATTTTCACACTACCAAAACATTCTTAAAAAACAAATCAATGTGTAATAAATGATTTATGTGTGTCCAATAATTAAAACACGAATGCTCAGCAGTCACCAGCTTTTACCACACTGGAGTTGTCAGAAGGTGTTATTTCATTCTAGCAGTATCAGGTTTTATTTTACCTCCTGATTCTTGCACAGGGATATAAAATCATTGAACATACAATTATTTAAACCCTCTCCATGCCAGGAGTTATAACTCTGCATTCATTTATTATGCCAACCACTGTTATTTTGCTCCATGGCACCCTCAGCTACATTCCTGTTTCTCCAGGTAAAGAACACACAGAGGTTTGTCTAAACTGCATACAAAAGGAGCTGCAGGCAGGAGGGGAGGTCATTCTGGGGCCAGAGAAATTTCAAGTTTTTCTTTCCATGTAATTTTAGCTGCCTTTTGATATGGTTCTTAACTAATGAGTAAACCTGTCCTTTCATTTCCGATGAAATATATTGATGGTGCATTCTGGTTTCTCATCTATTTTCCCTTTGTTGTAATCAGTATGAAGATGCCACAAAGCTACAGGTGACGTTAAAAAGATTTTTTCTTTATCCCATGTGATTAATTTGCTTCTCTATCTCCTTTCCATTATATAACCAGTGTAACAAAATAGTCTAGAAGGCTGCCTTGTAGGCAAGGTGGATTGAGTTTTTTGGTGGTACTGTTCATCCTGGCTTGAAGCAGAGCTGGAGACAAATCCTGGAGCTGGGAAAAACTCTGCCCTCAAGGAAGGGCTGCCTTGCAGGGTCAGAGCCCATTGTGAGGGCAGTGTGTGCTGCAGTTCTTGTGATTATTTTCAGAGCTTCCACTACTTGGAGGAGCTCTGGAGTTGCAGGGAGAGGGATTCCACACATGTGCATACATGGTTGTGGGAATGCAAGATTTGCTCTGCTCCTTCAAATTATTGACTCATCCTTTCTGGAATCCTGTATCTGTTTCACAAACTGAAACTCATCATCAGCTTGTGCCAGCTTCCTGGAAGGAGAGGGAATGGGGGTGAGCAGGAAGAGAAGATGTAAAGCCTAAAGTAATTCTTCAATGTGAAGGATTCATCTTTGTTTGAAATTTATTTTACCAGATGTAGCAATTTTAACCTAGGGGCTGAAATGCAGAGGTGGCCGTGGATGCTGTTGTGTGAACTGAAGCTCAGGTTAGTTGGAATTTAAAAACTTACTGGAAAAACTCCCAGTTCAGACAGCCTTTGTGTTCAGGGGATGCCTGAGTTGTGCTCACTATGGGGACACAGCCATGCAGTTACAAAGCCCTTCAGAAATCTCTAACACAAGGTGGGCTTGAAAAGAACTGTTCAACAGGTTGACTCCATAGCGCTTCTCTTGTCAACTCTAAAGTTCTTTGTGATAAATAATAGATAAATACTGGAGGATAATGTTGCTGTGCTGTCGTGAATTGCACAGAGCTTTTATCATAGAATGCAGACTGTGTTGTGGGGCTATTGGGTAAAAGCTGTGGGATTTGGCACAACAGAAGGAAAGAACAAAAGACGACAGAAAAGGCAAATGAAGGTTACAGTTTTTGTTAATTAACTTCCTCCCTGGCCTTTACTTTCACTCCTGCCAGCAAGCCCATTCCTGCTTTGTCCATAAAGCCTGGTAGTCACAGGTGACTGATCCTGGGGGGAGTTTATGTTACATTTAAGATAAACATAATGCCACAGGTAAAGCCAGAGGTAATGAGTTTGGAACCACTCCCGGAGCAGCTGAGTAAGGGAAGACTGAGAGAACTGGGGTAGATCAGCCTGGAGAAGAGAAGGCTTGGAGCGAGCTAATTGTGACTTTCCAGCACGTGAAAGAAAGATGGAGAGAGATTATTTTATTTTTGTCTGGAGTGGTGGGACAAGGGGGAATGGCTTCGAAGTGAGAGTAGGCTTAGATTGGATATTACAAAGAAAAAATTATCTGTGAGTGTGGTGAGGCCCTGGCACAGATTTCCCAGAGAATTTGCGGTTGTCCCAGACCAGGCTGGAAGGTGTCCCTGCCAACGGCAGAGCTTTAAAATCCTTCCAACCCAAACCATTCCGCGCCTGTACGATCACCTCAGCCCCACCACCATGATCACCACTATCCCGTGCCCCCAGGTGCCATATGCATGGTTTTTTTTAACCTTTCAGGGATGTGATTCCATAGGCGGGAATGGCGGAAGCCGCCGCCCCCCCCAGTTCCCCTCAGCCCTCAGCCCTCAGGGCCCGGATCCAACGTCCCGCAGCCTCTGGCGCCCCCTATCGGCCCGCGCCGCGCTCCCCTCACGGATCGATCCCCCTCCATTACCCGGGGCCAAACCTCGGGGTTTTAGAGCAGGTTCACCAAATTGTCAATTAAGTGCAAATCAATCCCCGGCCATTTATCACTGTGTTAATCCGCCCGCACGCTGCGAGGCGAGAAATCGATCTGCTCGTGTCACCGGGGAGCAATCGCGGCGCGCTGGCAGCCCGGCAGCTGCCGCATCACAGCAACCGCGGAAATTTATAATCCCGGAGAAAAATTGCGGCTTGCCAAGAGGCACATTAGGAATTTGGGGAAAGCTGAGTGTGGGCAGGGGGAAAGGGCTGTGACAAAGAGATTGTGTAGGGAGACCTGGCTCTGGAGGGGTCCTGCCAGGAGTCTTGGGCCTGAGGAGCCGCTGATTTATCAAGGACATAAATAAAGATTATTGTTAACTCGGATCAATGCTTTAACACGTGTGGGGTTGAGGTTCTGGGGGAATGGCTCATTCACCCCGCCGGGTGGGTGCAGTCCTGGGAATCTCAAAGTAGAGCAACAAAATCTCTCAAAGTAGCAAGTGAAAGCAGCAGAGGAAAGCACCTCAGGTTGTGCCGGGGAGGTTTAGGTTGGATATTTGGTAAAAGCTCTCCACAGAAAAGGTTGCCAAGCATTGGCACAGGGTGACCAGGGAGTCACCATTCCTGGGAGTGTCACCAGCCTGGCCTTGGACATTTCCATGGATGGGACAGCCACAGCTTCTCTGGGCACCCTGTGCCAAGGCCTCAGCACCCTCATGTGGAAGAATTTAATCATAATATCTCATCTAAACCTGTTCTCAGTTTGAAGCCATGGATGGGGCAGCCACAGCCTTACCACCTTCATGGGTCAGAATTTCTCCCTAATATCTCATCTAAACCTGTTTTCTTTCAGTGTGAAGCCATTCCTTCTTGTCCTGTCACTACATGCTCTTATAAAAAGTCCCTCTCCATCTTCCCTGTAGTCTTTCTTCATGTACGTTTGGACTTGATGATCTCAGAGGTCTTTTCCAACCTTAACAATCCCATGATTCTATGCCCATCACGGCTATTTTTTTATAATGTTCCCAGAAAATTCCTCACTCCATATTTGAGGGGAAATAAAACATCTCAATTACTCTTACATGGAGCTCCCAGGATTTCTGGAAAGGGTGTAAAATGCCTTCCCTGGGGGTTTGCTAAAGGTCAGCGTGGGCAGAGCCTGTTCTGGAAGAGCCCACCAAGAGAAGTGACTATCGGGGAGCTCATTCCTTGAGCTTTCTTTAGGGTCTTACTGAATGCAAAGCTTGAAATCATAAGCACAAGCCAAGAGCTGGGGAATTAAAATGGGGAAGTGATTATTAGCTTAAAGAGGTGAACAGTTATTTCCTCTGGAAAAGAAGGGCTGTGCTGGACAACAGCCTGTAACTCTGGGGATGCAGCATCCTGGGCTGATATTGGCACAGGATTTTGGGGTGTGGTGATTGCTCATTTCATAACTGAGGCTGAAAAAGCTTCCTCTGGCTGCTTTTGGGAGCTGTCATTGCTTCTCACTGGGAGTGTGGAGGGATGAAACTGTGCCCTCATCAGCTGGGTTCCCTTGGTGCAATACTGGGAATAAAAGAGCAACTCAGCTCGTAAAGGGAAATTGAAGCAGACAAGAAAAAGTGTAGTGAACCCCTGAGGTTTTCATTCCTTTAGTCTGAGTGAAAAATCTACCCTTTTATTTTCTTCATGGTTGTGTGAAGGTCAAGAAGTTTGGTTCAAGACTCGGATAAATAACTAAAAACCAAAACTCTGGTTTAAAATTTTACATCAGTTTTCACTGCTGTGTTTCAATATAAACCAAACTGAAAACTGTCATTGTGTGTCTCAGTTTGTACCTTGCCAGGATCATAATTAGGTAGGCACGGGTTTTTTGCAGAAAGAAAATCTATGTCCAATCAGGATTTGTATTTTTTGGCAAAGCCAGCAATCTAGTTATAGATTTTAAAAAAAAATCTACTGATTATATTATTGAACTGTTTAGAAACTCCTATATTTCAGCTAAAGAAAATTATATTTGCTGGCTTCTTCTGACATTCAGGTGCTCTTTATCCATAATGCTGTGTAGTGATTTGGGTTAAATGGGAGGAAGGCAGAGTCATGTGGATCTTCTCACTCCCAATAACTTTCATTAGAACAAAAAAAATATTGAAAAGGAATCAACTCATGTTAGTGTGTGTGTGTGTCACATTTTTCTTGTAAAATCTGCTAAAATATCAGTCAGAATCAGGTTGGTTGGTCTTGGTTCCCAGATTAAGGAATTAAAGATCGACTAAACTCTTCTCAAGTATTTAAGAAACGAACCATCTGTATAAGAATCTAGGACAGATTACACTTAACCTTATTCTGAAGCAAGAGATTTAGATGAGAACAGCTACTGTAATTAAGATGCTGCAGATGCTGTTCACTAAATATGCAGCAAAGGAGATCCTGGATGCTTGTGCTGTAAGAGAGTGAAAAATAGCACAGGGTCTCTTCTGAAAGATCCTCAATATTTTGTGAAAACTGTCTCACTCCAATAATTCTTGACTGAACCTGTGAAGTTTTTTCAGCTTAGTGATTCACTGCTGAGCTCTCTTCCCATGGGCTGTGGGGATGTTCCCCACAAAATCTTTCAAACCAGGCCAGGTGTCTGTTGGAACGTTGTTCTCTTGCCCCACTACTGCAAAAGCTTCTGGAAAAGAGTTTTATTCCTTTTGTGGGAGGCCAAAGCAAATGGGCAGGCTGTGCCATCCCAGATTTACAGTTTATTTTGGGATTCCCAGCTACAACAGGTCCTTGTCTCACTTTTTTCTGGGCAAAATTTACAATTTATAATAGGGACTGTGACTCAGGAGTAAGGAGGTTTTGGAACTAAGATGGGAAGACGGTTGGGCTTTTTGAGTTTCTTTTAGGTTTTTATTCTTAGTTTTCAGTTTTCAAAGGTTATCCTGAAACCTTCCTTAAAAGTAAAGTAAATAATCAAGTGACAGTATGAAAAACTGCATGCCCTATATAGAATCTTTACCTTCCATTTTCCTGGACAAAAGGATTCCTTGCTGATGCCTGCAAAAACTCCAGGCTCCTCCTAACAGCACAGGCTAGATATTGCCAAATCAGGGATTTTTCA
The DNA here is from genome assembly GCA_013397075.1 of Rhabdornis inornatus. Lineage (NCBI taxonomy): Eukaryota > Metazoa > Chordata > Aves > Passeriformes > Rhabdornithidae > Rhabdornis > Rhabdornis inornatus. The sequence continues at coordinate 750,654 of VWZS01007831.1, forward strand.
TGGATACCCACTCAAGCCATTTCCTATGTGACCTTTGTATCTGGTAGCTAATGAAAGAAGTTTGGCCACGCTGACTCTTGGACAGAGCTGAAATACCAGAGCATCAATCTAACTGGCCTTGAGAAAACCACCAGCTGGGATCTGGTTCCCACTGGGAAGCCCAGGCCTGGAAGTGAGCAGATCATTCCCAAGTGCTCATCTGTAAATCGTGTTGTAACTCATCAGTCTGGTGCCTAATGAAGTGTTTATTATACAGCAAGCTTCCAAATCGTGCCAGTAAGAGACAACTAAATCCCCAGCAGTCTTCTAGCAACTGGGACTCCCAAACGAGCCAGGAAGCAGAAATAAAACCAAGGTGTTTTTTAAACACTTATTTACCAGCAGACATCTAACTATTAGCAGTAAGAATTTTCTTTCACTGTCCAAATGGAAGATTTTTATTAAAAAAGAGAAATGACACCGAGGTGTTCCCTGAAGGAACTGAAGTTATTTGGCCATCCTGCCTGTGCTTTGTGGACCTTTGCTATTCTAAAAGCCTCACCTGAAAGGAGGGGGGAACATCCTCAGAATATTATCTGTGCTTAATAGAAAGCAACACATTTGAAAGTGCTCCAGAAATGAGTTGTGCATTATTTAAAAAGGGAAGAGTATTGCTGCCTTCCTTGGGTCTCACTCTTCTTGCCTATCAGATTATAATTTTTTTTTTCCCTGGGATGGCAGGGAGTTGCTTAAAATGAAAAATTGATCCCGATGAAGAGCTGAAAACTGGTTTGCATAAGTCACAGTTATTATTCAGATATTACAATGCAAGGCAGTGAGACCCATGAATACTCTCATGGAAGCATTTAAATATAAAAGCTTAGTACTTCCAACCCCAAACAATCCCTGCAGCCTGCCAACAAACGAGAATCTTACTGGAATACACATAAATCATCTTGTTTCTGACAAATCCTGAAGAAGCAGGGGGAGGGGGAACAGAATCCCTTGCTAATTCTCCCAAGCTGTTGTTTATTGAAATTAGGCAGCAAGGATAAACTATAGCTGGATCAATAATTATCTGTCTAATATAATCAAGTGCCTCCTATGAGAGTCTGTCGTTAAGCACAACTTCCTGCCAAAGCCTTGGAGGATGTTTCATGCAAAGAGCTGTTCCAATGACGGGAATGCCAACTAGGATGTGCCCTGCTGGATCAGGAGAGGGGAGTTCCCCTCAGTTTGTGCTGCAGCTTCATTTTTCCTCATTGCTTGCCCTGTGCCAGCACGGTGTAGGTGTGTTGGAACCCAGAAACCTGGGTTTTTTAAACTTTCTGTGCTTTCTGGCCCCCTGGAGAACACTGCTTTTGTCCTGAGGCCTTGGAGAAGGCTTCCAGATTTGAATGATGAAGTTAAAATCACAGGTGTGTAGTGAAATAAAAGTGCGTGCCTTCACATGGTGAAATGTTTTAAATTTGAGGTTTTTATAATATAGTAATAGGTATGGGACAAGATGGAGGATTTTGGGTGGTGTCTCTTTTGGTGTTCATCTTCCTTCTTCTCCATGATTTCAGGTAGTAGTTTCTGGTTGAACAGTTAGTACCACACTGAAGGTCACAAGAATTTAATTACTGGGTTAAAAGTATAAATAATATAGGTGTTATTTCTCTATTGGACTGTTTAGCTTTAAGAGACCTTGTAGCTAACTGAATTCATCTCCATTTTGCTCGCTTCTAGCTGGTGGCTAGAAGTGTTGCTGAACTTTCTGTACTTTTGATAAGATTTAATAACCAACCAAGCCTGAACACGAGAAAATCCGTTTCCTTCATGTGTTTTTTAATCCTGGCTCTGAGTGAAGACTGAAGAGACTTAGACAAACCACTAATTAAGTGGTGCAAAACACCACTTTTTTTTTTTAGGTGCAGCACAAATAGGTAAAGTCTGATGGACTCACAGGCTGCAAATCCCACAGCAGGTTTGGCAGGTTGGAGTGAGGCAGGAGTGGACAATCCTGTCATGTAACAACACAAAATGCCTGTTTTTTAGTGTTTTTTGTGTTGCAATCCTTCTGTTCAATCCATTTTTCTCCGAGTCTGAATTCTCCTGCCACCTCCTAACTCTCATGTCCTTGGAGGTGTAGATTTGAGGACCTGTTCCCATGAGTGACAGGCTGCTCTGATAGTGACCAGCTCCATCTGTAGAGGAACAGGGAGTGCAGCTGCAAATCCTGGAGCACAGCACACTTAACCAGCATTTCTATTGAAACAAATGAACTGGGAGTTAGAAATAAGGAGTAATTTCCTTCAGTGGGAAAATGAAGGGCAGAATCCATTTTGCCTTTCATTTTCCCACTTTTTTTTTCCATATTCTGCCCACAAAGCCCTGTCACTTGAAACAACCCTCTTTACTCTTTAGATGATGGTTGCTAAGACTGCAGAAATTCCTGTGATTAGACACCTGTACAGGCAGAGCTAATTGCAACTTTGTGATGAGGATGAAAGCAGAAAAGTATTCTGGTCTTTTTCTCCTTCTCTAAACTGCTTTTAACATTCATCAAGAGGTTCCTTGCATTTTTCTGATTTTTAGGCTTCCTACTTGAAGTTTCACATCTGAGCATTATTTTGACAGACAACCCACTTACACTGTGAATTAGGCATTTACAAGTGACTTTCTTGTGTTTCCACAGTTCAGCTGCAGAATATTAAAGGCTTGTAGGTGTTACTGATAGTCATATATTGCAGCAATAATGTGTCCTACAGCGATGAGCGTCGCTGCAGAATTCATCAGATCCATGAAAAATTGTTCCACGTGCACGAGTGTGGAAGTTCACTGCAGTGCTTGTGCCTGGCCTGTGTTGGCAATAGCCATAGATCACTCCATGACACTGCTGAATGCTTCCCCACATCCATATGAAAATGTCTCCCTGAAAATGGAATTCACAATTTTGGACCCTCCCCAACACCCCCACAGGTACATATGTTCCTGGAACAAATTAATGTATGTTCTTGTGATAGGCACAGCCTTATCTTTATATCATCATTTAAGAGACTTTTTTTTTTTTTTTTTTTTTTTTAAATTGGAGTGTGGTGCAGCTTGGAAATATCCAGAAGTTCGGGGTTATTGCAAGAGTTCTTATTTCCTTTGAAAATTTGTGTTTCTTATAAATGAAAGATAACTACATAATGATCATAAAATAAAAAGAAATACAGAGACAAGTAGTTGGTGTTATCTGCAGATGTACCCACTCACTAGGTCCAGTCAGAACTATGTAATTAAAAGCTTTTATGACTAATAACAGCAGCTATGAAGGGTCTCTCTCTTGTTGGAAAGGCCACTTTTAATGCAGATGTGCTTTCCCCAGAGAGCTTGCTGCAGACATTTAGACTTTACTAAAAGCAATAAGCAAATATATCTCTGTAACACATCCTCTTTGGTATTTGTGTTTCAGCTGGCAAAATAAAAACTGGTATTCAGAAAAGGGATCCTTAAAATCTATCAAGAATAGGAGAGTTTAATGCCTGAGCAGATAAAATCAGCTCCCAGCCTGTGAAATCTGCCTCCTCAGAAACTGCCCACCAGGTGAGTGTGAGAAACTTTTAATGGTTTTGATGCTCCATGGCTACTTTCTGATCTAATTTTACACTTAGATGAGCAAGTTGAGCTGCTTTGAATTTAGCCAAGTAATTTAAATCATTTTTTTGTGACCCCTTCTCTTCTGTTGGGCAAAAGCTGGGATCCAGATCTGAGGGATAGGACAGACACAGCCATGGCCTGAATAAATCAGTAGGGGAGGTGTGGATGTCACCTGTGCTTTTTCACACTTTTCTTTATCATTTAGCTTTACTTAACAGAATCTCTAGCAATAAAGAGCTAATCAACTTTTGATAGACACCTATGATTAAAAATTAATTCAAATGTTCATTATTCCAGAGGGAGAAAAATGAACTGGGATATCTCAGAGGAAACAGGAGTTTGCCTGTAGAGAAACCATGGAAATGGCCTCGAAACTGTTTGTAGTACTTAGACCTGGTGATTTGTGGTTCTGCTGTTCTGAGAGCTCTTATGCTTCAAGTGCTTTATACAGCCAGAGGTCAATCCTGGCTGACTTAGAAGACTATAAGTCAGCAGCTATAATATGTAACCTGAGCAAGATTCGACCTCTGGACTGTATTTAGGGATTTTCAGCCATACCTCAAAGTGGGAATGTGTAAATAATAAGATACATTAAATTTAAGCCTGCCAGTCTTTCACTACTGGACCTTTATCCTGGCTTATACTGGAAAAGCTGTGCAAACAGAACTCCAGTGGAGAAATAAAGTGGCTGGGCTCAGTAGGAATACGTGTAAAGCCAAACATGCACATGTATATTTAGAAGGTTGAAGCCCTCCCCAAACATCCTGCTCAGTGAATAGTTGAAGCCATGAATAAAAGATCTCCATTTGGCTCAATGGTCTCTCCAGGCTGGGTTCATTTCCACTTACAGATTATTACTCACCAAATGTATAGTCTATGGAAATCTAACTAATTTGTTGTTGTTTTCTGGTAGCTGCATCCCGCTGAGTTATTGATTGTCTGGACTCAAGGTATGCGTGTTATCGTAATAGGCTCCTGAGCTGTTAGCACACCATTGATTCAATATTTCTCTGGAGCAAAAGCCTACTGCCAAGGAATTTCCAGGCACTGAGAGGCTGTAACTATTCCTATAAATTTTATTCTTAGCACTTTGAACTCGGACAAAACTCTTCTACTTGTTGCCAGAACATTTCTCGTTATTAGCAGTAGAAGCGGGAAGCTGAATAAAAAATGGGATCAAAATAAACTCCTCTGCTGAAGAGAAGCTTCTAAATGTGCTTTACTGACCACCCCTATGTTCTCTGTCTTTCCAGCCCCTAAATTAGGGAGGCAGGACACCCTGGTGAGGGGCAGAAACAGTAAATAAGCTCATGGAATTCTCTCCCTGCCTGCCTGGTGCTGTCGTGCTCCCAAAACTGTGCCTCCCATTTCACAGGATCACAGGCAGAGGCGTTCTCTCTGAGCAAGGACTGAGTAAGGAGACTGAGCAAGCCTTGTGCAATCTGCTCCTCGTTGTTAGTGAGGGACACAGCAAGCTGGAGACATTCAGAAAAGGAGTGTGTTCATCACATTTGGTTGCAGGACTCTGCAGGATCATGGACACAGATTCTCTAACTTATTTCAGATACACTCATGCCCAACTCTGTGCTTGGCTTTGCTTTTTTTTGGTAGGCAGAGTTTGCAGGGGGTGTAACATCTCCTGTGGAATAAGTGACACTGGGTGGGGTGAGGGCTTTATAACCATAAGTAAGGATCAGCTCATATTTGTCCATGGCTAATCCCTCGCCTGTTTCATCACTGACTCTCCCAGCTGAGCAACAAAGCCTGCAAGGAACCAACTTAAAAAAAAAACAACAAAAAAAACCTGCATGAAACTAAAGGAAATCAAAAGCAAATTATTTTCCAGATTATAGCCCTCCAGAGCTGCTGAGATATTGCCCATTTTTCACAGCAGACAAAAACATTTTCCTGGGGATCAATTTAGCTTCCAGAAGTCGGCTCCTTTCAACCCATAATCCATCATATTTCCCCATTTGCAATCTCCCTGTGTCTGAGTGTTTTAAGTTTCCTATGAATTATTTTATAAAGAGTATAAAGAGGCCTTTTTTCCTGCTGAAATGAGGGAGTTGCCTTTCTGCCCTATCAGGTCAGATACCATTAGACTGTTGTACAAGAGGGCCCTGCCATCCATACCTCCATATTGGCAACTACCTTAGTAGGCTCATCTGTCAAAGAGATCCAGTAATCAATCACTGCAGTGATCAATATGCAGCTTATGCATTCATCATTCCTTTGAGGAGACTATTAGGATGAAGTTGTCAGTGAAACAGGAACAAAGGGAGAAATATACTGAGATGGCTGAGGGGTGGGAATGTGTTGGGGCAAGAAAGAGGAGCTTAAAAGTAGGAAATACAGCTCTTCTGAAAGAGGGAGAGAATTTTGCACCTTGAGGGAAGGAGAAGTTTGTGACAGATTTATCTGGATGCCCAGGAATGTGGTGCAGAAGGTGACTCATCTTTCAAGAGGCAGAGTGGTGTAAAAATTTCCAGATCTCTTGATTGGTGTGTCACTATGATTTGTGGGCTGCTCTGCCAAGGTAAAACAGGTACCACGAGGAGCTGGGCACAAGCAAGGCAAGGAGGAAGAGGCAGGAAAGTGTGTGAATGAATCCATGAGAAACACGTTGAGGCAGGGAGAGGACTATTTATTTATTGCTCAGAACTCATGCCTTTATTCCGTTTAATCTGAGCCCAGGAATTATTGCAAACATTGATGACCACTTCTGCCTTGAAAAACACACCAGGGTCTCTGCAGGCCTCAGCAGCACGGACACTTGGAGGCATTTCTGATGAGCATTAGCTCCCTGCCTGGGGCACTCTGACCACAGACCCCCCAAAGCCCACACTAAATCTGCCTCAGAGCCAGGAGTGCGTGTCCATGTCCCCTTTTTCAAAGGCAAAGGAGTTGGGCTGCTTCCCAATCCTCATATGAGGTCCAGTGGAGTCAGGGGAAAGGGTTAACACAGTTGGACCTTGGGACTTTTCAGGCTCACTTACAATTATTCCCTTATCTGATGCAGAGCCATTATTTAGTCACTGTAATAATTTACATTAATTGGATGTAATGCATAACAAATTTATGAGACTGGGGCTAGGCTCAGCTTTTGCATGAAACTCATCTTTGTGATGTGCTGACCAAGCACAACGGGCTGGGATGTGCCAGACAGAGGAGAAGTGGTGCTGGCCCACATTGCCCAGGGACAGGAGGGAATGTGCTCAGCCCACATGGATGCTGCTGAAAACCCTTCTGTGGGTTTACTCTTACAACCAGTCTCAGTTATGGGTAGGTCTCTCCAGCAAATGGCTCCCATAATTTGGAGAGAGGGATAAAGTTGTGTTTGCCATGGATTGTCTCTTGTCTGGTTCCAAACTGAACTGAAAGAGGAAGAAACCTGGATGGTTCTTCAGCTGAGTGTCTGGCCAAGCCACAGGTCTGTCAGCCAGAAAACTGGAGGCAAGTGGTGACTGGGAGGCTCTGACCAGAGGTCAGGGAGGGCTCAGAAACAAAGAGGAAAAGGAAAAGCTTGTGATGTGATCCCTGGTGCTAATTAGCTTGACCCCAGGGATTGTGTCTTAAAGTAACACAGATGACCTGTGACCGTGAGGTTCTTCAACTGGGATTCAATAAAAGTTGCAGAATTAATTCTGCTTTGCATGTGGCCCCAGGGTATTTGTCTCTTAACTGATTCATAATAAATCTGGAAAAGCATACAATCCTTTCCCTAACCTCCATATTCTTACCTTACATCACACAGTTTCCTTCTCATACCGGAATGACCAGTCATAAAAACTTTGGTCATCTCTAAGTTTTAAAGTCTAGCATGTGCCAAGAGTCAAGTCCTGCTGGTTAATTCCCTTCTGGTGCTTTATTCCCCTGGTAACTCCATTCTTTTCCTTCCTAGGGTGTCCCTACATTGGCTGGTCACCCCATTCTTGAGTCACCAGGGCTGCCAGGAGCAGGGCTGGCTCTGCAGTCAGCTCGTTCTGTCAGTGTTGTACTTGCACACATTTACCTTCCCCAGGCTCTGTTCTGCTCCATGATGGTCCAACCAGTGCCCAAGAGTCTGAAGTCCTTCTCTCTTGACAGTCTCTTCCAGGGTGCAATGTATCTTAGTCATTTTGTCCTAATAATTTATTACAGAATTAAGTGTATTGCCTAGGAAGCATGCCAGTAATGCTCTGCCAGTATATGTACAACACTTTGTTAATTAAAAGTATTAGGCGATATAGACTCTATTGTTGTGAATTAATCAGTTTAATTACAAAGAGGATCAAGTATCATAGTTAAAATAATAGCTTTTGTCATGCACCAAGGTGAACGCCTTGCATTTGGCAAATATTTTTTTCATCTAAGTAGTAAATCATTGCCCACGTTCATGTTTCCCTTCCTTGCCACACTGTGTGATCACTGTGTGCCACGGTGGAGGGACTGAAATTCACTTTTTTCCTGTCTTTAGCCCACCGGGGTGGGACCCTTGCTGAGCTGGGAAGGACAAATGCCACAGGCAGCACAGACCCTCCCAGACCTGCCAGGTATTCATTGGAGGGCTGGGAGCCCGTGTGACAATCTCACAGGGCTGCCGGAGGTATGGAAATCTATTTCCCTTATTTATTTGGGGGATTACTCATTTCTCTCGGGCAGGAGTGGAGCGCTGGGGGTTGAAGGAGGTTTAATCCCCGAGACAAGAGGAAACCTGGGGAAAGGTTAATTGCTGGGCTTTGCGTGTTGTGTCGTGCGGCCGCTCAGGTTACAGCAGCGATGCCATCTGCTCATCACCCCGCCCTGCATAATTCACCAGCCTCGCTTGTCGCTGCTGGGACAGCGACAGGATGAGCGCTCCTGGGCTATTCATGAGGAAGTTACCTTTAGGCAGAGCTCAGGTAACCGGTTACCCGACACCCCAGACTGACTTCTGCTCTCTTGTCCTTTTGCCCTTATTGTTCCTGTCCCCAGGCTGTGGGAGTTTAGAGCCAGTGGAGAGGAGCTGGCTGGGTGGTCTGTCCCCAACCTCCTCCTCCTCCGAAGGCACAGGGTCCTGTCCTGTCCCCAGTCATTCTTCCAAAGGCTGAGGCCACTGTCCTGTCCCCAGACTTCTCCAAAGGCGCAGGGTCCTGTCGCAGCCTGTGCTGCTCTCCACCTTGCCCTGCTCAAGCATCACCTTTCTGTGAGTCACTCTTTCAGACTGGCACAGCAGGTTTGATGCTGTTCCCTATCCAACCCATCTCCTTTCCTTATGTGGTTGGGCATGGACACGTGCAATGGAAGGACACTTCATTTGCCTTTTCCCATTAAAAGTTCAACCTGTTTGGAAGTTTCTTCTGGCTTCTCTAACAGCCACAAGCTCACATTGTGTTTCATGTGCCACCAGAGCTGTGCTTTAGGGCTCCAGGGTGCCACTTTATGGGTGACACTTCAGCAGCACAGTGTGACAGAGACGTTTTCCTACCTGTCCATGCACAGGCCTTATGTGGGATAAACCATTTCCACAGGGTATTTAACTTGATATGGAGTCAGTCTCCTCTGCCAGAACACCCTTCTCATCTCTGCTGTGTAACCTGAGTTCAACTGCTCCCTCCCCATGAATATTTAACTGAGGATCTTAGCAGATGAGCTCCAGCTAACATGTGGCAAACAGATTTCCAGTACAAAAGGGGCTGCTAAAATGATGATGCATGAAAGAAACTCTGGAAGGAAAGGGAAGGTTCACGTTCTGGAAAAGGAAATGAAGTTGAGCACAGTGAACTCCAGCCAGCTGCTCCAGTGAGCTGAGGAAGGGGAGAAAGGAGCACCAGGGGCTCTGGCAGAGCAAGCAAAGAGGGCACTGGTGAGGGACAGAGACAAAACCAGCTCAGGCAGATAAACTGGAGCTCTTCTGGTTGGCCTAAACCTTTATTTATGTGAGCTTGGAGTGGTTTAATTGATATTGCAGCCTTCAGCAATCCACTGATGAGAGGTACTGGGTTAAAAGCAGTAGATGCTCAATATAATGCATGAATTTGCATAGCCTTTTTAGGTCCTTCATAGGTAAAACTTTTACAGATCCTCCAGTAGTGAGTTCCATTGTCCTGTAATACTCTGGGGGAAAAAAAAACAGGCTGATGATTTTACTGTATTCCACTTAGTTCTTCCACAGAAAGGAAACTATGTTTTATTCTTTTCCTTGGATATTATCTTGATTATTTGCAGACAACTACTCTGTACAATTTCTCAATATAGTCTACCCAGGTAAATCTGTGGTTCTGAAGTTCATTAACCACAAAATAGAGGATTAATTTCAGATCCAGTGAGAGATTAATTTGGCAATTTCCCTTCACCGATGAGGTGAAAACCAGCAGTACTGTCAATAGCAAAAGGTCTTTCTGCTCTATTGAACAGCCTGAATATTAACAGTAATCTCTGCTGCTCTCTTCAGCCAAAAAAGAGATGCTCTGACCCCCACCCCCCAAGGACTCATTAATGATAAAGGGCCCAGATTACCAAATTAAACGGAATTACTTTGACCCAAGTAAGGGCAACAGGTTAATTTTTGCATAAACCATGACTGTGTTTGTGCCTGAATTGCTCTCCAGGCCCGTGCCTGGGTGTGGGGCTCGGGGACACTGAGAGGTGAAGGTCTCTGGGAATCTGTGCTCCTGAAATATTGGCTGTTTCACCAGGCTTCCCTCCTGAGAGCGATGAGCAGGATTTACAAGGCAGGGCTGATTTGAACCTAAGCAGCCATTTGCACAGAATAATTTCCTTTTCAAGCCCTAAATTCAGATTTTATGGCTTCCCCTGCTCCTTTTGGTCTGCTGTGTCCTCCCTCTGATCCCACTTGTCGTTCACACAGCTCAAGGCAGAGGCTGCCCTGCCAGGGCCAAGGAGAGGTGACAGCAACCTGCAAATTGGGACGCTTGTTCCAATGTGTAATCCCTGGCTGTGCTTGTATTCCAAGAGGAAACACACCAGCAAAGGCAGGCAGTGAGAAAAGGGCTGCACTGGACCCAGCTTGGGGGCTGGAAACTTTTAACAGAGCTGGGGTTTAGGGCTGTGAGTAGAGGTGCAGCTTCTTGGGAGAAAATTCCAGCCACCAGGGAGGTGGAGGCTTTGGCCATGTCTTAGCAAGTCCAGCCAGGAATTCTGGGTTAACTCCTGTGCTTCTGGGACCAACAAGATTCTCCTTTCTAATAAATGTTTACAATATTAAATGCATCTGCTGCAAGAAAGGGTCAAGAAATCCCTTGGGGAAATGTGAGGCTTTGGAAAAGGACCCTCAGCAGTTTGGGCTCCAAAGCAAGGAGCAGGGTCTGCCTGGCCCACCCTGCTCCTACCCACCTCCTCTCCCAGGCCCTCCTTCCTCCTTCCCAGTTGTTTGAGATCTCCAGGAAAGGGATCCTTCTGGGATAACTGGTGCTGCTGGAGGTGGCCCAAGGCAAGTGGGGCTCAGACTGCTCCATGAGCAACCTCTGGCTTTGTGCTAAGCTGGGAATTTACTGGTGTTAGGTTAATGTACTATTACCTTGCATATTAATAATCTCTTATTACATTTGTTCTTAAGAGTGGTATCATGTTGAGGCAATGAGGATTAATGGCACCTGGGTAATATTTACATATTTACATTATTAAAAAGCAATACATCTTTTAGACAGCCCTGGGCATGGTGTAGAATTGCAGATGTTGTTCTGAACCTACCACAGCCTTCACCCTGTGATACCTGTCCTTCTCAGAGTCACTTTTCCCAGGTGGTCAGCAGGTTCAGCCAGGGTGAGGAGGCTTGGGCACCCTCTGGGCAGAGCTGTGGCTCTGGACACTCTCCTGCTGTCCCACCCATCCTCCTGGCCAACCCCTCCTGCTCCATGGTGGCCTCAGCTCTCCCAAATGGTGCTCAAGCCCTCCCTCAGCAGCTGGGAGATGCTGGGGAGCTGCAGCAGGGTGTTGGTTCCCTCCCTGGTGTGTCTAAGGACGATGGACAAGAGAGCAAAGGTTTCTCCCCCACCACATTTCATCCCCAGGGAAAGGCTCTGCGGCTCGGCTGGAGGCTCCCAATCACCTCTACAGTCCTAAACTTAATTAAAGCTGCCAGCTTCTAATTAAACTACTTAATTAAGTGCCACATTGTCAGTAGGTAAAGATGGAACAGACTTAATTATTTAGCACAATGACACAGAAGAAAAAAAACACTTTAAAAACGTGACATCTCCTAGGTGGGCAGGAGCCCACCCTGCCCTGCTGTGTGCCACCCTGCAGTGACAGTGGCCCAACCAGTGTTCCCAGCAGCAGCCTGGTGTAAGAAAGGCCTTTTAGAGCTGTTTTGAGTTTGTCCAGAAAAGAGACAGCTAAAACTTCCAATGTCATCACCAGCCCTGCCTGGGACACTCTGAGTGGGGTCAGCACTCATCTTCTCACCATCTCTCGGCTCTCCTGAATCATCCCCAAATGTGGATCATTAACCCCAGACCACAGAGGGGTCATCCTGACCCTGCTGAATCAATGAGCAGAGCCCAGCAGCCTCCCCAAGGTCAGGTTTTGCCTTCACACACTGGCAGAGGCTGCTGGGTGGGTGCTCTCCCTGCCCCAGGGCTTCACCCACCACCTACTTCACCTCATTTCCATCTCCCTTTTTAAAACTCTGGCTAGAGACTCCTGTCTGCAGGGTGATGTAACCTGAGTGACTCCCAGGCTGGCATTCTGCAGGGAAGATTAATGGGCACTGTCTTGTCAATAAATCCATAAAGACCCCAAAGGGGTGATGAACGTGCAGAAGGTAAAGGCAATGGTTAATATCTTCCAAATAGGCCCCAGAGCCTTTGAGTGCAGGCAAAGAGGAAAGCACTGGTGACCCTTGTTAATCTTTTCACTGGCTCCAGCAACTATTGGCACCTTTTGCTGGCCAGAAATTTGCAAGTCTTTGGGGAGCAATGATTCCACAGTCGGGGTCTCTTTGAGAGAGGAAAAAAATTCCCTTTGCTCCTAAAATGGGACCATTCTTCCAAATGAAAATTGACATTTTGGTTTGAACTTCATGACCTCCAGTAATCACACTAATGGCCTTAGCTGGCTGCCTGGGAGGGAGCTGGCTGTGGCCAGGACTGATGGGACCTGTATGGATCGTTGGAGATGGGGCTGGCAGAGGCTGCTAAAGCTGGGCTCTAACTGGCCAAGGCACTGCAGGGGATTTCTGACCTGCTCTGGAGACTTTGAACTGCATCAGGTTTGATCTTGGGTATTGACAGAGAGGTCACTGAGTGCTCTGAGCCATCCATCCATCCACACCCCTGTCCATCCATCCACACTGAGCTGCCAAAGCTAAGGAGCACCCACGGAGCTGGCAGGGGGCAGTTCCTGTGCTCTGCACAGCTCCCAGCCTTTCTCAGACACTGCCCCTGCAACTCAAGGACCAGCAGCACTGGAGAGGGGCTCCCTGCCAGCCCCTCAGCCAGGCTCTGAGTCCAGAAACAACACCAGGATCCTGGTCCCCAGCACCACAGCGCTGCAGGGGCAGAGCTGGAGTCAGGATTGCCTTTGCCCCCTCTGCAGACACACAGTGAGCAAAGGTCCCCCCTCTCCCCTCTCTTCCTCAGATGAAAATCCCCATTTCCCACTTGTTCTCCACCTGCACTGTAGCCAGGCTCAGGAATTGGCTGTAACTAAGAATGCAAGAGGGTCCTTTTATTTTATTTTTTAATACCTCATTTAGTAGGTTAATATTCCATGTTATTTTCGGCTGTTTGTTCTATACATCTGCCACCCAAGCCTGTACAGATGTTTTAGGATTCTTTAATCCTGACAAAGGACTTAGCGTTAAGGAAAAATGGGTTACATAAAGATCCTTATCTCCTTAAGAAATAAAGCATGTTTTGGGCATATTGTGTGCAAAACAAGACTAAAATAGAGACAGAACATTCTGGGGCCACTTACCAGATGTCCAGGTTAGAAGATGTGGGTCTGGTTTGCCTGCAGTTTTCCTGCCTGGCTCCTGAACCAGAGTGACAGCCTGGGATGGGCTCTGCTGAGGGAACAGGGAGATGTGTGGAACAGGGAACTACTGAGTTCATGTAACTTCCCATTAACACCAGCCTCCTGGATTAGATGGCAGGAGTTGTGCTTGGGAGAGGACTTTTCCCAGGACACCAGCTCAGGCTGATGCACTGCCCATGGCAGGAAAGGTGATCCCAAGCTGAAAACCTCTCCCAGCCAGAGCTGTTGGAGTTTCCAGGCTCATGTACAGTATTTCACCCCACAGAATTGACACAGTTCTCACATTTTTGTGACTCTGGTGATTGATCCAGCCCATATAAATTACAAAAAGGAGTCACAATCCTCTAGGGTCTGAAGCAGAATATCAAAAGAGCATGGGCTCACGCTGCCTTAATTAAAACTTCATTTAATTAAAAACCTTGAGAGCTTTATTAGACTCAGTAATTGATTTAATTTTCTTGTGGAATTCTATTACAGAACACTTCCAGCACATTGGCTTTGGGATCTACAGCACCATCCTCCTCCCTGAGCAGCACCTCTGCTCTCTCCAAGGGACAAACCCAAGCTCCTTGGCCTGGCAGATCCCAGAGTTTCATGGGATTCCTGCTCAGTGTGGGGATGAGGTCCTGGCTGGAACAGGCAGCACCTCAAAGCTCTCCCTTGTCAGAGGAGTTTCTCCCTGTCCCTCAGCTGGCAGAGCAGCCAAACTGATCTCCTCCTCCCAGAAGGAGTTGGGGAGTAGCTGCATGTGAGATTTGTGCTCTCAAATACACTCAGATCTCTCTGAGGTGACACAAACCCCTCTGGCTTGTCCCTAGGGCTGAGCCTGCTTTGGCACTCTGGGATTCACTGTGGATTTTTCAAGCAGGAAAACCTAATCCCCATCACAGCAGGTTTTGCAGCAATTCCCAAAGGTGAGGGTGCCCCATGCCTCCCCATGCCACCCAGACAGGCTGGCACTTGGCCTTCCTGAATTCCCTTTTTGCTCCCAGCTCTGCTCTTCATTTGCTGCCTCAAACCAAAGCTGGTGGCTCTGTGCTCGGAATCAGCTGCCACATTTCCCCCAGCCCAGGCTGCATCTCTGTGCCAGGAAGGATTGGCAGGGGGGAGAGCTCTGGGAATTGCCCCAACACCAGCTCCCCAGCCAGCTGGCAGTGGATACTCTGGAGAGATGATGGGTGTTAAAGCCTTTCTGCTCAGGACACAGGGAATCAAACAGTAAAATAAGAATAATAAAAAAAAACCTCGCCACCACACAATGATTGTCTGATCTATATCTATTTCATAACATCCAGAATTAATAGGATACAGGAGTTAAAGCAACCATGGCAACTGAATGCAGAAAGGGCTGTCCTTGTAAATAAATGAATTCATAAATAACTCACAAGTGCTGATATAAAAAGTCATGGGAATCTAATGCAATGCTAATGCAATTCAAGCCTTCCCTTTTTTTCCCTGCAGAATTAGAATATTGGGTGAGCCTGGCTTTGCTCCGTGCTACAAGTGTCATTCTTAAGATAATAGAACTTGCTAATTGTACCAGGAGCCAGGCTGTGATTGATGAGGGCTTTGGGTTTTTGTCTCCTTCATGTTCTTCCGAGCAAAATGTTGTACCAGTAAGTTACAGGCTGGAAGTGAATTACAGAAAGTTAGGGAGCAAGGAGCAGGATTCATCCTGGCAGAGACACTCCAGTGAAATACGTCCATTGGGTGACCCTCAGTGTAGCATTTTTGGAAGCAATGTTCCCAGCTCTTATCCCTGTGCTTCCTGTGGTGACAAAATATCATGTTATTGATGGAGGGGCAATTTTGCCTTGGAGATCCACATTTCCCCGCATAAGGAGAGGGGCAGTGCTGTGATCTACACCAAAATCAGCTTTATTTCCTTGCAATGATTTCCCCCAGTTTGAAAATCGTTGTTGATAAATTCGAAGACAGTTTTGTCTTATAAACACTTTGTTCCTTTCTCTTGATAATTTTTATTGATATGGATTTGGCTACTGTTTGATGCTGGAAAGCCATTTTCTCCTCTGCACTACACAGTCTATGCATAATCAATGTCCAAAAGAGTCTGAAAAGCTTTTGAGCACCAGAAATTTCTTTCAAACTGTCAGCAAAGTATTTTTCCAAATTGCAGCCAAACCCTTCCTCAGACGTCTTGGATTGCCAGTGCCGATTGCCCTGGGAACACGGGGACAAAATTCCACTTAGCAAAAGAGACAAAGGGTGCAGTTTTTGCACAGAAACGTGAGAGTTTGGTTTATTCTCCCAAAAACAGAGATGGAGAAGGCTCAGGGGCTGGCAGTGGAGGATTCATCACAGAGGATGCAGGAGGTTCCCGCTGATGCTTTCTCGCAGGCACCGCTCCATCCCTCAGCTTTGATGTATCAGGGGAACGGGCCAGGGCATGAGACGAGCCTGCTTCACGCGGAGAGAGGCTCGGGGAAGAGGTTTCACCCTGAACTCGAAGATTCTATCGTTTCGGAGTTGCTTTTCCCCGTTCCCCGCCGCTCCCCGTCGGCTGCGGCGCGGCAGCCGCAGCATCCCTGGGGCAGGAGCACCGCCACGTGGGATGCGGCCGCAGGCACAGCCCCGGCTCGCCCA
The DNA here is from genome assembly GCA_013397075.1 of Rhabdornis inornatus. Taxonomy (NCBI): domain Eukaryota; kingdom Metazoa; phylum Chordata; class Aves; order Passeriformes; family Rhabdornithidae; genus Rhabdornis; species Rhabdornis inornatus. The sequence continues at coordinate 766,821 of VWZS01007831.1, forward strand.
CACCGTGGGGACCCTCCAGGGGCTGTCCCAAATCGTGGGGACCCTCCAGGGCTGCCCACGGCCACTCTGGGCTGACCCTCGCCCCACACAGGAGATGCTGCCCCGGGGGGTTTGGGGTGCAGCGATGCTCACCTGCTTTTCCCTATTGGTTTTGGAAAATAATAATTTTTAAAAGAGCTCTTGCAGCCATGTACATTAAAATGAGGTTGTTAGAGATGTATTTAGAGCACCCCATCAAAAAGCACGTGGTGTTTTGGGTTCCTGGACCAGTGGCCCCTCTTGTGCTGACAGCGATGCCATCAGGGTTAATCCCAGTCAGTGAGGACTTGACTCTGACTGATGCTCTGGAATGAAGCCTAAGAAACACGAGCAAACTCAGCTTTCCATTGGTCCCACCGAACTGAATGCTGTCCCTAAATCTGACACTTGGCCAGTGCCAGGGTGGGTGATTTCATTGATTCAGAGCTCGGGCACAAACCCCTTTGCCAAGAGCAGGTTTGTCTCTGCTCTCTGCTGTCACTCCAGCATGGCATGGCCCAGCACTGTGAGTGACACAAGAGGAGGTTGCTGTGGCTAAAGTGACCCCAGAGCAGACAAATCTCATCCACACTGGAGGATCCTTATGGATCTATGCAATGAGTTTAAGAGGACCCATCTCCAGATGGTATGACTGAGATATAATATTGATGAATGGAAAAACAGGGAGCTGAGATTCCCAGAGAAAAGTTGTTACTTTGATCTGAAATACCACCCTTAGAGAAGCACCTTACAGAGCCAGAGCATTTCGGAGGCTTCCTCATCTGTCCCACCAAATCTCAGCTCCAAAAGGCAAGGGTGGATTGGCTTTTACTGCCGCCTGCTTAAATTAGACCCAGCCTATAAAGGAACAGAAGGCAATAATGACACTTCTCCTCGAGAGTTTTCTGCATAATAAGCAGTTTCTGACATCAGCCAGATCAGGACTCACCAACATGACGCAGCAACAAGCTTTGGCAGGAATTCTGTCCCTGGCAAAGCATCCGATTCTATTTTCATTTGTTTTAGAGACAGTTACTCACTCGCCATATGTGTGCAGCTGGCTTCTGCTCCAGCCCCTGCAGGTCAGCAGGAATCTTTCCATGACTCCAGCATCTTTAAAATAACCACCTTGCCATTTTCCAGAGGTGGAGGGAACAGCCAGCCTAGTGAGGCTCTGTCTTTTGGAGTAAAGTGTCTCTGCTATAGGACAACACACATTTTTTATGTGCATCACCCTTCTGTGGGTTCACTGGGATCCCATCCACACTAGCACTTGGACTTTCCCTCCCTGTCCTGATTCCTGCAGCAGGGAGGGAGCAGTTTTCTGAGGCAAAGGGGAGGCAGGCAGCCCCCAGTCCCCCAATCATCCCCTGGTTGTTTTTAGAGCAGCAGAGGATTATTATGCCCGAAAGCAGCCTGAGGTGTCACGTAGATGGAATACATCAAACATTACTGTCTCTCCAAGCCTCACACCAATCATTTATTTCTTTAGAAACTGCAGACTGCTCTAGTTTTATATTTCACAAGTCACCTGTAAAATATATATCCATAAAACCCTTCCAGGAGGAGGATTCCTGCAGGAATGGCAGCCTGGCCTTGCTGGGCTCCACAGCCCAACCATCTGTGCTGGCACTCGGCGTGGAGCTGGCACTGCTGCTCCCCAGCCTGCAGGGTGTCCTGTAGGGTTTGCTGCTCTGTACATCCCTCATTCCTTTGGGATCCAAAGCTGCCAGACCCTAAATAACACCCCCAAATTCTACAGCCCTGGCGAGCTGGGAGAGCTAGGGGCTTGGAGTGCTGCTCTGGGGTTGCACCCAGGGCTTGCAGGGCTGCACAACTGGGAATTAGTTCCACTTTCTGCTACATGTCTTTTTATTTGGTTAGTCTAATAGGCTGCATTATTATTTACCACATGCAAATCTCCTCAAACTGATTAAAGCTGGCATTTCCAGCCACGAGACAAGATCTGGAAAGGAGTAATAAGGAAAAATTACTTCACAAGCTTCTGCACTTTAGATTTGCAGGGACGATCGATTACATTTAAAATTTAAGGGCCAGACTCAATCCTAAATCTCCTTTAAAGAAAAGGAAAGAATTAATTCCTTCATTTGTTTTATTTCTTGCTCAGCAAAACCCAAGGGAATTTAAGATGCCAATGGTTTTGAATGGTGCTTTTGAATATGACTGGAAGGCAGCAGTGAATGCTTGAAAGATACCATGTTAACACTTTATTATCTTTAAGCCCTGAAGAATTATGGATGTCTACATGGCTATGGAATTGCTGGGGAAGTAATTGTTTCTGGGTCACCCAAGGAAATTTGTTAACTATTTTTCTGGATGTTCTCTTCAGCACGTGGATTTTTATTTACTGAATTCTGCTGGGGACCAAATGGTGCTGAGTGCCAGACATTTATAAAGCACAATCCCCATTTCAAACAAAAAGTGGCCAAAATGGTCAGTTAGGCTGTGGAAAAATCTATCTTTCAGAGATAGAGAGAAAGAGAGAGGAGGAGAGTCTTGCAATGAGTTCATTCCCACAGCAGCTACGTGGACATTGTCATTTTTTATAAAACAGGTGTTGAAAGGTTAAAGACCAAATATGGGTGTGATTTTTCTGAGGTTCAGGTATTTTATAGGGTTGAATACACCTTCCAGCCTCCTTCACATGAACCTGTAAACGAGAACCTCTCCATAAAACCTTGCTTACGCCTGCAGAAGTGTAATGTTTAGCTCTCCACAAGTAATAGTATTGAAAGCTTTCCTAGGCAGGGGTCAGGCCCATTTTATTGTAAGTGCAGATCCATTCAGAGTTGAAAAGGACTGAGTTAAAGGACATCTCAATATTACAGGGCTGTTACTCCAGCTCCAGCCTAAACGACCTGAGCGAGGCTGAAGGCAGCAGGGCTGGAGGTCGCCGCCCCCAGGGAAAGATCACAAAATGACTAAAACTCACAAAATGACTAAAAAATGGGGAGGGAAAGTCTCTGCAGGTTTGACACCTTCACTCATCTCAGGCTGAAATGAGATTGACTCCATGGGCTAACATTGGAGCCATTCATCCACACAAGGGCTGTGCATGATGGGTGTTTGCTGGCAAAAATTCCCCTCCAAATGGGAAAAAAAATAGATGTTTCTATTATAAAATGATTGTGACAACTCAGCTGTGAGTTTTTTGCCCTCAGCCTCAAATGCATTTCTTGCATTCCTGCCTCAGCACACCACCTTAGTGGCCCTTCACGTGCAGCACCACAGCAATTCATCACTACCCAGTCTCCAAATTATTCTAGTGTTGATTAAATTAGTAAATGCAATCACAATCTGAAGCAAGTTAATTGAGAGAATTTATTTGGCCCTGACAGTTTTATGCATGTTTGATTAAGTATTATAGGGTTTGTTTTTGATTTTGCATAATTTAACTTTAAATCCTGCACCGGGTGGGGGAGGGAGCATCAACTATTAATGACCAAAATAAACTCTTTTAAGACGCATATATTTATGATTTATTTCTAAAGGCAGTATCTTCCAGATTTTTTTTGTTCTGTTGCCAAAGTGACAAATATGTTTAAAGCAATATTTTGAGCCGGCCGCTTCTCGCTATAAATCTTGCAAAATGTGTACAATTCATTAAAAGTTTTGAAAGAAGTACAAGTTAGCATTTATATTGCAACAAGTGACATATAAATGTGTATGTTTGTCTTCAGAGCGGGCCATAAAATATCTGAGGCCTCGCTGGCTGCGCTGACGGGGACTAATGGCTCGCTCTCGGGGCTGATGATGAGTTTCATCACAAATCTTCAACGCTGTCAACACAAAACTGTTCAATCAACAGGAATATGAGTTGTGTCTTTAGTAAAATTAGCACGGGGAAGAAATACAGCCCCAAGGGCTGTGGGCGGGTTCCCTGCGGGCTCTGCTTGGAGCCCTCCTTCAGGATCTGATCTCTCTGAATGTCAAAGCTTCCATTCACGCCTGACCCCAGGGCAGTTTGTTGTTTATGGAGCCCCACGTGCATTCCAGCAGCAGGGAGGTCAAAATGTGCCAGGCAGGAAATTGAACGGGGCTGTCCTGATTTTTGTCGCAGAATCATGGAATGGTTTGGGTTGGAAGGGACTTTAAAACTCCTCTCATTCCATCCCCTGCCAGGGGCAAGGACACCTTCCACTAGACCAGGCCAACCTGGCCTTGAGCTGAAGGTCACCCTGACCTAAAAAACTAAAAGGGTCAGCCTTGGCACTGGTGCACACACGTGTTTGGGTTGTGGGGTCACTCTGTGGAAGTTCCTGGGGTTTTCTGAGATTCCAGCAGGACACCAGGAGCCTCCACTGCTGCACTTCCACTCAGCAGCATCCTCGTGATTCCCCAAGGCAAAACTGCAAAGACAAAGTGCCTTCATAACTCTGTTGCTCAGGCTGAAATTCCAGTCTCTGGGTTACAGCTCCAGTCCCAAAGAATGGCAGAGGGAAATAAATGGAATGTGGGTGGCTGTCCTGCTTATCCAAGTCACCAAACAGATGCTCCCAGTTCCATGCTACTGGGGAAATGTCTCAGCTCCCCACATCCCCTTCTCCCTCCCGGCAGGAGGTGCGTGGGGGACATGGAGATGCCAATTTCCCAGGAGAACTCCCTGATTGTTGCCTTATCCAGAATTCCCTCTGGTGTTTCAGGATCAAACTGCTCTGCAGGACAGAGGAAGGGGAGGAACCGGGCATGGCAGGAGCTCCGGGAGGCACCGGGACACCAGGAGGGGTTTGGCCTGTGCAGAGCAGCAGCTCTGAGAGGTGACAGATGGCCTGCATTATTATTATTTAATGTTTTTCCACCGTGGCACTGTCCAGACAGAAAGTGGGGCAGGGAGCCAATGCCAAAGTTGTGTATTCTTTCCGTTATGGAGAAGAATTCCTAATTAAATCCAAGAGGAAACAGCAGGGAGGAAGTTGTGTTCCTTCCCTTTATATTGTTTTGAATTTTTCTCCATCTGTTTGTCTTTTAGGAACTTTTTGGGGTCTTTTGCGGATCGTCTGGACAACCTTTGGCTGCTGCTCCGGTTACACTGGACATGGCATCTCAGCCCCGATGTGACCCCAGGAGTGACCCCAGGAGTGATCCTGGGTGTGACTCCCGGTGTGACCCCAGGAGTGACCC
>VWZS01007831.1:772085-782895 GCA_013397075.1 Rhabdornis inornatus
GTATGATCCCCGGTGTGACCCTGTGTGACACCCTCGGTGTGACCCCCGGAATGACCCCTGGAGTGACCCCCAGTGTGACCCCCCCCGGTGTGACCAGGCCCGGGCGTCCCCGTTGCCAGGGCAACGCGTCTCCGCCACTTCCGGCCGTGGCGGCGCGGCGTGATGACGCAATCACCGCGCGCCGCCGCTCCNCTGGACAACCTTTGGCTGCTGCTCCGGTTACACTGGACATGGCATCTCAGCCCCGATGTGACCCCAGGAGTGACCCCAGGAGTGATCCTGGGTGTGACTCCCGGTGTGACCCCAGGAGTGACCCCCGGAATGATCCCAGGAGTGACCCTGGGTGTGACCCCCGGTGTGATCTTGGGTGTGACCCCAGGAGTGACCCTGGGTATGATCCCCGGTGNCCCGCCGGGCCCGGGGGGTCTCTGTCCCCGGGGTGAATCGCGGCCGTGCGGAGCTGCCGGGGAAGGCCAGGCCGAGCTCCCTCCCGCAGCTCCTTCCCGGAGCGGCCGCGGTTCCGTTCGGGATCGGGGCGATGTAGGAGGAGTTGGCGTTTCCCCTCCTCCCGGCGCTCGTCCCTCGGCTCTAACCTTTATTTGTCATTGTCCCTAACCTCGTGCGGCTTTTCCCGGAGCACTCGGGGCCCGCCGGAGGGTCCCGCCAGCTCCGGGCGGGGCGCGGCTGCCAGCGCTCCTCCTCCGGCAATGGGAGTGCCCCGAGCCTGGGCAGATCCTGCCTGGAATTCCCGATGGTTGCGGAGATTCCCGCACCTTGCTCACCGCACACCCCCTTTTGAAAGGAGAGGGAGTGAGAACTCGTCTAAACAAAGAGTTATTCGCGTTTTTAACATGCTGAGGAGGCCACCACGATCGTGGCGCTGGGGGTGACAGCGGCCTGGGGGACACGGAGGCGTCTCCAGGAATCCTTTGAGCTGTGGGATGATGCCCCGAAAATAACGAGTTGGCCCCCAAAATGATGGAGTGGGTGTCCAAAATGTTTGTGGGCATCACGTGCAAAATACAGACTGGGGGATAATGACAGAATCACGGGAGGCTTTGGGTCAGAAGGGACCTCATCCCATCCCAGAACCTGCCATGGGCAGGGACACCCTCCACTATTCCAGGTGGCTCCAAGCCCTGCCTTGGACACTTCCAGGGATTTAGAGACACCCACAGCTTCTCTGGGCACCTTGTGGAGGATCTGCTATTCCATATTCAGTTTGGAAAGTCTCTGCTCCCTGCATCGTGTTTCGTGGGGCCCAGGACAGTCTGTGGCAGGAGAAGGTGACCAGCACAAGTTGGTTGTGATTTTCTGTCCTGGCACTGAATTGCAGCTCACTGATTTTTCCCAGCATGGATCAGGAATCCATTATTGCTGAGTGCTGGATTCTTTTTAGAGTCTTCATGGGCTTAAAAATTCATTCTTGAGGAGAGGCCTGGTAATTATGAGCATTTTAATGCACAAAATGAGCAAATAGAAAATTATTGTGTCATTTTGTCTTTTAGGTCAGTTCCTGTGCAGAGAGTTGTGAGTTTATGAAGCACCTCAGCAGTTTCTGTCACTCTTCCTAGAAGGTGTCACAGGAAAACTTCACTCTTTTGTTCCAAGAATTCAGAAAGGCAGCGGAGCCCCGACCTGCTGAGTGGATGGCAGCGCCCCTAAAATGTAATAATTCAGAGTTTATTTTGTCCTCCCCACGTTCCAGTGTTGATATTTGAGTTCATCCAAAGAGCATGAGCCCACCAAAGGCTGTTTGTTCCCGTGGTGAGCACAGTAACTGTCCAAGAGTTTGCTGGAAAACTTTGTATCCTGGTGAAGGAAGTTGCAAGGAGAGGCTGCATCATCAGGAATTGAATGCTCTGAATCCCCAGCATGTGATTTTTGACCTGTCTTGCTTTAGTCCTCCAAAAATATGTCTGGGAGCAAATGCTGAGCAGTTCATACCCATCATGTGGGAAGTGTGTGGGGTCACATGCTGCAGGCACAGAACTGGGTTGGGTTTAGGCAGTGCTGGTTCAGTGTCTGAGCAATTCCTGTGCCTTGCAAAAGCCACATTTCTGATTGGCATTTCCTGGCTCCAGACAGGAAATAGGGCAAGAGGCACCTAAAATTATGAGGGTGTCTGTAATGATTGGGGAGAACCCTTGGTTTCCTAAATTCCTTAAATCATAATTTAGCCCCTACTCCTTTATTGGAAGTCCCTGATCCACGTAGAGCCAATACTGCCTCACATTTCTGTAAGAGCAAAAAGGAATTTAAACGTGAGGCTGAGCAGGAGAGATCAGAAGTGGAATTTCCATTTCCATGGAATTTGAGACAGGAAGCAGGGCAGAGACTTCCCCACTGATACACATTTTAGCAGAGAATGATTTTGATATCAAAAATACAATTTCCTGCAGCTTTATCATTTGCTCTGTGGTTAGTTCTATTAGTAATGAAACTAAAGGATTCTTGAAGTAACTCTCGAATTAGTTTTTAATTTTAAGAACAGTCAGATTTTTGGTTCAACAAAGGAAAAATCTGCCTGGATCTGAACACTTGGGTGTGCAAGGAGTCTAGGGAAGTCCCTGTTGTTTTCCAGCATTATCTGATGAGTGCATTGTCATTTCATAATTCCCGGAATTTGGCACATCAGGAGCCTGGGGTGAAGCAGAGAGCAGCTCAGAGGCTCCTGCTCATCACTCACACGACAACAATGGGTGTGTGGAAGGATGTTAAGATTATAAATCCTAAACACTGCAGAAGATCAAGATAATTTCACTTATCTCTGCAGGTCCCCAAGGGGAGAAATAAACTGGTGGATGCCTTTGAAAGGCTGCCTGGCCTTGCCTTGCAGTGACAGTGAGAGCACAAGGCTGGCCTGAGCCAGGGGAGGTACATCCTGTGGAGTGTGAAAAACATGATTGCCTCATTGTTCTTCCAAGACCTTCCATTATTTTCAGTTTGTTTATTTGGTGAAGCTTTGCCAAGTTTGGAAATGAGCACGAATCTAGAATCTACTTGTGAAAGTACTCTGAGAACTCTTTTTTTTTTTTTTATTTTGCTTTTAAAGGAAATATGACCCAGTGCAAACACATACATTATTATATTACTGCTCTCACATGAATATTATTGCTCAGGTGGATGGGCTCTTGCAGGGTGGCTGTTAGATTAGGAAAGATTTATGAATTTGCCAGGATAATTTCAGACCAAAACTCTTTGCTGTTAACAATGGATAAAGTTTATAACAGGCTACAACTGATGCTGGCTGGGGAATTTATTTGCAATGTGGCATGGAAATAGAGTGTGTTTGTGTGGGGAATAAGAAGCAAAGAGGGAAAACAAAGATGTTTTAAGGGAAGAAGTTAAAGTTTAGAAAGCTGTTGTAAGTGAGCGCTGATGCTGAAATCAGCCGGGATAAGTTGCTCTATTCAGGAGCTTCAGGAGAACTGAAACTTTCTTTTGGCTGTGTTATTTAGAGAAAATTCCTTCTGACTGTATTATTTATCAGCACCAAACCACAATCTTCTCACTGTGCCTCCCTGCAGGTGTCTCCCTCCGCGGACATCCAGCCCAGCCTTAGCTGTGCCGGGTCGCCGGCTGTGTCCCGCTGCCACCTGATATGTGCCCTGGTGGCCTGGGGCGGGCTGCGCGGGGCGGGGCCCGATGCCGGTGATCCCCATTCCCCGGCGGGTGCGCTCGTTCCACGGCCCGCACACCACGTGCCTGCACTCCGCCTGCGGCCCCGTGCGCACCACGCACCTGGTGCGCACCAAGTACAACAACTTCGACATCTATCTCAAATCGCGATGGATGTACGGCTTCATCCGCTTCCTGCTGTACTTCAGCTGCAGCCTCTTCACCTCCATCCTCTGGGTGGCTCTCTCGATCTTGTTTTGCCTTCAGTACCTCGGCATCCGCATCTTCCTGCGCTTCCAGTACAAACTCTCCATCATCCTGCTGCTGCTGGGGCGGAGGCGGGTGGATTTCAGCCTCATGAATGAACTGCTCATCTACGGGATCCATGTGACCATGCTGCTGGTGGGGGGGCTGGGCTGGTGTTTCATGGTCTTTGTGGATATGTAAATAAAACCAAGCGCATGTGGGATCAGGAGGTGACTTTTCTTCTACCCCTGAAATGTGTTGATATCCTCTTTCTCTTTTTTTTTTTTTATTTCTAATATAAATTAATTTATTTCTCAGTGCTAATTTTTGTGGATAAATGAACGTGCTTGTCTCTGGAATTTGTATCTCTTTGAAGGTCGAGGTGCCATTTTGATTAGCAAAGTGTAACATTTCATTGGGTGTTTTATTCTTTGCACAGTGCTGGTTAGTGTAAGTTTCTTTTAATCCATAAGAGCCTACTTTGCTGCTGTTCCTATATTCCTGTGGCCATGAAAAAAACAATCATTTATCTGGACGACAGAAGCCAGATAATTTTGCACTCCACACTCTTAATCCATCTTCGTTATTTTCCTAAAAATGTTCCTTAATGTCTCAGGCATGTAATAAGTATCTTGTAGGTTTTCAATTTGTATATTCCCAATAAGAATCTGGGCCCAAAATTCAACCAGCTGTAGGGCTTTGGGTTGGTTTTTTTCCCTCTTTTATTTTGAGATTTATGCAAGACATACATTTGCCCCACTCTCCTGTTTTCATCCACTTCAAGGTGATTATGTAGCTTTGAGTGGCTTTGTCCTTTTCAGGCATTTAGTGCTGAGTAATTGAGTCTTTCCCTTATAGCACAAATCCACAGGAGGGATGGGAGCAGGGCTTGCTATCATGTGCTCCTGAAATTCCCAGTCACGGCAAATATGTTCTCATTTTGCAGTGATTAAGGGAGACCCATTGCAATGATCCTCAGTGTTCAGATCCTGGCATTTGGTTCTACTTTTCCCTGAATTGATTCGTTCCAGCTTTCTCACAGAGATTCTTCTGTCTCACGGAACACAATGAGGTGAGACTGTCTTACCTAGGAGAGATTAGAAGCTGAGTGCAGTCTGAGCTGGCAATAATTGTTCCCTGAAATGACACAAATTGTTCTACCTCTGCAGCAGGGAGACGGAGGGTCACTGCAGAGCCTTACCGACGGCTCAAAAAGGCAGTTGAATTTTAAGCTCAGTTCTACTGGTCTTGATCTAAGATGTCACTGTGCAGTCAGTCAAGTAACTATTTATGGAGCCCAGAAGCCAGGCTAAAGTTTATTTTTATTCTGCTTTTGTTTGTTTTGCCTTATGATGGAATATTGCCTTTTTCCCTGCATTCTTTAAGGAACTGTTTGAAAACAAGTTGGTAAAAATGATGCAGAAGCTTTTTCCCTCCCTGCACAAAATCTTTGGTGTCAATCACAGGGAAATAAGCAAGAGTGGAATTATGTGTGTGGTTTTTTATCATCTCCTTGGTCGGAGCTGTGAGTTCCAAAGATCCTTCCCATTTCAGCTTGTGAATGGTGCAGTCTTTTGCTGACATACCTTGCTTTGGAGGCTTGTGGGTAGAAAATAGAGAAGTTTCTGTGTGGAGCCCAAAATTCTCTCATTATGGAGTGTTACAGGTAATGCAGCTGAACAGCAGAGCTGAATAAATAATGGCCACAGCGGTGTGAACTTTAGCTTAGCCCCGAGAGAGCCAAAGGCTCTTTCTGCAGCAAAGATGTAGCATCAGCATCTGTCACAAACTGGTGTCTGGAACTTTCCTCCCAACAGAGAACTCCCCAGAGCCTTTTCTGGGATTGTTCTGTGGACCCCAGGTCCTGAGTGTCCTGTAGGTCTGAGCTCCAGCTTGCTCTGTGTGCAGAGAGCTCCCAGTAATCCCCAGCCTGGGGCTTTCCTGCTCAGTACAGCTGCCAGCCCGGAGCATTGCAGACTGGGGAGGCTCTCAGGGTGGCTGTGCTCCAGAATTCCTGCAGAATTCCTACAGAAAACCTGCCACAACCCTCAGCAAACAGCCTGGCGTGGGCTGGGAGAGCAGCCGGGATCCTCGTTGGGCAGTGGGACCTTGTTTTGCCTGGGAGTGACAGAACTTCAGCACTCCTTGGGTAAAAAAAGGTGATTTGTGGTGATTTCTGGTCTGCCTGGTCCTCTGTGATGGACACACTCACCTGCTTGGCCAAACCTGTGGTGGTTTGGTTCTGGCTCCGAAAGAAATAAAGGTCTGGGCTGTCGGCAGGTCGTGAACTTCTCTGGTTTCACGGTGTTCTTTGAAAACACCCACAGGAACAGGGTGACACAGCCGGCTTTGATGTGTGCGAGCCTGTAAAGCAGAGCAGCGATCATGCGATTAACACATGAATAGCAGGTGGTTCTTCCAGCGCTAATTTGGTCAAGGAACAAAGGAGCTTGTGGGTACAAGGAGTCTCACACAACCTTTTTCATCACTCGTAATTTGACTGCGAGCCAACTGCTTTATTCCATAAATATGACAGCCTCAAGTGAGCCTTTTTTGAGCTGTCCCTGCAGAGCAGCTGCTGGGATGGGGGGATCTGCCCTGGGCTGGAGCCTCACAAGGTCACTGCTGGAGGCTGAGCCCCCTTGCCAAGTGCAGATGTGGAGAAGTGACTGATGTTGAGTAGAACCTCGTTATCACAGAGCATTAAAATCTCATCTTGGGAGCCTTGGGTCATTATCACGTCCTTGGTGCAGGGAGAAGGAGATTGAGCCTCACTTTTACACCTTCAATCAACTCATGTTGTGTTCTGAGGGAGAAGGACGTGTCCTTGTTAAATCACAAAAAATAACCTTTGCCAAATGCCCAGATGTTCCTCCAGAGAGACCCTGGGGCTGAGCTGCTTTAGCTCAGTGACTCTCCAGAGGTGGCCAAATACCTGCACTGAGAATGCCCTGAAGATCAGGTCTCCCGTGGCAAATACAGTTAGACAACTCCAAAATTAATTAAGGTGGCCTCAAAGGCACCCTGATGTTCAAAAATCTCTGATCACCAGCACTTGGACACCTTGGTGGTGTGATCCTACCAGCACACTGGGGAAGTGAGGTCCCTGTGAAATCATGCTGGCAAGGAAGAGGAGTTAATTTTCAAATTATTTGTTTTATGATGTAATAATTTAGACATTTTAGCTCTACCTGAGTGGAGCAATATTTGGCATTTTTCCTCTTCAAAGCATTTTTCAACTGGAGCTAATTAAACCTCACAACATCCCCAGGAGAGGTTGTACAGTAAGTAAGGTCTTGGGAATGGTTCAGAATGTAAAATTATTGGTTTTAATTTTTTTAAAAAAGCTTTTAGGATTATTTTGGCAAACTATTTCTTTCTTGCAGAATTGAGATTCCTAAACTTTCTTGGAAGCTGAAAGGGAGCCAAGCCACAACTGAGGGAGGGAGAAAGAGGCAGACTAAATGTTGTATTATGTTGATGCAAAGAATAAGTCGGGCTTTTCCCCCCCCTATAATTTAATTGAAAAACCTGGAATTTTTAATACAGGGACACAGAAAACATTGTAGAATACAAGTAAGGAAACAGGGGAAGTTGAACTTTCTGCTTTTCAGGAGTGGTTTATAATGATATTTGCCAGAAATATTTCATGTTGAGCAGGTTCTTGTAAACTGTGCCTCGCTGGGGAAGTTCATGTTCTTTTGGGTATTTCACTCTTTCCAAATACAGTGTTGGGAGGAATGGATTAGGCTCCAAAATATATTTATTCTATTAAAGATATAAATGGCTTTAACTCTAAAATTATTGCAATTTTCATTTCAGCATTCCTTCATGCAGATTCCGTCTTGAACAGCGAGAGCAGATGGCTTGTTTGGATTTTTCCTTTCTTTCCACATTTAGTCTTAAAACATTGCTATTCTACATCGTGGATTTAAAAAGCCCTTAATTAATTAAGAAAAATATTAGAAATACTGCTTTGGGAGAGTGTGTCCATTGCAGAGCTATTCCAAACCCTTTGGGGAATGAATCCTGCTGGCTCCAGAGTTTTCCAGGTGTTTGGGTGCCAGGGGGATCGCTGCGGTGGCGAAGCCGCCCTGGGCCTGTTGTTCAGCCTGGCAATGTTGGAAGGAGACTGAAATATTGGAGTTTCACCTCGTTAACTCCTCAGAACATGGCACCAGCTGGTGTTTTGGGTGCCTGTAAGATTCTGTATGAAACATGCCACCTACATTAAACTTGGGTTGTTAACATGTTGGTGGATGGGTTGGGAAGGAAAAGGAGGAATTTCCTCTTCTCACTGTGATGTGGGGATATCCTGGTGGTTGGGTGGCAGGGTGGGAGCACAGTTTAGGCTGAGGGTTGGACTTGATCTTGGAGGTCTTTTCCAAAATTAATGCCTTTGTGATTCTCCAAAACAGAGCAATGCAGGGATGGAAGGAGGTGCCACCTCCCACTGAGGGGCACAGCAATGAATTCCTGGCAGGTGCTGTCTTTGCTCCTTTCCCTGTGCAGAGCTGTGGTTTCAGGACACAGTTGTGATGCTTCCCATGGGACTAGAGGAATATTCCTGCTATGGTGGACCCTGCCATTCCTATTATTCTTGTGTGGAAAGTACTACAGTGATGTTCAACAGCAGGAAACCCTAAAATACATGCTGGACAGGACTTTTCTGCAGTGACTGGCAAAGTTGGAGTCCATGGAGCACAGGTTTTGGAGAACCAGTGAGGACCATTACAGACCAAACTGGAGACATTTGTGTGGATAGAGCAGTCCACCATCCCCATGTGTTCTCCCAAGAGCTAAAGAGTCACAGGAGAGAACTTGAAGGGGAAGGAGGTTTCTGAGAGAGAGGATTTGGACAAGGGTGGATGCATTTTCACTTTCAGTAACATGTGGATATCAAGCCTTTGGCAGCTCCTGGGGAAGAACTTGTTTGCCCAGTTCCTAGAGGGAGCTTTGGGGCCAAGTTTTGTCCCAGTTTATAGCTGCAAGTCTCAAAAAGTCACTGGGAACAGACTAGAGAAGAAACCAGCCCCTCACCTGCCTGAAGGCTCACTGCAATTCTTCAATTCTTCCCAGGCTTCTCCTGCATCACTGACTTGATTCCCCTCCCTCCTGGGGAGGTAGGAGACAGTTTTTACTTCCAGCTGTGGAGAACAGCACAGCACATTTCCCTTCAGGAACAGCTTTGGCTGTTCTGGAGCCTCCAGCACACACAGATAGAACACTGTTCCAGCAAACACGTTGCTGGAAAATATGAAGCCTTGTTATCTTTCTGCGTTTTTATTTAGCCAAACAAGGTTTCCATAGCTCCTGGACAGCTCTGCTGCTGGGGGAAAGAAAAAAAAACACCCTGTCATTTCTTCACCTGCCAACTCTCTGCACTAATTTTGTCTCCATGCTTCAAAGCACTCGTCGTGCCCAGAAAATGTCAGTTCAAAGCGAAGTTTTGTCCAGTAATGAGCCAGTGAAAATTGTTTGGTGTAAGATCTCGTTGTGCAGCTCTCAGAGCTGTGCTGAGGTGGGAGCAGAGCTGGGCAGTGGGGTCTGCTCTGAGCTCCCTGCTCGGGAAGCTGCAATCAGAGCTGATGTTCCACAGGAGCAGCTGCAAGGGAACAGATGAAAGGAGCATCCCTGCGCTTCCTGCATCTTCCCAAGCGATAAATTCATCTGCTGAGGGGAAAAACCACCCCATTCTTGCTGTAGGAGCAGGACATTTCTCTGTGCTGGTGCCTGTTGGGCTCTGCAGAGCCTCTTCCCCCGCTGACCTCCACCCCACAGCGCCCCGGCTGCGGGGAACGTGCTCCCAAAATGTGGGATGTTCCCTGGGCTGGGGAAGTGTGTGAAAGGGAACTGCTCCTGCCAGGGCTCAGCCTTGTGACAGAGCCTGCAAGGGCCACATCCTGACCTTGGATGCACAGAGCTGTAGTAAATCAGAGCCTCTAATGCAGCCAAAAGCCAAGTTTTCCCTGCAAGGAAAACACTCTATGTAACACCAAGAGACAAATACCAAAGTCCTTAGCTGGTTCTTGAAAAAAAAAAAAAAATCTCTCATTGGCCCTGGTAGAGTTTTGCCTGAGTAAGGACATCCAGATTATGCATGCTAATTAAATGAATGACCCATCCCTTCAGAGTCTGCTCTCTGCTGGGAATTCCCCTCTGAGTAACTTGCTCCCAGTGAGGAAAGGAGTTGCATGAAAAATTTCCCAGATGGTGGATCTGTTAGAGAAAATCACAATCTGTTTGTGGCTTTTTCAAACAAAAAAGAGCACAGGAGACGCTGCGGAATAAATTTGTTGTTGCAAACCATTTGCTCAGTAATAGGGAGAATTTAGATGGGCAAAGAGATTTTTTTTTTTTTTTAAGGAGTCTTATCTCCCTGCCTCCAAAAACGAGCAACGGTCTAAAAAATAAATCCCAGCGACGTATATTTGAAAAGCCCAACGCGGTGACTTTAATGCTGCCTGCTCGTTTATTCTGACATCAAGGGTGTCTGAAGCCGCCCGGGGGACAGCGGGCTCGTCCATGCAAAGCTCCCAAGGAACAATTGCTGCTGTGTGCAGCACAAAGGGGCTGTTTCACAGCGCCGTGTCCCCGCTGGGTGCCCTGCCAGCATCCCTGGGCACAGGGACCCACGCAGCTCCGGCCCCTGACAGTGCCAGGGGTGATGGAGCAGGGGGCAGCTGGGCAGTGGGGCCAGGCAGGAGCAGCACAGGGGAGGTGTGGGGTGGCCCAAGGGCTGTGGGGTCACTGCTCCTTCCTGGGGAGCAGGGGACAACACCTAGAGAAGGGATTGGCACCAGGAGGACTCGGATCTGTCAGCACATCCCTGCCTGTGCTGCCCCACTGGTGTTGCCTGGCCACGTTTCACTTCAAATCTGAATTTCATAAAAAGCTCCGAGCCAAGAAAAATCCTTCCAAGTTTGTCTTTTTTTTTTTTTTT